>JAWNNX010000565.1:1220000-1820000 GCA_035044505.1 Zaprionus lineosus | reverse complement strand
GGCGCATTCGCCATAATGTCAGAGATGCGACGCAAGGACAGCTAACTGAAGCCCGATGCTGCGAGCGGTGGTACAAATGCAGGGAGAGGGGAGCGTCGCGTCGTCGAGAGCTGCTTAGCATAAAAATGTCACAACAGCTGCATAAAAATGCTGCCGGGGATTTTGCTGGCAATGGCGTTGCCTGCTTACCAGCTCCCAAACTTCCCCACCGCTCCTCGTCCTGGCCGCTCTCCCTGCCGATGTCCCCTCCACCCCCGTCACTCCATCTACCATTCCGCGTGCCCTCCGTTCACCCGCTGGCACTTCTTCGCTCCGCCATTGCTTACCCTTCGCTCCCCCCTTCCCTTTTAACCACCGCTTCACCCTCCCCTCTACGCCTCCTTCTATCCCACCACTCCCCCTCTACTGCTCCACGCAACGGGCTTGTTAGTGATTTTATGCGAAGCGCATATTATATATTTATGTGTGAGTATGTGTGTAATGGAGAATGTGTGTTGTGTGTTGTGTATTATAAGCTGTGTGTGTGTGTGTGTGTTCTGCCTGTATGCTATGCTGACGCTTTGGGTGCTCTGGGCGTGGATGGGCGCGACTTTTGCCTATTTTATGAGCGCCATAAAACTTTACTTAGTGGCCGCCCAGGCAGTGGCCACCAAGTCCAAGAAGCGAGGTCCAAGACGCAATCGAAAGCCAACCGCAAGCTGAAAGCCAGGCTAGCGCGTTAAAGCCATCATATAATTTGTTTATGTTGCCAAATGCTGCAAAGCATGCAGGCGAGAAGTCAACCACGCAACCCACCAAACAACCCACCAATCAGCCAGTCAACCGGCCCAGCAAACCAGGATCGCAGCCAAACAACTGAGCCAGAAACTCAGATGTCCTTTATATTTTATATACGCAACATAAAATTGTCGTGTGAAAAGTGAGAGCGTGAAGTTCATATGGGAGCGGGGGCTTTTGTTGGGCGCCAACTAACTGCACAATAAATTCTGTCAGCAAAAGGTAACACCAAGGACACACTGGACATATGAAATGCAGCTGACGGGCAATTGAAGGTTTTTTTTTCACAAAATATGAAATGAAAGGAGAAAAGAATCAGCGTGTTGTATTTGTGCAGGCACGCGGTTAGGCAGTCAGGCGGTAGGGCAGTCAGGCGGTTAGGCAGTCAGGCGGTAGGGTAGTCAGACGGTAGGGCAGTCAGGCGATAGGGCAGTCAGGCGGTAGAACAGTCAGACGGTAGGGCCATCAGGCAGTAGGGCAGTCAGCCGGTCAGGCGGTAGGGCAGTCAGCCGGTCAGGCGGTAGGGCAGTCAGCCGGTCAGGCGGTAGGGCAGTCAGGCAGTCAGACGGTAGGGCAGTCGGGCGGTCAGGCGGTCAGGCAGCGAAGGGCAACTGAAAGCATTAAAAAAGCATTGCCTGCTTTTATGGGCAGACGCCATTTTGTGCCGCCGTACGGAAAGCGGCGAGTAACGAAGTTAAAGCATCGCTCACACCTCGCTACAATCGAGAATAACAAAATAACAAAATAACAGAGCGGAAGACGAACCGACCAACAGACCAACAGACCAGCAGAGCAACAGGACAACTGCCACGCCCACAATGCGAGGGTAGGTAGATGGTATTCAACGAGTGTCGCATACATTTTGCTACACCAAAGGCAAAGTTAATTGAACCTTCTGTCCTAATAGAGTGGCACACACTTGCTCCGACACATACTAAAGGATGGCGCGGACAAGGAAGGGATCGTACCCTGGCATACAGATACACTAAACTAACACATACACACACATGCACAGACTCGATGCTATGATACTCGTATCATATCAGGAGCGCAAGGGCAATTAATTGACTTATTTATGAAGTTTATTGTGTGCTCCCAGCACAAGTGTATGTCTCTGCATGTGTGTGTGTGTGTGTGTGTGTGCTGTGTGTGTATGTGTATCTTTGTGTATTTTGGTATTGGTGAAAGTACCATCTTTGGAAGTAACAACTTTAGTGCTCTCTGCGCCATTTTTAATAGCCTCGGACGCTCCCAAAGGCGATGACGAGGGCAAAGCCTGTTAATACGTATGTATGTATGTATGTGTGTGTGTGTATGTGAGTATTTGTTTTTTTTTTTTGCCGCTTCCGTGTGTATTGAGATTTTAGCACAAATTAGTTGTCATTAGCGTCGAGGGAAATTTTATTTTATGATTACTTCTTCAGCGCTTTGGCGCCATACTTTACCTCCAAATGGGTTTCAGCGTGGCTCACGTTGTATAACTGCGTAAGGGAGCGATGTGTGTGTGTGTGTGTGTGTATGTGCGTCTCATAAGCCTTATTACATTTACATACTGTCAATTGAAGTCATCAAATTAGACCCACAAAGTGATTAAAGGTCTAGGGAATCAATCAACTAACTATAAGCAAATGGAGGGATGAGATGAAAGGGATTAACCGAGCATCGAAGTATCGGAGCATTAGAGTATCGAATTAACGATATATTAAATTAATGGAGTATCGTAAAATGGAGTATCGGATAAATAGAGTATTGCATTATTGGAGTATAGAATTAATTAAATATTGGCTTACAAAAGTATCGGGAAAGCTAGCATCGAATGTAGGGATAAGTAAGTATCGGAATAAGTTAGTATCGGATAAATAGAGTATCGGAATAAGTGAGTATCAGATAAATAAAGTATCGAAATAAATGAGTATCGGATAAATAAAGAATCGGAATAAGTGAGTAACGAATAAAAAGAGTATCGGAATAAGTGAGTATCGGATAAATATAGTATTGGAATAATTGAGTATCGGATAAATATAGTATCGGAATAAGAACGAACCGAAAAAATAGAGTATTGGATTAAGTAAATATCGGATTAAGTTAGTATCGGATTAAGGGAGTATCGGATTAAGTGAGTATCGGATAATACGAGTATCGGAATAAATGAGTATTAGATAAATAGATTATCGAAATAAGTGAATATCGGATTAAGTTAGTATCGGATTAAGTGAGTATCGGATAAAGTGAGTATCGGATTAAGTGAGTATCGGATAATAAGAGTATCAGAGTAAATGAGTTTCGGATAAATTGATTATTGAAATAAGTATCGGATAAATAGAATATCGGAATAAGTGAGTAACGTATAAGTAGAGTATCGGAATAAGTGAGTATCGGATAAATAGAATATTGGAATAACTGAGTATCGGATAAATAGAGAATCAAAGTATCGAAAGAATGCAGTATCGTAGCTATCTCCCGGATAACAATCCTACCCGATTTTTCACGGATGAGTCCTTAAAAACATAATTGGAAATTTTCCAACATTTAATGTAAAAACTTCCTGGCTAGCAACTAAAAGGAGTCCAAATTCCAAATCCATTTTGTAGTTGTAATGAAAATCCAAGTTTTGCATTCGGTGAATGCCACGAGCCTTGAATGCTTCGTCCTGTGGCTCGCATGGCTGCAGGCAGTTCCAACCACTTTTCGGCTAAACAATTCTCAAAATTCCAAACTTTTTTTTGGTTTGAGCTTTTATGTTATCCTTTCACGCCCGATCTCCGATCTCCTCATACTAACCATGCACACACACACACGCACACACACACACACACACACATACACATACACTCTTCGTGGGTGGTTTTTATGATTAAATGCCACGCATGACGTAAAATCTGTTTTGGGCTGGATGGCTGGCTGTTTGGGGTCTGGGGGGAGGGGGTCTGGAAGGGTCTGGGGGCTATGAGATTGGACGGTTGATGGCTGAGAGTTGGGGCAATGGGAAGGAAGGGCATTGTGGGTGCAAATTTAAAGCATTGTTAATTATTTAAGTTGCAGATGCCCCAAGCGAGGGAACTCGCAGTGGTATTAAATTAACTAAATAGTTGGGAACGAGATGGCAGCCCATGAGCGGGCCTTACGCACTGTGGCACACATTGACATACCCCCAAACACATACATACATATATGCATACACAAATACACAAATACACACACCCACACACACTCACACACTCACACACATAAGCATACACATTCGCCACATAATTTTCTGGCATCCTTTAAACGAGACCAGTGGCTGCGGTTCGGCCGGAAGTGTGCGCCGCCTTCGCTCGACTCACGTGTGTGTCTCAACGCCTGAGCAGAACCTCGCGATGGCTGCGGAGCGGAAGCAGGACCAAGCGTAAAGGAGGGGTGAAGGGTGGAGCGAGGCGCGAGGCGCGAGGAGTGGCAGCAACTGGCGATAATTTTGATAGCAGCCATTTAGCTGAAGCCTTTTGTATTTACACAAGAGTCAGTCGTGGGTGGATTTTATTTTACTTTTTGTTGTTGTTGTTGTTGTTGTTGTTTGTTGTTGTTTGTTGCTTCTTTGTTTTTTTGTTTTTTTTTTTTTACTTTATTGTTCCGCTTGCCGCGTGTCCTTCGTCTTGAGCGCCGTTTAAGCCTCAAAGCTTGGAATGGAAAGGCAAACGAAAATCACCGCGCATTAAGCGAAGGGGCCAAGGGGCCAAGGGGCAAAGGGGCGAAGGGGCAGAGGGGAGAAGGGGCAAAGCGGCGAAGGAGCAAAGGGGAGAAGGAGCAAAGCGGCTGCTAAGCGTGTGAGCGTTGAAAACTTTTGTCGGTGGCCAATTTCATGCTCTTGGATTATTTATTTGAATTGATGTGCGGCTTGGTCCCAGCCTTGACTCCGTCTCCGTCTCCAACTCCGACTGCGACTCCGATACCCAATCCCATTCCTACTGCCCCGACGTCGCCGGCTGTGGCTCTGAGTCTGTGAAAGGCAGGCCACGGATTTATATAAATTTTCTGGTCGCTCAGCTCAAGTGGCTGCCATTTGAAAGTGCTAAAAAGAGGAGAGCCCCAAGCAAAGGCGGAAAGAGAGGCAAGAGATGAGGCAAAACAGATGAGGCAAGAAATGAGGGACGAAGGACATGAGACGAAGGAAGAGCAGTTTCATGCCTACCAATACAAAAAAAAAAAAAAAAAAGAACAAAAAACAAGGACCCAACTTGGCAGGCAAACAGCCAAAAAGCAAATCTCGTCGTCTTGTTGCAAGCAAGGCAAACAGTTGCAGGACGAAGCTGACTGCAACTACATGAAATGTCAGGGCATGTCCTGCGGGGCTGCAAAAAAACAGAAAGTCGTAACACGGACAATCGCATGCTCAGCAGCGAATTGAAGCTGAGTTGTCTGCAGTTTATCTTTGAATGTCCTTACTGTTTGCTAAGCCACTTGCAGGATACTTGGCTGCTGTCCTCAGCTGGTGCTCGACCTCTTGACCCGGCCATTTCACTGCACATTCGACTGCAGTTAAAGGAAGTGAAGCTAATGATTGCACATATATTCCAGGACCTGCTCCATATACTGGCTCAATATTTACGGATTTGTTGGCTTGTAAAATAAACCTCAACAGTTTTTGACACTTTAATTAAATTGAATCAAAGTTAGCCTGTGACTGTGCCGAGTTGCCAGCTTCTTTGTTATCCTTAATCCTTCGTCTTTTTGGCTTTAATTCTCATTTATGTTTCTGCTTAATTTCGTTGTCTGCTCTTGACGCCCGACGCCCGACGCTCGACTCTTGACTCTCGACTCTCGACGCTCGACGCACTTCAAATTGTGCGTCAGTCACACAAAACTCGGGCAGCACTTCAACTTTGGCTGTCAGGCATTTGCCTGCAACCATCTAAATGGCCATTTAAATTAAAAAACTTACTTCTCCCCGACTCCTGTCAGCAGTCCTTCGACTCGAAGTACTCGAAGTGGGTCCCCACTGTGCCCCAACTCTAAGCCAAAACCATAGCTGGAGTCGAGCCCAAAAGCTGCAACCTCATCTCAACTCAACTCAACTCAACTTGAAACAAAACGTCTTCCTGCTCAAAAACTCTACTCCTTGCATATCCTTAGTTTTTTTTTGTTTTTGTTTTTGTTGTTGTTTTTGTTTGTTTGTAGTTATTTTTGTATTCGTCCTTGTTTTAGCTGTTTCCATATGGAACAGTTGTGCATGAGGCTGCATGCCACTTGACATCCAATCGCACAGCGGGACAGGACCCGTTAGCTACATAGTTTCCTTTCCCTTTAGCCACCTATCAAGGACTCCCCAAGGATTTGATAAGTGTGTGAGCATGTAAATTATTTGAATATTTATTGGAATCATTGGCCTAGAATAAATTTCATGCTCGACATTAAGGAAAATGTTTCAAAATGGCATCATTTTGTCCTCAAAGGTTTGTTTATGCTCTAAATAATTGCACGTGGGTTGATTGAAAAGTTTTCAATTTTTCAAAATGCCAAACTTACCGCAGATTCTTTTCAAATTATTTTTTTTTAACATTTTTCAATAGATTCCCCTGCTAACCGACCGCATGGGATTTTTGCACAAATATTTTCGTCCTCATGAACCCAAAAATAAAAAATGTCATTGGTTGCTAACGAAGCTAAATTCGTCCTTTTTGCCATAATGGAATATTCCTTAAAGTAATGTCAAGGAGCAGCAAAACTTCCCTTTTTATTTTTTTTGCCATACTTGATAAACGAGGGCCGTAGATGAAAGTAAGTTTACGGAATTTGGCCAACCTTTTTGTTGGTTTTATTTTGTGAAACTTGCTAGGATTTTTTTTTATCCTGTGGCAGGACTTTCATATGCTAAAAATCAACATGTCCTTATTTAAAGAACTAAAACACAACTCATATATGAAACAGTTGTGACTTTCAAACTACTTCAATGGCCCGCAATGTTGTTATCCTTTTCCAGGAATTTAAATAATATTAATAATAATTTTAAAATTTAAATAGAAATAAACATAAATATTTATTTTTATTTATAGAATTCCAAATGATTTCTCAGTGTCAAATGTTTTGAGTCAACCCTCGTTAATAAATTTATCGAGGAAATTGCATTTCAAATTTCAGAAGTGCCTGCGAATGAACAAAAGGATTTCTTATATATTCAATGTCTTCAGGAATTCAAAGCCAGTGGAAAGGAATTCAAGGCTCATGAATATTAATTCAGGCATTCATTTAAATAAATCATATTTAATAATTTTGAATTTAATATTATTTTCATATTTACTGAATTTATACCATATTTCTTGGCTGTCGGGCTTCACACCCGAATAAAGGATTCTTACTTTAATTATAATTTTCCTTTCTTCCCACTTTTAAATCAAGCGTTTTTTTTTTATTTATTAAAATATTATTAAAATTGAAGTTTATTTAAAATTAGTTAAATTTTCAGTCGCAAATTTTGATGCCTTTTCATTTTTGTAACTATCTACGATTTGGATGTCTCCTCGCGTTTTTTGCATAAAGGATAAAAATTGTACTGCTCGTGGGCGTGGACCTCTTGGTGTCCTGGCCACTTAGCCCCTGACCCCAATGAATGAACCTGCTCATCGCCGCTGCCTGCTGCCTTCAGTCCCCTCCCTTTTGCCTCCTGGCCCTTGCCTCCTGCCCTCTGCCTCTTGGCCCTTGCCTTCTGCCTCCTGCCCTCTGCCTCCTGGCCCTTGCCTCCTGCCTCCCGGCCCCTGCCTCCTGGCCCCTGACTCCTGTCTGCTTATATTAAACAAATCCAATCTAATAATTTGGGCTCATGCATAATAAAAATGCCACGGACAACGGAGGCTTTGAAGAGGGTCAAAGGACAACGGCACTTGAAGGGCAACGGGTGCAGAGGGCGGCAACAAGGATAGAGTCGAGGTAGATATATCTGAAATTGGAATTGGAAGGAGTCTGCGGCTCCGTCTGCCGCTGAGTGCGACACTCGTCTGTCACTCGCAGGCGACTACGCGACTATTTTTGCCAAAAATTCATACACATATAAATATACACACACATACACATACACATACACACACACATACACATACATATGCATATACATATGCATATATCTACACACATACAAATACACACACACATATATATAATTTCCGTTATTTAACTTTTTTTTTCTGTGCTTTGCTGACTAAGTGATGCTGCGTGCGTCGCTGCCGGCGCCGACGCCGACGCCGGCGTCATTGTCGTTGTCGGTGCACCCTTTTTACTTTCATTGGAGCGCAAATAAATAAATTTAATGCGCCAACTGGCAAAAAAAAAAAGAAGAAGAGGAAAAAAAATTGATATAAAGAAGAAAAAGTAAATAAAATAATATATTTGTTGGTTCTTTTCAGACACTTGTGGCGGTTGCTGCGAACGCCGCAGGACGTAAACATTCACGCATCCTTCAGGGCCGGGTGCCTGTTGCCGGGATGCTCGGGAATGGGAATGGGAACGGGGACGGGGGCCAGGATTAGGGTCCATGGCATTGGCAGTGGTCGTCCATTGACGCTTCCTTTCATATTTTCAATGCTTAAGTGTTTGGGCACGTGTGTGTAGATGTATGTGTGTGTGTGTGTGTGTGTGTGTGTGTGAGGGAGATAGAGGTTGTCTCTGCTCTCTACATCCTTCCGCTGCTGCTGCTATTTGTGTACATTAATCAGTTTATTTATTTATGCCGTGAACTATATTTTTGGTACACTCAAAAGCAGAGTGAGGTATATTTTAGTGTCCTGGCAAATTGAACTATCGTCAACAGACCTTAAAGAGCCTCACAGGATGTCAGCTCTCGTAAGAGAGCGACAAGTTTGGTGGAATTTAAGAATGAAGGAACACAAATGAAGAATCCTTAATTACAAGAATTTTTCGATTTCTGCTCCTAATTGCAATATCCTGTGGCAATCCTCTCCAGCACAAAACTCCACATAATCTCCACAGTAAGTGGCAGGCAGACTTAAGGATAAGACGAGGCTTAAGCGTTGTGCATGTTGCTTGCAACCGCAGCAACCGCAGCAGCCGCAGGAAATACAACAAAAACCCAGCAGTCAAGTGGCGCATACAAAAGCAATTAAGGGTGTCCAACACGTGTAGGACAGACACACACACACACACACACACACACACACACACACAAAGACACCACAAAGAGTATGTGAAGGAGAGAAACACTCACGATATGATTACAGCAATGAACACGAACTTTGACTTTGAAATACACACAATCAAACACACACACACATACAAACGCACTCACACACACACACAAGCGCACACCACACACTCTTCTCAAGCTTCTCTGCTGCGACAACGGAACGTCAGTCTTAGGATCCTGCGGCTGTGGCCCACACGTTGAACGCTTTTACACTGTCAATGGGCACTTGAATGTCAACAATAGCATTCAACTGACATATACAACCACTCAAAAGGGAATGGCGCTGCCCGCAACACACACACACACGCATACTAACATATATAGACACATACACACACAGACTCTTTATCACTCACACAGCTGCACAGTTGTGTGTGTGTGTGTGTGTGTATTTGTTTTAGCCGCGAGTTAAAACGATCCAAGCTTCTAGCATCCGCACCACATTGCGTATGAGTAACATGTCCTGCTAGAGCCGCAGCCCAGTCGAAGTCGAAGCCAAAGTCACAATCACAATCACAAAAGCAGTCGCAATCGCAGTCGCAGTCGCAGTCGCAGTCGCAGTCGCAGTCGCAGTTTGTCTGTTTGTCTGTTTGTCTGTTGTTTGTTGTTTGTCTGTTTGTCTGTCCGTCTGCCTGTCTGTCTGTCTGTTTGACTGTCTGTCTGTCTGTCTGTCTGTTTGACTGCTTGTTTGCTTGTCTGTAGGACTATCTGTTGGTCTGTGTCATAAGCAATGCTCCCTACAATAATTCTCCTTGTTGGCTGAGTCGCCCGCTCGGCATGGCTTGCCTCTTGTTGCTTCCTTGACTACGCACATACCATACATATACCCATTTTTATGAGTTAAGTGCTATCCACAACACCGACATAGACACTCACACACACACACACCCGCACACACACACTCTGACAACTTAGCCCCAATCCACAATCATTGAATGTCCCCGGCTACTGCCCACTTATTGTGCTGTTGTTGACGCAAATCCTCTTAACTAAATCAATTTTCATTTGTGTTTGCGTGTGTGCCGCTCTCCTATAAGTGTGTGTACTTATGTGTGTACTTATGTGTGTGTGCGTGTGTGTACTTATGTGTGTGTGTGTGTGTGTATTTCTGCGCGTCCCATACGATGAGGTTGCCCTGCAGAACACAAATGCCCATAGACTTCATTCAAGTTAAATAATTGTGCTAGTATTTCGCATGTCCTTAGAGCCTGCTGCGGCGTGCTGAAAAGTATGCTATCATTTTTGCTCGCTCCTGAAGTACGTAGATAAAGCCACTTGAAAAGCAGTTTAATTGTAATAAAGGTTCCAGCGTTTGCTTTTTTAACCAAACAGAAAATCTTCATACCTTGACAACTACAATAAATATGGAGAGTTGAGTGGATGGAAGTGTTTTGTAGGAAGGAGAGGATTAAAAAGGACTTAAAGGGAGTAAGAGGAAGCGAAATGAAATAAGCAGGAGTAAGAGAAGATTAACCCAGCAGAAAGGAGTAAACGGGAATAATGAGAGGTAGATAGGAGTAAGAGCAGTGGAAGAGGAGGACAGAGGAGGACAGAGGAGGACAGAGGAGGACAGAGGAGGACAGAGGAGGACAGAGGAGGACAGAGGAGGACAGAGGAGGACAGAGGAGGACAGAGGAGGACAGAGGAGGACAGAGGAGGACAGAGGAGGACAGAGGAGGACAGAGGAGGACAGAGGAGGACAGAGGAGGACAGAGGAGGACAGAGGAGGACAGAGGAGGACAGAGGAGGACAGAGGAGGACAGAGGAGGACAGAGGAGGACAGAGGAGGACAGAGGAGGACAGAGGAGGACAGAGGAGGACAGAGGAGGACAGAGGAGGACAGAGGAGGACAGAGGAGGACAGAGGAGGACAGAGGAGGACAGAGGAGGACAGAGGAGGACAGAGGAGGACAGAGGAGGGCAGAGGAGGACAGCAGGAGGACAGAGGAGGACACAGGAGGAGAAAGGAAGACAGAGGAGGACAGAGGAGGACAGAGGAGGACAGAGGGAACGAAAATGGCAGTGAAACAGAATATGAACAAGTAAAAAAGGGGGAGAAAAAAATAAAAAGGAGTAGATGGAAAGAGAGTAGAATCAAAAGAGGAGTAAATAAAAAAGAGAAGAGAAAAAATAAATACAATTTTAATTAATGAGACGTTAAATGCATTTGAGTCGATTTTGAGCTCAGATCCCTAGTGCGGTCCCTTTAAAGTAACGGTATCTATACAAAATAGGTAAAATAAAAATCCTGGAGCCTCGTATTTTTTTTTAGTTTTTGAAACGTTTAAAGCCGCGCGGAGGAGCATCGTTTATGTGCTCGGCTTTATTTATAGAGCATCACTCGGGCAGCCATCCATCATCCGAGGGTAAACATGAGTCTAAAATTAACTTTGGGATAGAATTTCCAATAACCTCAGTCCTAATCTCTCCTGTCGCCCTTTCCCCCGCCCCTTCGCATCCCTCAGCCCTTCTCCCATTCATTATCTCTCCTTAAGCGTTTTCTTCCTCTATTTTACTTTGACCAAAATTTGAACAAGTCAAAGATATCCTAGAGAAAGTTCGAAGGAGCATTTTATTAACCAACTTCAGCCATTTATTGCAGGATATAATCCTGCACATACCATGAGTATTAAAGGAAAAAAGAAATTCCTCTTACATTTTAATTAATTAAAAAGTATTTTCAATGCATTTTAAATATGCGGTTGATTGATTGAAAATCGCTTGTTGGCATTTATATGAAATTTCATCATGATTGCTCATTTGCTGCACTCAATCTTCGTTACTTTTCCTCGGGCTTTCCCAGCGTTTCCAGCTTTCCCAGCTTTCCTCAGTGCACCAGCTGCTGAAGCATATTCAGCAAATTTCCCAATAAAATATTAAACATTCAAATTAGTCGGCAATAAATATTAAATTAGGTCCATTAATCCAATCGATATCCTTGCTCGTGCAAAATGGTCCCTGCCACGCCCTTGGCTAACTGACGCAACCTTACATGTGGGTCCCTTGCATGAGTACCTACGTATGTGTGTGTGTGTTTGATGTCCGGGTTTGTGTGTGCGATGTCCGGGTGTGTGTGTGTGAGTGTGTGTCAGATATCTGTGTCTGACTGTAAGTTGATATGTCTGACACGTCGCAGTCACTGTAATGCTTTATCCGCGTTGCCCGCCAGCGATTCCACTCCCGTTCATTCTCCAGCAGCTCACCCAAAACATCTCCCAACATCTCCCAACATTCTTTCCACATTCCCACAAAGTTCTTTCCGTTTCTCTTTTCCTCTTTCTCTCCCATCATCTCATATGCCAACTCGTTGTTTCCGGCAATCGCCGTTCGTCTTCTGCTCACCACAGATGTGAAAGGAGGTCCTTGCACCTGGCAAACCGACATGATTTCAGGCCTTTCCTTAAGTGTAGTTGTGTGGTGTCTCTATTTATTGTCTAGGCTGTGTGTTTGCCTGTCTGTGTGGGAGCCGCTTTTCTATATATGAGATGTTTAATTAGCACCTGACACATGCACACAGGTAAGTGCAGAGTCGGCGAGACGTCTGTTTGGATAGCAAAACGCATTTAATGACAACTTAATTTGCCTTACTGTATGCCAGAGTGTAGTATGTGTGTGTGTGTGTGTGTGTTGTCATGTGTGTCAGCCTGTCTGCCTAGCTGTCAATGTGTGCGGTCGTCCCTTTTGGTATTAGAAAGTCAACAGAGCACGGCGGGCGGCAGTTTGACAAGCAAAAGCGGGCGAGTGTCAATTTAATGATCAAATTGAAATTAAATGAGCTGTCATTACCGTTAACTCAATGACTATAAATACATGTGTGTGTGTGTGTGTGTGTGTGTGTGTGTGTGTGTGCAGGTACTTGTAAATGTAAAATACCGCAACAAGCGAATGATGCTCGGCCTGTCCTTAAATGTTAGCGGCTAGTCAATACAATCAAATATGAGGGCAAAACTAGCAATTTGTACGTTGCATTGCGTATACGCACCGTGTGCCAGTGGGAAAGTTTAATAGCCGCACTTTATTTTGAATGTGAACTGGAACGCCCATGTCACCTGCAGCTTTTACTATAATGATTATTTAATTATATAATTTGATGTCTAATTTTAAATGTTCCCCTTCTTTTCCATTCAAGGCAACCTCTAGGTTATTTTCCAAGTATTTTATAATCCTTGATAGCTTCAAGTTTCTTCCCATCTTCAATGACTGATCTTCCAGTTTTTGCAACTTACTCCCTTTACAGGCCTTCCTTTCTATATCCTTCAGGATTTTATGTATTCCCCACGAAGCTTTCTGCATTCTTCTGAAGATCATAGCAAGTGAAGATTCTGATGTTTTAGGGACTTCAGTCATGTGACTCTCTTCCCATATCCATGTCCTTGTACTGCACAGTGAACCATTTGGTTAGTATCAAAAATTGTATTCACAACTTTTGAAATATTTATTCAACTTTTTTATTGCCTGAAACAAGTTTATAAATTTATTATAGCCCAGCAAGGCAGCCAATTGCTGGCGCCGACCGCCCTCCTCCACCCATGTCCACCACCGCACAGGCACCCAACCCACTACCCCCCGTCCGAGTCCATCTGTCACTTTGCCAGTGGCTCCTGTTAATTTCATTTGACTTTCGAGCATTTTAATTACGACTTCGGCTGGACGCAAGCAATTTTTTTATTTTTAATTTCATTTTCAGTTTAAAATTAAAAATTTATAATTTTTTAATTTTTTATCTCTGCTTCAAATTTAAATTTTTTTCCTGTTTTAGATTTCTAATTTTATATTTCTGTTTTAGATATTTAATTTTTATTTCTGTTTTAGATTTTTAATTATTTATTTCTGTTTTAAATGTTCAATTTTTTATTGCTGTTTTAAATTTAAAATTTTTTTTAGTTTTCTTTCAAAATTATACTTTTTTATTTCTTTTTTAAGTTTTAAATTTTTTATGTCTTTTTCAAATGTAACATTTTTTATCTGCTTTATATTTTTATTTTTATATTTCTGTTTCAGATTTTTAATTCTTTATTTCTGTTTTAGATGTTTAATTATTTATTTCTATTTGATATTTTTTATTATTTATTTCTGTTTTAAACTTTTAATTTCTATTATCTTTCTCTTTAAAAATAAAATTTTTTTATATTTTTTTAAATTTAAAACTTTTTATTTCTTTTTCAAATTTTTCATTTCTTATTTTTGTTTTAGATTTTTAATTTTTTATTTCTGTTATAGATTTTTAGTTTTATACTTCTCTTTAAATTTTAAATTTTTATTTAATTAATTAAATTTTTAATTGTTTATTTCTGTTTAAATTTTCTTATTTTTTATTTCTGTCTTTTTAATTTTTTAAAACTTTTGTGCCGTTGTTTCTTTTTTTCCCATATAATCCTTTTATTTTTTTTGTTTTTTTCATTTTTTGGATTTTATTTATTTAATGCCCACGACAAATGTCGGTTATAAAATTGCAATTGCAATTTCCATTGCCATTTCCATTTTCACTTCATGGTTATCCTGCAGATAAAATAAACACACAATTAATTGTGGGCGACAGGACAAGCGCTGAGCTGTCAATGTCACAAAAAGTGCCAGCAATTTTATATGCAAATTTAAATGTGCATAAATATTACAATTACAGAGTCTATGATATCCCGTATCGCTTTAAGCGCTGACAGGACACCCAAGCCTCGTGCAAACTTCGCCCTTCGCTTACCCATCGATTTGAAGGACTACATACCGAAATTTCCAATTTCGATTTTTATATTTCGAGCCCCGATTGAAGTGTTTATATCGATGGATCCGCAGATGGAATTGCATTTTATGAAAATCTGTTTTGAATTTCAAAATAGTTTTTCAACTTGAAAAAAAATGTTGGACAAGGACATTTGCAAGGACATGTGTATATAGCAATTAAACGGCAGGCTTTCTATTTTTTTTTTTTTTTTTTCGAATGAATGATATCCTTTTTTGTGGTAAATAATACAGGACACCTTCGACTCTCAATCGAAATCGTAATCACAATCCGGTTTCTGGAATCAATTTATTTGGAATGCTAAGGAGCCTGGCAAAAGGAAATTGCGGCAGCCCGACGCAATTCTCTATTAATCTGTCAGGACATTAGGCAGTCAGACTCAGGGACAACTCTCATTTGAATTGCCTTAGACACACGGATACAGACACACGGACAGGACGTTTGTTTGGGGGCCAGACAGATATCCAGGCAGAAGGATACGATGGCAGTGGATTGGGTGAATGGGAAGTAATCTTAGAGCTGGGTTGGGTTGGGGTTGGGAGGGACATACAGACATACAGACAGGCAGTCAGTCAGTCAATCAAGCAATCAATCATATGGAATGACAGTTGCGTCGACTTAAGTCAAAGGAAATAACCAAAGGAAGCAGTTGCCCACCTTCTGAGCCTCTACCTTTCGTTTTTTCTCTGATTTACTTTTCCTTCTGCACACTCACACGCCCATACATACACACGAGCACCCACTTGCTCCAGCAGTCTAACAAATACACCCACAGGCACACACACACACACACAAACACATACACATGCACATTGATTTATAAGTTTGGACCGCCAAAAATTGAATGTTATTGCTTGAATGGCCGCAATTTAGTAAAAAGCCTCGACCACGCCCCCATCTCTTACAGGTCTGCCCAAACAATATACACCCACCACCTCCCTCCGTGGCACCCCTGGCTGTTATTTATGGGCATGTTTATTTATTAGATGGCCCCCAGACACTTGATAAAATTAAACGCAAATGGCCGGCAATTTTGCATTTGGCATTTTGATTTTGACACACTTCTCGCCCCGTCCCTTTCACTCCCACTCCCACTCCCACTTTCACTTTCTCACTCTGTCCCTCTCATTCTTTTTCCTAGCCTTCCTGGCGTTGGCCATTTTTCGTTTCACTCGGAACTCTTCTCCCAGTTACGCCCTACGGTCCCTGCAGCCAGAATAATGAACGGCCATACATCTTGAATGAACTTACCAAAAAATAAACGGCAAATGGCATAACGACCACGGCGACCAGAAGATCGGCTATCGCCAAGGATACTATGAAATAATTCGTAACGGTTTGCAAGGACCGCTCCCGGCAAACGGAGAGTATTACGAGAATGTTGCCGAACAGCGTCAGGATGGGGAACAATATTAGGATGAGCGCCCAGTAATTGTGATCCACTGCAAGTAAAGTGAGGAAATAAAGGGAAAATTTATTTTATAATAATAATAAATATATAAATATATAAATACTTAATAATAATAATAAAATTGTATATTTTAATTTTTAAATTATATAAATAAAAAAAAAATATATATATATATTTTAAAATTTGAATGTTTATAAATATACAATAATTATATTATTATATAATAATACTCTCTTTCAGTTAAAATAAAACATATTAAAAAAATCAAATAATAAAAAATATTAAACCAAAAACTATATTAAAATTAAATTTAAGTTAAGCTAAGGATATTTAATATTTAAGCAAAATGAAAGGGAAAAATTTTATATTGAATATATATTAAGAGCAATTTTCTGTTTATTTAAATAAAATAAATTGTTGATAATGAATATTATAATTTATATATATTATATTTTATTTATTTAATTATATTTTATTATATATTACATCTTAGAAATAAAAAAAGGTATTAACTTTATTTATATGTTTATTTGCCTTGTCTTTTGATTAACAGTTGAAAAAAATACGTTTAGTTTACTGTCTATTAATTTTTGATATTATAAATAAAATAATAAAATAATAAAAAAAAAAAACTTATTAAATGCTTAAGTCTCAAATACGATTATTCAAATACAGACGACATACAAATTAAAATTAAACAATAAAAAACGTAAAAATAAATATATAAAAAATATAAAAATAAATATTTTTTTTTTTTTTAAGTCTGTTCGAGAATGAACAATTAATAAATTTTAGAACAACACATTAACAATCTTGTGTTCCATTAATCTCTTTTTGTTTATTTTTTTATAAAAATAAACATAAAAGCTATAAATTCCAAAAATTGTTGTTTTTTAATTTAATTTAATTATTTAGTACAATAAAAAAAATAGCTAGTAATAGTTAAATTAGAATTTTAAGATATATGCAAATTTGATAAAATATAAATTATTTATTGATTAAACAATTATGGGTCCGAGCACAAGCCATAAGCCAGCCAATAATTATATATAAATTATATATATACAAAAAAAAATAATATTATTAATAAAAAAGTAAAATCAAATTCAAAATTAAAATTTTTTAAATAAATTCATAAATCAACAAAATAGTTTTTAGCCATGTATTAAAATATAATAATTAATATTATATATATATTTAAGGATATAATATATTTAAGCTTTAGGTATAAAAAGGAATATCCTGCAAAGGATAAAGGAACTCACCAATGCGCAGTTCATGACAGGACTCGGTGAGATTGAATGTCCCGTTAGTGCAGTTGTTCTGTCCCTCGAGGTAAAAGTTGGTCACGTTCTGGTCGAGGAGGACGCTGCTGGCGGTGCTCGTACTGAGGGTGGCGCCCGGAACGGTGCTTCCGTTGTAGTTGGGGAAGTAGTCGTTAAAGTTCTCGAGAAGGAGCATGAAGCTGCTGCCCCCGGTGCCGACGCCCGAGTTGGCGCCAACACCACCGCCCACACCATTGTGACCAGCAACACCACCCGCACCACCCATACCCGCATTGGATCCGTGGGCGCCTATGCCGCTCAGCCAACTGCTGTCCGAGTCATAGCTGGAGGCGAGGGTTGTTCGATTCGTTATCGTCGTTGCGGTGCGCTGCAGCAGATCACTGGTGGCATCTACGTCGGCGTCAAGGGTGCCACCGTTGAAGCCGCCTAGGATGCCATAGTCCGACTCACCGTCGGCGACATTCTCAAGGGCGCTCTCCTCGGCGCTGTCAATCAGCGCAATGTCCTGCGCATCCTGCGATGATTCACCGTTTAGCCGTTGCTCCACAAAGTTACGCAATGCGTACAGGCCCCCAGCATCCGCATCGCCTTCGATATCGGTACCATTGGGACTACCGCTGCCGCCGACGCTGCTGCTGCTGCTGCTGGACAGCGTGCTGTTCTGCACATCGCTTCCGTCCAGCGACAACCAGGTGAGTGTGTCATTGGAGCCGCCGGCCACGGATGTGGGCGTTGACCCGCCGACGCTGCCGCTGCCGCTGCCGCTGAGGCCAGCGCTGATGTTATTGTTTCCGGCAGCACTGAGTAGCCACTCGCTTATGTCATCGATCAGTGCATAGCGTGCCTCCTCCATCGTTTGCGTATCCTCCAGGCCGCTGGCCACATCCTCGTACAAGGACTGATAGCTAGTGGAAGTCGAGGGGCCATCGATGCCGCTGCTATCACTGCCCTCGGCACTTCCATGTCCGACCGCATTGTCGCCGTCCTCATTGCCGTCGAGCACTTGGCCATGCCTGTGGCCAGGCTCGAGCCCATGTCCTTGTCCGCGGCCCTCATCCTCCGTCCCGTTCAGCAACTGGCCGAGCAACCTGCTCGCCAATGTGGTTGTTATAATCGTGGCTTTTGCAATGGTTTCTCCGGTCGCTGTTGCTGTTGCTTGGACTGCCGTTGCGGTGGTGGCAGCCGCCGCAGCCATGTTGTCGTCGCTGGGCAGAGCACTCTTCCCCAGCCACCCTGCCACGCAATCTACTGCTCCTGCGGCAAGAACATGGAGCAGGCCACAAGCTGTGAGTCCATACAAAGTGTCAGCTGCATTTCTGAAAGAAGTCGGGAAAATCAAAAATTTTATTTAAAAATCTTGACAATCTTCTATGATATATGCTAAGGATATTTATGCAGTCCTTTGGGAACATATTTCCCCCTAAGAATGTCCTTCCCTTAGTGCAGTTTAAAAAATTCGCGGCTTGCGGTTTGTTGGATGATTAGAACAAAAATTTGCTTTGAAGGATATATGGCTTAGTCCATAGTTATCGATAAGCATAGTTGTTAAAGAATCGATTAAATATTTAATTAATTAATGCAATTAAATTAATTATAAAATAAAAAAAAAAAATCAATTGTTAAAAAGAATAATTAAAATTGCATTTAAATTGCAGCACTCGAATTCTTGCATTTACTCAAGCCATCACTGCCTCATATACGCACAGCTACGCACAAGCACGCACGCACACACACACGCACAGACGCAATCACAAGTTACATACACACACACACACACACACACTCTCTCACACACACTTGGCCTAATTGCTGCTGCCTTTTGTGCCAATGCAATTATCTATCCATCTATGTACTTTGCCCTCTTCAATCCTTTGACACACCCCATCCCCCATCCCCCTTCCCCCACCCAACCCCCACCCCCTTCACCCTTCCATGAAGCACTTTTCAGCCCATGCCCCACACATTTAATTAACTCTTTAATCAATTTATTGCCAATTATTCTACAAAAAGCGCCAGCGAAAATTGAATAATTTAATTAAGTTAGCAAAAGGTTTTTGTGTGTCTTCCTTCCCCCCACCACCATTCGCCCATCACCCACAACTCACCATCCACCATCTACCACACCTAACGCCGAAGAACTGCCCAGTCAGCAACGCCCATTGCTCAGCTCTTGTAGCTTTCAGCTCTGATCCTGTTCCAGTTCAAAGTCTCGAATTGAGAGCCTGTCATCGTCTATTTGCTTCTTATCCTGCTGCTTGCGCTGCTCCTGCGGCTCCTGCTGCTTGGTCTTGCAGCAATTGCTTTTCCACCTCCACCTCCACCTTCAGCACTCCTCCTCATCGTGCCGCAGACAATTTTGCAATTTTCTCCTTTGTATTTGCCAATTGGCGCTGATTAAAGCCATCTTAGCCATTGGGCCATAATTAAAAGATGGCTCCTTGTGCTCGACTGAGAGCAAATATCGTCCTTGTAGCTGCTCTCAATGGGATTCTCAGCAAATCATATCCTTGGCTTAGTTCAATTTGCCGACTTCTCTTTTGGCAAAGGACTCAAAAGTTAATCCCTAATCCTAAGCTTAGTCATTGCATTCGTCAAAGAAAGGACATAGAAAAAGGGAACCTCCTGAAGCTGAGCTGCGGTTCGAAATTCAAGCCACTTAATCGATGCATCGATTATAAGTCATAAAAAAAGAAATTACTAATAAAAAGATAATAAAGGACTTTAGTTTAGAGACTCATTTTTCTACCCTCAACCGATAGTTCGTGAGTGAGACGATAGCTTAAAAGTTGGGAGCTCAACTTAAAGCCAAAAAAAAAGAAAATTCTCAGTTCACGAGCAAGTCATGTGCGCTTATCCTTTGGCCTGGTTGTCCTGGCCAAGGATTCCTCACGCATGGACACATGTGCGACGCAAGAAGGAAGATACTTAGGCTTTGGGTTAACTCAACAACATTTGAGTGTCGAAATGTCCTGTCAAATGTGCACATAATGCGATCGTAAATATATCCTGATGTGCGTAAATGTTATCCTTGTCCAAGAACATGTACATATATAGAGTGCGTGTGTGTGTGTGTGTGTGTAGTATAACTGAAAATGCTGTGCTGTGTCACACATGCAGATGTCCTCAGACACTGAGCCCCATTGGCTAGCCAGAGGCATGTCCTGGAGAAATCCGTGCCACTAGCCAATTCCCATAAACAAGTGAACAAATTGTTGGCTCTAATGAATTTTTGGCGCAATACGCAAACACGCAAAAGCAAAAAAGGAAATGAAAGAAAAAGTGCGAGAAAAAAAGGAAGGGGGAGAGGGGATCGGGCAATGAGGAAGTTGAATGGGAAAAGTAAGTGGCAATGGGAAAGTTGCGCAAAGAGAAAACAAAAATATAAAATGAAAGGAACAAGTGAAATTCAGAGCACACAACGATCCAAAATGGCGCAGAGCAGCACTGCACTTGTCTGTGATGGTGTGTGTGTGTGTGTGTGTGTGTGTGTGTGTATGCCTTTTCGTTGCCTTTTTCATTAATTACGACAGCAAGTGGCAAGAACAACAACGGAAGAAAGAACAAGAATTACCGGCAATGCCAAGGACTCGCCACAATTCAACTTCGAGCTCGAGTCGTGTAATTAATTTCACTTTCGCTTGAGCGATGCTTTTGAATATGCGCCGACCACACGCAATCCATACAACAATACCCAAACTTAAGCCCAAACCCCAGTCCACACTCACACACCCACACCCACACTCACACCCAAACTCAGAGCTAGATCCCATTTCCCTTCCACCCACAGCCAGAATTAAGGTCAGCGAACGCAGAGGCAGGCGAGTGGCCAGTGGAGAGGTGTCTATATTTAATGTTGAGCAACCTCAGTCTGGGCTAAGCAGCCGAAAGTGAGAGTGTCATTTCCTGTCGCTGGCACCCCATCCATATCCTTTGCCTCATCCACCAACATCCTGGCACCCCCATCCAACATCAGACTCAGACCCACACCCAGACCCAGAACCGACCCGACCGACAACAAAGCCAAATGGCATGCGACCACATAATTTGGTCCTGTTTGTTGTTGCCTGAGATTGAGCCCCCCACCCCAGCGTCTCACCCACCCACCACCGAACCAACTCATACCACAGATTTGCCTCTTCCATCTGCCCCACTTATCATCAGCAGCACCCGAGCCTAATCCATTACGATGAAGTAGTCTTTCCCTCGTCCACGGAATATCCTTAATTTCCTTCTGTGTGGCAATTTTTACAAACGCTTCTGAAGATTCCAGATTTTGAAGTCCCGAATGATCCGCATTTCATATAATATATTTATATATATATAACTGATAGAAGAAGAAGAGTTGAGTCCTTAAACTGATGACTCGATACATCATCCCGATAGTTTATTAAGTTGCCAGGAAAAACTTGCAGCTTGGGAACAGCGATTTTAAATTTATTTATTTATAATTATATTTAAAAATATATATATATATATAATGATATACATTTTATATATATATAAAAGGATACTCTTTGTATATCCTTATAGCGAAAATTTGAATTATTCTGGCCAAGAAAAGAGCAACTCGACTCGAATTAAAAGGAAAACTTTGAATGAAAACTTTGATTTAAGACCAAGCGAAAGCCAAGATTTTAATGAAGCTTCACTCATGCAGCACCTCAACCCTTCCCCTCTCTCTCCCTCTCACTCTGTCTCTCTGACTTTCCCACCCATATCTCCCTTTCTGAGTCTGTTTAAAGGACCCTTTACCTCCGCCCTTTCTGCCCATCGATCCGCATGCCACAAGGTGCGCTATTTTCTCTATAATGTGCGTAGTCTCACAACTAATTGCTGGAAGCTTCACCCAGATGCTTGCCCTGCCATGACTTGCTCTGCCCTGCCCTGCCTTGCTTTGGCCCGTCATGTCCTGCCCTGCCCTGCCCTGCCCTGCCCTGCCTAGACACGCCCCACACGAGGCCCCCAAGCAGCCATTTCCGATGGTAGGAATATGACGTCGCTGCAGTCGCAATGTCGCGGCTCATTTACAACATCCGGTCGTCGGAGCAGTCAGTGAGCAGGTTGAAAAGAGGGTGGTGGGTGAGGGGAAGGGGGAGAGGGAGGGCACCCCCGGGCGTATAGAGGAAAGCACTTCCTTTGGCAGCCACGACAACCGCGACACTCAATAAATCAGCAAGTGTAATTATTTTCAACGCCAGTGGCAGCACTCATCGCATGTGTGTTGACACACTTCAGTACTCACACACACACACACACACAAGCACTCACAAACACAAATCACATACACACAAAACCCACACACACACACACACGCTCATACACACACATTGAAGAAAACAATTGAGCCAAAGTTTGCAAGCAAAATTTTTACTTAGCTCCTTTGCCCCTGGGCCAAGGTTACAGGTAACGTACCTTGATCCTCAGATCCGGACTCTTTAACCTCAAGCCATATGCTCTTATTTCCCCAATTCCCACCCCCTTCCCAACCCCCTCCCCATCCCCTTTCAACCTCTATGGTTGTGGCCCCTGTGTGGCATTTGTTGGTAATTAATTTATAATAATTTTTGCTGCATTGCGTCACACTTCGATGAATTTATTATGACGTCTGATTAAAATTTTATTGCACGCTTACAGTTTTCTACTATAATTGAGTTGCCAAACACACACACACACACACACACACACACACACACACACACACACATGCAAGCGCACAACTGTGAAACGATGTAGAACTGCGATAAGCAAATTGGTTTCCGATTTAGTTAGCGCGTGCCAGCGCCTGGGACTCATGTTGTCCTGGGGCGACCCGAGTGTCCTGTGCCAATGCGACACCCAGTAGCCGCTTGTTCGCCTGTGTGTGTGTGTGTGTGTGGGTGTGATGTATATGATGCCATCGGATTGGGCAGCTGTCGCTAGATAAATTTTATAGCTCTCTGTCAGCTCTTGCGCTGACATTGGATTTTGCTTCTGGTTTTGGGACACCGCAACCTGCCCCCGGGGCGGTTACACACATACACACATGACGTGTACATCACACATACATACATACACATATGACTGAATATCTACTTCATATGCTTGTTGGCCATGCAATTGGTAAACTTAAAGCTTTCAGCTTAAAAAATGAGAAAAAAGATAAACAAAAATGCGAAGCGCAGACACCTGACAACTGTCAATGAGAGGGGATGGGGGGGTGGGGGTGGGTGTTTTGCTGATACAAGGTCATTGAGGTGGAAAAGGGGGAAGGGATGTGGTGGGGTGTATAAATCTTTTTACTGCTGTTCTCCTCCTGTGAGTGAGTCAGCATGACATTTGGTTATTTCCATTTCTATTAGCCCGTAAGTCCCAGGCGTCGCGCGTGCTAACAATTGAAATTTATGAGTTAACTTTCGGCAGACGTGGCGTATGAGTAATGGGATTTACGTAACACTCTGCATGTGTGCATGTATGTGTATGTGTGTGAGTGTGTTTCGGCTTACTAACACACACACAGTCATATGCAGCAGGCGATCAGACGATTCTTCAGACAATATACTTGTTCTCTCTCTCTCTCTCGCTCTCTCGCTCTTTCGCTCTCTCCATCTCGCTTTCACTCATGGCAAAAGCTGATGCAGCTTGCATCTCTCTCTAACACCGTTGTGCAAAAAGCGCTCTCTCGCTTTAGTTCATATGCAGTAATCGGCTGCTGACCAGCACAGAGGCTCGCTGGTCTAGGGGTATGATTCTCGCTTCGGGTGCGAGAGGTCCCGGGTTCAATTCCCGGGCGAGCCCAAGGGCTAACTTTTTTGCACACACACACACACACACACACACACACACACACACACACACACCCCTTTCCAGCACATTGTGTCTGTCTGGCTGTGTGGTATGGGAAAGGAGGCAAAAGGATGCGCGACTAAAGCAAAATATATTTTTGTATATGGCGCAAAAACCGCTTATCGCTTCAAGTCTACTCAAGCGTCAACGGAGCGATTCATTCGAGAATTTCTTATGCTTCAATGAACCAGAAGTGTCGTCGGCGACGGCGACGGCGACGGCAGCGGCATCCGCGTCGTGTCCGCAACGATGCTATATATATTATATATACCATAAGTACACATATACATATATATATATATATATATATATATAAAGATATATCTATTCCCTATATGAACAACCGCTTGTTGTGCGCTACGCGTCATTCATATTCCCCCCTCCTACAACTCTTGAAGCTCCCCCAACTGTTTGCCCCTTTTGGGGTTTTTTTTTTTTTAAAGGGGCTGCAGGATTGCCATTGTGAAACTCCTTTGTTGCTCGTTTTCTTGTCTAATGGAAAATTATTGAAAAGAAAAGCCAAATTGCACGCTCAATTTTCCGTCCGACGAAGACGACATGACATTTTTCCTTAAGCAATTTCTAAGCATGGGAATAAAAATAAATTGTTACCAGAGCAAAAAGAAGTTAAAAAAATAAAAAAAAAAAAATATCTTAAAAAAAAAATAAAAAATATAATCAAAAAAAAAATGCATAAACTTCAAGAAAAATGCGCCACTTGTGTTCAGAACTTTTTTTATAGCTGCCGCCGCTCTTTCTAAAGCTTGCCGTCTCTTTCTCATCTATGCGAAGCATCGAAACGAACGGTCAGCGACGATCGCGCGAAAGAGAAGCAAGAGAGAGACAGTGAAGAAAGAGAGAGAGAGAGATTGAGTGAGAAGAGAGAGAGCGAGAGGAGAGAGAGCGAGAAGTGAGAGAGCACGAAGAGAGAGAGCGCGAAGAGAGAGAGAAGCGGGCCATATTTTATATAATTCTTTTATATGCAATATTATAAATATAATATTAATTTTGGAATGGGGAAAACAAAAGTAAAAAAAAAAAAAGAAAAAAAGGAAAAGTAGAAAAAAAATAAAAAAATGGAAAAAAAGGAAAATTAGAAAAGCAGAAAAATTGAAAAATTTGTAATTAGCAGTAACTCCACAGCTGCCGATGGATTATATGTTGATCTTGAAACTAAGTAGACGTCGGTTAGCAGCCCCACAGATCTGCGAGGTTCTGTTCAGTGGGAAAAATGAAGTGGATGTGTTTACTGGTGCTGTGGATGCTGGGGGTCTCTGGGCTGCTGGCCTGCGGCCGGGATGGCAGGGCGTGCGTTGCAAATCGCAACTGTTGCAGCAATAGATGCAACGCGCTGTACCAATGCGGACCCTTGCGCAGGAACAGAACGATGAATCATCAAGGACATCATTAATTTGCAATTAATGAATTGAAAGAAAGAGAAAAAGTTGTTCTTGAAGAAATAAAGAATATTGCATGGAATCTTTTGAATAATTAATTGGGAAAGTTTATTGCGCCAGGTTTGATGTTTGCTGTGTTTAATTGGGGGGCCAAAGTTGAAGCCGAAACTGATGCCATGCCAATTGACGTAGCCGCGGACCGCCTTCTGCTCAACCTTATAATTTATTCAAGCAAAACATTTTGCATCACAAAGAACGTGCAGCCAACCGCCGCTGACCACGCAAATGAGCAGTCGGGCAGTCGAGCAGTCGAGCAGCAGAGCATCAGAAGGAGCAGAGCAGCAGAAAAGGAGCAACAACAAAGCCCTTGCCGTAGCCAAAGCCAAACCTGAAACGGAAACAGAGGCTGTACTTGTAGCCAGGGCGTGTCAGGGGCGGGTCAAGCGCGATGCCGTGATGCCAGGGGGTTGGGCTGCGGCTGTGAGGCTGTGAAACGTATGAGAAAGGGAATTATGCAGCAAGTTCACTGAGTGGCACAAAGAAAGTAACGGCTGGAGCAAGGGGCAAGTGGCAAGGGGCAAGAGGTAAGGGGCAAGAGGTAAGGGGCAAGGGGCGCGGAGCTACGATGGCGAAATTGCCAAACAAAGGCGTCCACAATTGATGTAGCAGCTGGAAAAGGCGAGTTTGATGGAATGACTGGTTGAAAGGACTGCGGACTTGTGAGGCAGCCGCTGCAGGACAATGAATATGCGGATGAATTTTTACATATTAAAGATGATGCTGGCCGGAAGCCTATAACCCTTGAATGCCTAAAAGTAGACAATGCCAGGGGAAAAAGAATAAAGGCAAGCGAAGCTGCGAGATAAGCACTAATTGTACGAGATAGACAGAAAGATAGAAAGACAGAGAGAGAGAGAGAGAGAGAGTGGGAGAGAGTGGAGGATAGAGATAGGCCTTAGCAAAGTTTCGCACCACTTTTCAGCGGGCAGTCGAGCGTTTCAGCGTTTCAAGCTTACTCTTTGAACTGCTCAATCAAAGCAACTCAAAGCAGCTGAAAGCAAAGCGCCGCAAGGGGGGAGGCGGTGGCAGTGGCCGTGACGGTGGCATTGCGATACGCCTAAAGTGCTCAATGTGGCAGCAGCAGCAGCAGCGCAACGTGCCACATCACATTGCCATATCATCATATAGCCGAATCATCCCACGTGCCGCCAGCCCGTTGAATCCTGGCCAGCAACATGCTTCGAGTAGACAATGGAAAATATCTTTCATTAACTAATTAGCTTACTTTTTCATCTGCTTGGCTGTGGCATCGACAGGACTCGAGCTGAGCTCGGGCACGGATTGGGGTTCGAGCTGGGACACGGATAGGGGTGCGGGCTGGTGTCGGGGTCCAACAAAGGCTAGAAACTGGGCAATCTTGTGGCTGGGCGGTCGGGCGGCTGGGCGGCTGGGCGGTCGGGCGGCTGGGCGGCTGGGCGGCTGGGCGGCTGGGCGGCTGGGCAGCTGGGCGGCTGGGCGGTCGGGCGGCTGTTGTGTTTTTGTTTAGCAACGTCCCCATTTTATTTACGCCCAATGCCAGCCACGGCTTCTTTGGAGCCACGCAAAAAGGATAACGTGTAAAACACAACTACTAATACACTTTTCTCCCATCCCCTGACACGCTTCGCTCGCAGGATCCTCGCTGCTGTTGCTGCTGTTGGTCCTCTCATGCTTTTGCTCTTCCTTGTCTTTGTTATTTTACGCTTTACAATTCTTTGGGGCATGGCAGCAAAATTTGCTCAGCAAACGTTGGGGCAGCCGACCTGCGTCCAATGTCCTTCGTCCTGGCGTCCTGCCTGCTGCTTCCTGCGTCCTGCACTTTTCTTGCCGTTCACTTTGATTAAAGTGAAAATAAATGAGGGTCTTAGACAACTGTTGGTTGCTGCTGCCTCTGGAATCTTGAACACCCATCAAACACCACCCCCCGCACCACCCGCACGACATCGCCCACTCTTAGTTTCCACTCCACCCGCAGTCTCAATGCTCGTCTTTTCCAGCTGCTCTGCCTTCCACCGCTCTCCTTCTCCTTCTGCTGGAAAGGCTGACAGCCTGCTGCTTCTTGTGGCGTCAACGGCAGCGAACGAGCAACTTCATTAGATGCCACTAAAAATACAAGCGCCCTCGGGCCATTACCCCCACTCACTTGTCCTTGTATCACCCAACGTCCCGTGTGAATGTGCACATCCTCCAGCCTACAATTAAATGGACCGCTCTGGGCCTGAAAAATTTATTTGAATACGCAACAACCACAGGCACAGGCCTGGGCACAGTCCTGGGCACAGTCCTGGGCACAGGCCTGGGCACAGCTCCAACGCCAAACTCATCGTCAACGCTCTAGTCATCAACATCGACATCGTCATCGTCATCGTCATCGACACGGTCCCAGACACGGACATAGACATGGACATGGACATGGACATGGACACGGACAGCATTGTCCAACTAATCAGACGCAAATTAGTCAAAGGATCTGTACACTGGCGTCCAGCTGGGTACCGTTAGCTCGATTACCTTACACTGAGACGCAATTAAGTTGGCTGCGCTTCCGAGCAGAAGAGCCTTTCGGAAGGATGAAAGGAGTGCCGCATGCGAATGCTCCCAAACGCGATGACTGCAAAAATTCAGATGACTGACTTCCGGTTATGAGCACTTACGTAAGGACCTCATGGCCCAAAGTTGCTCGAATATTCGACATGGATATGAGAAACGGACAGCGCCCTTTATTCCCATGTTAAAGTCGACATTCAATTAAAAAATGTAACTTATCTGGGGGTTATTTAGACTCTCTTAATAAAGGCTATCGAGAATGTCCTTTATTTGAAATAAAAAATAAACGAGGCAACTAGCAAAAAGGAGAATCAAGTTTCATCATTTGCCTGAAAAATGTCCACGCAGAGAATATGGAAAAATTTCCAAGGCTTCATCTCCATCCAACGACAGAATTTGCTGGGATGTCAACGTCATCTGTTGTCCTTAATAAAATCCTGATATAAAATAACAATAAACAAGGAGTGACTCTCCTGGTGCAACGTGCAATTTAATACCTTCCAATTTGCGTCTTCAAAACTGTCGCTGCATAAAATTAACATATTTTCAGTTCGTCAGTTTTTTATTTTTTATTTTATTTTTGTTTTATTTATTGAATAGTTTTATTATAATCTTAAAATGCTTTTAAAGCTTGGAAAAATATAAATAAATAAATAAAATGCTTAAATATTTTCCCTTTGATATTTTATTAGATATTTGGTATTAAAGTTTCAGGCTCTTCCTTTGGAGTCTTCACTCGAAGCTCTGTTTAAAATGGGTAGAAGGATGATTTCCAGCTCAGAAGTGAAGGATACTTAAGCCAGAAAATATAATATTAAACTTAATAGAAAAAAATAATTCAAATTAAATTTATTTAAATTTAAAAAAACAAACTAAAAGAATACACAAAAAAAACCGGAAACTAAAATATGCAATGAATTTTTGCTTGGTTTGTGTCTTAGGTAATGTTAACCGAATAACAGAATTCTGTTAATGTGTTGAGGGTGGGGTAAATGGGATGAGGGATGAGAAGCGATTAAAATAACGCAAGTAAAATAGGAAAAATATTTTAATTATTTTTTTATAACTTATTTAGTTTATTAATTATTAATTTTAGTGTTAATTTTATTAATTATTTTTAATTTAGTTATTTTTTTTATTATTTATTTTATTATTTATATTAATCAGTGGGGAAAGACGACTGGCATGTTTAGTACTTGGGTTATAGATCGAGAGGATCATATCATAATATATTTTGTTTAACTAAAGAATTTTATTCAAGTAATTTAATAATTAGCGATTTTTTAATTTATTGAATTTTTTTAATTATATTTAATTTTTTTTAATATATTTTATTTTTTTTTTTTAATTTGTTTATTTATGTAATTGACTGTCCTCAAATGCACATATAAAATGATACGCGTAAGGGACCGCTACTCAAGGCTTGTGTTGAGCTGGACTTAATGGGTTCTTTCCTAGGTTTGGTGTATATCTGCGAAGTCCTTGCATATCCTGAAAAATGCACAGGTGGCACAGACTTAAAGAGCCAAAGAAGTTGCCACCACAGAATTGCTGAAAAGTGAGGAAAAGCCTCTTTGCTGCAGCTCAAAGCAAAATCCCTTGAAAATCGAAAGTCAGTGGAAAATATTTTCAAAATTATTTATCGAATACGTGAACGAGCGCCAGGATAATAATTGTTATAATAGCGCCCATAAACAAATATTGAAACGAATCGGGGAAATAAAAGTTGGCCACCCGAATGCGAAATATCGAACAAAAAAATAAATGTGATGGGTATTGGGGATAAATAACGGTTGAAGGGATGGCGATGAGGGTGTGGGTGGGGGTGGGGGAGTGGAGAGTGGAAAGTGGGGTAGCTGTTGCGGTTACGGAAACGTGGTTGCTGCCACAGAGCGGGACAATGCCCAAGGATGAAATGAACTGTAATCAATTCTGAGGTCCTGAAGTCGGCCAATGGTCGACCTAGCGGTACAGCAGTAATTTCCGAAACAATTTATGGTACGTTACGTGGGACCTCCACCAATCTCGAGCCCCCACACCACCAATCCCCCCCCTCTCTCTCTCCCTCTCTCTCTCTCTCCCTTTCTCTCTCTCGCTGTCTCTCTCTCTCTCTCTCTTTCGCTCTGTTGTTACAGCAATGCCAATTATTAATATTTGGGTAAAAAATATGAAAAGTTCCTCAACCGCAAGGTAGAGGAACAAAACGAATTATTAACAGAGGAAAGGCATGGGCGCCGCTGTTTCTGTAGAGTTTTCAATATATTTTTTTTACCGTTACTGACCGACGGCAGTCGACGGCGGTCGTCATCATATTTTGTATATATTTTCTTATATTTTTTCCTTCCATTTTTTCCTTGATTTTCTTTTTTCTTTTTTTCTTTTTTTTTTTGAAATTTTAATGCTTTTGTGAAACTTTTGCCTACAAAAAACCTTCATTTGTTTTTTTGGTTATTTTTTGATTATTTTTGGTTTCTCTTTTTGTTTTTTTTTTATATTTCATTTGTTTTTGTTTTCGCTCTGTTTTTTTTGTTGTGTTTTTTTTTCTTTCTTTTTGCTCTCTTGCTTTTTAACGATTTAACTTTTGTGTTCGTCTTTGTCGTATGGCCGATTTTTCATTTCCATTTTCCATGTTGAGTGAGATTTATGAAACTTCGCACAGTTGCTGATAAGAGGCCTAAGTGGGCGTGGCAAAGTATCTTCTGTGGTCTGTGCAATTTTTTTTGCCTTTCTCCTTTACCGTTTGACGCCCATTTCAATGTCCTCTTAAAATGGGTAATTAATTTTTGGCCAGCAAACGCTTTGAAGTGTATACCAGGTGCTTGATGGGTATAGAACACACACATACACACACACACACACACACACACTCTGCGCTCTTCTTATTGGACATGACATGCAGCGCACTTTATAAATTTTATATTGTCAATAATTGCATTAAATTGAGTATCCTTTGCCTACTATCAGACCAACTCAGCTCCACCGATGGATAGTTCATGTCCCGACACACATATGCATAAATTTGAGCATGTGTATATGTAGATGCTCACATAGAATATATATATGTATATGTATATTTATACACACACATTTGCATTTATTGGAAAGCTGCCTGAAAATGACATTATTGTTTGAACTTGAGTCGAGCGTCAGGCAAAATATTTTAAAATGGAACAAAGGACATTTATTTTGAGGAGAGGCCCGACCGACAGATGCTCAGTGGTTCGACGCATAGCTGAACAGAGTATATAGAATATAATGAAAAAATCGATATATTGGTTCAGATCAAATATATCTTAATATACTCTATAATATTACAGACTTGAAAGGAGGTCCTTTAACAGTCCCCAGCCTGGATGCTGACTGAATATATACATATATTAAGCTCCCTTCATCCTTGACTTATAACTTATTTTTTAATTTTTAAGAAATTTAATAAATATAAAAAACTTAAAAAAAATAAATAAAAATATCTGAAAATAATCTGAAAAAAATCTGAAAATAATCTGGAAATAATCTGAAAAATATCTGAAAATAATCTGAAAATAATCTGAAAAATATCTGAAAATAATCTGAAAAAAATCTGAAACAAAAATCTGGAAAAAATCAGAAAAAAAAATCCTGCAAATTCGTGAAAGAATCTCATTAAAACTGCGTGAGAAAAAGTAGCGTGGCGGGAGAGTTGCCTGGTAACATTTTTGTGGGCGTGGCATTGTTAAAGCATACCAGATGAAATTATTGACTTTTGTTAATGCGACGCAAGCGAATGGAAAAGGGGAGGAGATGGCTAAGTGGGCAGGGATAGGGGTTATTAAAGCGGAGTGGCGGTATTTCCAGAGCGGAGGAAGGGCTCAGAAATGTGGTAGAAATGTAGGTGAGTGGGTGGAGAGTGGGCGGTGGTTGGGCGGTAGACAAGCACATGACACCACATGAAAATGCGACAACAGGCAAGGAAATAAGAAATTGAATGGCTCGACATGCTCGAACGCCTCAGCTTGGGAATGGAACATGAGACTGAGTCGTGGTACGGCGGAGGGGGGTGGGGGATGTTGTGGATGAGGGGCTAAAAGCCGAGAGCAGAATCCAAGCGAAAAACATGCCCATGTTCCATTCGCAGACACACCCATACAAGCGTATACACACACGCAGACAAGCTGTCGGACAGACAGACTGACGGACAGATAGACAGACTGTCAGATAGACCGAAAGATGGACAGATGGAGATGGAGATGAAGATGGAATGATGAAGCAAGCGGAAAGTGGCTGCAGCTGAGGCCATTGTTGGGTTTTGATGCGAAGAAATATCCTGCGAAAAGGACGATTGCACGTACCGCTGTCGCAGTACCTTTTGTGGGCGTCGTGGGCGTGGTAAACGAGTTGCTGCTGCGTTATTGAATTAAACGTAAAGACGTTACGTATACAACATAAACTGCCACACATCCATACACATACATACATTTACCACACACACACACATACGCACACACACACACACACACACATACAGGCACACGTAGAGAATAACATACATATGTATATTTAATAATACGTAAGGCGGCTCAGCAATTTATTGCTGCTTGTATTGGCTGCACACACGCCTTTCTATTAGTATATACTATAAGTAAATGCATGTATGTGTGTGTGTGTGTGTGTGCGTGTGAGATTGTGTATATTTATTGAAGTGCTTTAAGTGTGGTCATTGTCCAACGCAAGTGTCGTTCATTTACGCAAGCTTAAGACAGTTTTATGGCACTTGCCACCCACGCACTGCTGAAGCTCCTTGCCGCTCCGCCCACTTTCGCAAAACGCCCACTAACGAAAGTGGGTAACGTTATGTGAAATATGATTTTTCCGGGCTGGAAACTTAACCGGACTACAGCCGAAACTGAAGCCGAGTGAACAAACAAAATTCATTATAGATTGCCAAATGAACTGTGGGATGCAAATTCAAATTGAATTTGCTGCCGTGCCCCAGGGGGGGCGCATGACAACAAAGGAATCCACAAGCACACTTCCATATGCACGTCATGTGTGCGTATGTGTGTGTGTGTGTGACTGCGTGTGTGTGTGTGCATGCGAGTGCAGCAGTACAAGCATTTATCCATCTATGTATACATATTTATGGACTTCATCATATACAGTGAGCACTTGATAAAGCAGACATGAACCTATCGCCAGTAACTCGGCTGGCTTAAGGATATTTCAAGTGAAACATCATCATAAGGCTTCTAGGATATCCTCAGTAAATTTCTCATTTCTTGCCATTTTTTAATCAGTTAAATGTTTTGCCTGAGTCAAGGATATAAATTTGATTAGCTTTTCACTTTCAGATGCCACTTGACTAATCAAACATTTAATCTCTTTATGTATTTTAGAAATTTCATTTCCTTCAGCAAAGAATAAAAATTTAATATTTGTTTTATTATAATTATTATTATTATTATTATTTTTAATTTTAAATTTATTGTTATTTATTTAATTTGTTTTTTTTTATTTATTCTTTTCAATTTATTTGTATATATATATTTTTTAATATATATTTTTTATATTTATTTATATTGTGTTTTTTAATTATTTTTTTAAATTTATTTGTTTCTATTTTTTTATATTTATTTTTTATATTTATTTAATATATTTATATATATTTATTTTATTTTTTTTAATATTTATTTTCATATATTTATTTCTTTTTATTTGTTTATTTTAATTTGTTTTATTTTTTTATTCATTTTTCTTTTTATAGAAGCCACTCAACTTACGTTTAAGCTTTTTAAATTTATTATTATTATTATTAATTTATTTATTTTATTATAGAATAATAAATTTTTTATTTATTAATTTTTTAAAAATTTATTTTAATTATAAAAATAGAGTATATAATATTTTGGATTAATTTTTAAATTAAAGAAAGTTAATGTAAAAATAAATAATAAAAAGGTTTGATAATTTTAAATATAATTTGTAAAATTCAAATGCATTTTTTTCTATTAATTTCAAATATGAGCCTGTGTTCAATTTATTGGGTGCATACTGTAGCTGACTACAGCACTCAGAACGACGTTATAGACGTTCCTACTGCTTTTGAATTGTTTGGAAATCTGCTTAATTTAATGAACTCGTCTCTGAGTGTATACATATACATATGCATATACATATACATATGCATATACATATATATATGTTACATATATTTATAAAAATATATATTTATAGATGTTCGTAGTGTATATAAATCGATATCAAAGCCAAGAATTTAAATATTTCGACAGGCTATTAATTCTAGAAGTTTGAAGCTTTGGCTCGATTCTCGGAACAATTTGGAACATTTTTGATGCAAGGATAATACAAGTCGTAAAGTCGAGAGGCGGAATGAATTAATAAAAAAGTATTTTTAAAATCTTTTGATTGACTCTGGGGATTCTGGGGGGTAGGGGTATTCCTTTCCCGATTACGCCTACCGGGGACTATCCCTATTAATGAGTGATTATTGGATGAAATGCTCCCAAAATTCGCATTTTCAAATTATGCGGCTGAGCAGCTCATTTAACATGTTGAGTGGTTGTCCAGGGGGCGGGCCGTTGGAGGCGGTGGGCGGGCGGTGGGTGTTTGTCCGGTAAATGGATGCTGATTAGTAGAGTCGTGTAGCTGTTGTTGTAATCAATAGAGATTGTTCGCCAGGGTTGTCAACGAAACGTAACGTAACGTAACGTAACGTAACGCAACGTAACGTAACGTGCGGAAAATGTCATGGAGGGGGGCAAAGGACGAGGAGAAATGCAAATCAAAGTAAACCTTTTTCATTTCTTTGTCGCATTTTCATTATTTATTTATTCATTTTTTCAGCTACTTTCACTTTTTCTCCCTCTCTCTCTCTCTCTCTCTCTCTCTCTCTCTCTGTTTCCTACTTCTTGTCTACTTTTTGATTTTTTTGGTGCTTTGGTGTCTTTGGAGGGTTGGGGGTGATGTTGAGCCCACAAATATGCGCATAATTAATTTGCCGCCTACTTTTTTGGGCTTTGGAAGTTCGGAGCAGAGTAGATTAAATGGCATTTTGTCAAAGTGTATCCGGTATTTTAATTAACCTCGAACATCGGTCAGCCCGGGGCAGTCAGGGGGGGAGGAGTTAGGGACAGTCCGGGACCCGCATATAATGAGTTGTTTTCTCGGTCGGTCTATGGCATCTTAAGGGCTTAATGCACCGCAACAAAGAGGCAAGTCCTTAGCATAAACAATCGATTTAAGGACATCAGAAGGAGCAGCCCGATTATTGACCATGAAATACAGGGACTTACCAATTTTTATTCCGTTTTTGTGTCCTCGACGTGATCAATTCGAAAGTAAGTAAATTCCAAAGTATTTCTTCTGCAAAACAAATGAAAAGGATTCAAATAAATAAAACGAGTCTCAAATATTTATTCTTTTACTTTTTTTTTTTTTTCTCAAAATACTCAAAACTTCAATCCCATGTCTCCTGCCATTGACATAGACAATGGCCCCAAATGCAGTTTAACAACTTTGTCAAGTTGGAAATCAACGTACTATATACCATATACATTTTACGACTTGGCTTATAGGCGGTGTCTTCGAAGGACGAAGGACGAAAACAAATTTAAAGAAGAAATCATTGCCATCGTAAAACTAAAAGGATAAGCACAAGGAATACCGATGAAAGTTAACATCGATTTGTGGAAATTCATCTCAATATTTGTGAGCACATTAAATAACCACAATGAAGTCGGAATCGGGCAAAGGATATGTGCGTCCTGAGAGGTATAATTTATTGTGTGATTTATTATTAGCCATTCGCTGAGCTCCTACTCTCAGTCTCTCTCTCCCCCTCTCTCTCTATATATCTCTCTCTTTCTCTCTATCTCTGCAATGCTTTGTATATTAAATAAAAGTTTCCCTTCCTTGGGCTTCCTTGCACAAAATATCCTTATTCAAGGAATTTTAGATACAGCCCTGAAGATAACGAATCTAAATTCCTGCCTTAAGTAAGCTTTGAAAATATTCTGCCCAGCTTCGTTTTAATATTCGAAATGATTTTCCCAATTTTCTCGGACAGTCCGCTTTGTGGAAGAGTTTCTCCTCACAACATTTTGCAGGTCCTTTTTCATTTTTGATCGTGCTTGGAAAATTTGTGAGAGAGACGATTCGAGTTGGTTGAAAATATTCTTTTTTTTTTTTTGTTTTTTTTTTTATTTTCTTCTGCAACAAGGAGCATGGCTGGTATTCAAATTTCAGGTAATCCAATCAACGGCGCATAGTCCTTTCGTCCTTTTGTTCCATTGCCTAATTGAAACATAATCCCCCCGACGTTGCAAGTGCAGCGAAATTCCAACTTCGCATAGTTGAGCGCATTTTCGAGTTCGTAATCCGCGCCGGGAAACATCAAGTGCGGAACAAAAAGAAAAATCAAGAAAAACTTCTACAAAAACAAAATACACGAAAGGAATAAATTTGAAAATAAAAAAAAAAAATATATGTATGTATACTTAAAATCCTGTTTGCAATTTGTGTTTCACATTTTGATTTTTCATTTACCCAAGGACTTTTCATAATGTTTTCCCACACAGACGTCCATCTGGCTCCCCTTTAAGCTTGGCAGGAAAATAGAGTAAAGCCCCGCGTGACAGTATAATATACCGAATGGGATTTACACGTATTTCAGTTGGTATTTAAATCAAAAAATATATATACTTCATTGGCAGAGACGATTTACATGACGTCCTGCAGGCTGCACGAATATTATCCTGGATAGAAAACTGTCAATCTCATTCATTTTTTATGCCAAAGGATAATATCGATGGCTATGCTTGAGTGTACCTAATATAATTCCATAGTTGGGGGAGTGAAGAAGGCAGAAAACAGATTCACTTGCTAAAGTGCAAGAGTTCATAAATTACAGGGTATCTCAGGTTCCAGCACTCCCCGCGGGATTCAATGGGTTCTCTCCCAAAGTGTAAAGTGAAAAATTCGTGTAAATAAATTTAATATCTGGCACAATCTGCGACAAAGCGGAGTCTTTTAAAAAAAAATTATAGAGAAAATACAGAGAAAATCCAAATATGAATTTCCAAAAAGAAAAGAGAGGGAGACGGAGAGAGGGAGAGAGGAAGAGAGAGAGAGAGAGGGAATGGGCGAGTGCGAGTGAGTGAGAGATATGTGAGTAAAAGTAAATTTATATAAAAATATTGAAATATGTGAAGCCCGAGCAGCAGGAGGCGATAACCTGACACAAAAAAAAAAAAAAAAATAGAAAAAAAAAAAAATAGAAAAAAAAAATGGAAAAAAAAAATAAAAATATATTTTCCATTTCCATACAGAATCCCCAAAAGCCAAAGTCTAGCCAAGTCTCAAACATCTCATCGAGTTTTATGTGTAATTCAATGATGTTGGCGTCAGGACTCACTTTATAATGCGCAATTCCATTATACCCCCAAAGGATAAACAGACTTGGACAAATTATTGAGCAAACAGTCTGGATAAACCCCACCACACCCCACTCTCCACTCTCCACACTCCCCCCACCCCTCCAGCCATAGCCCTATTAATGTCATATACAAATTATGGGCAATCCCTTACAGACGATGGAATTACCCATTCGGTGTGTCATTTGATTTGTTGATTGAACGAGTTTCATTATAACCGTGATAGCTTCTCCATGTCCTTCGAATTCTCATCGCCCGAAAGGACATTTAGTGCTCTATAAATCGAATGCTATATGAGTGAGGGATTTCAAAGGTTCTCATCAGATTTATTACTCCCAATAAACAGGACTTTTGTCTCACATAAACAGCTGATATTATTTCACTCTTAGTAGAATTTTTTTGAATTTATAAAAAAATAAAAAAAATAAATAAATTATAAAATTTCAAATATTTTATAAAATATAATATATATAAAATATAATTAAAAATTCAGTTTAAATTAATAAATATATAATTTAAATCCAAAGGAAGTCGCTCAGTAATTAAATATTTGCCTATTACCCATTCAAAAAATTTAATTTTTAGCTTTATAATTTAAAAATAATAATAAATTAAATTTATTTAAATTTAAGCTCCATTTTTTTTTTATTATTATATCACAATTTTTCTATATAGAAGGGGATTGTCTTAATACAAAATTAGTTAAATGTTTATTTATATTTAAAAGTTTTAATTAATAATTAAATTAAAAATATATTAATTATTAATTATAATTAATTATATTAATTATTATAAAATATAATATGTTATTTTTAATTTATTTTTTAGTATTATTATATTTTATTTTTCTTCTGTATTTATTACTTTCTCCTTATAAATTTAAAAGTCAGACAAGATTTAAACTCATATTTTTTATGCTTGTAGCACATTTTCTGTCTCTTTCCTTATATGTCTTTCTCTTTCACTCAATCTCAGCGATTGGTAAGAGTTTAAGCCTCTTTTTATATATAAAAAATTGTCCATCTCTATTCCACTTTTTCTCACCTTTTGACTTATCAACTTTTAACTTATTTTTTAAAAGAGATTAAGAAATTCGTCTGAGACTTTTTATTCCTTTGCATCTCTCCGTCTCACTCTTTTTATCTTCATTTCCCTCTCTAATCTTTTGCTTCTTCTCTCTTTTTTTCTACTACCCACAATCTTTGCTCTCCCTTTCCATCCCTTTCCATCCCCTTCCATCCCCTTCCATCCCTTTCCATCCCTTTCCATCCCTTTCCATCCCCTTCCATCCCCTTCCATCCCCTTCCATCCCTTCCCCCTTTACACGCACCCAAGTGAAATTTCTCCCCACTCCCCCCGTACATCTAGTTTGTACCCCATTAGGGCAAAGAGATGGCCCGCCTCTTGTTCATCACTTGGACTATTTAGACTGTCATCTGTTGTTCTATAAAAGTTTTTATAACCAATTCCTCGAGAATTTCGTCCTGTCTGAGGATCCAGTCTGCCTTCCAGTCTCTTCTAGTCCTATGGCAGTCGCTTCTCGTACTTTGTTTGTGTATCCGACTTCATTTTATTAAACTGTACCAGTTTTATAGCACTTTGTGTGCTGTTTTGCCCCTCTACCCCTCTGTCCCTCTACTCCTCTATCCTTCTACCCCTCTGCTCCTCTGTTCCTTTGCCCCTCTACCCCTCTACCCCTCTGCCCCACTGCTCCTTTGCCCCTCTGCCGCTCAGCGCCTTTGCTGCTTTGGTGTTTTGTCGCTTTGCTGTTTCGCTGCAAATATGCAAATGTGGCAAGCCTCCCGTCTCCCGCCTTCCCTCACCCCTCTCCCGCCACCCTCCTACCGCTCCCCCCAACACTCCCCGAACAATGTCCAAAGCCAAATAAATTTATATGAAAAATGTCATGTTTCTTTTTTACCAGCTTTCGCGCGACACAACACGACACAAGACAACGAGACGCAAGGCGTTGCCTGTGGGGGGTTGGGGGGGAGGCAGTGAAAATATTTATGCATTTGGCCGTGAGGCATCTTTAAGAACTCAGCTGATGAGCATCGGGTGCCTTTCAATCCGTCCCCCATCTGTCTCCATCCTAAGTTGTCTCCATATCCATTCTCAGTCTAAGTCACCCATCCACATCTCCACACCCTCCCCCCACTCTTCGTCTTCTTCTCATTCGCAGTCGCATTCTCATTCTCATTCTCATGCACAACCTCAGATTCAGAACCATCTCCTCCGGCATCTCCTTGGATGCCGAGAATCAAACTCAAACTCATCCTTAGTTTTATTCTTGTTGTTGGTTGCCAGTTCGAAACTTGCGCGTAGATAAAAGTCATAAACTTTGTTCAGCACCCTGTACCCTGAGCATCCTTCCCGCAGCCAGCCACCTTCTCTGGCCTCCATAGCATCCAGCAACACGTCGCCATCTCCTGCGACCCCCCCTCCCCATCACCTGAGGCACGGCTGTTGCTTTCTGCTCTGCATTTAAATAAAATACATTTCCAGCAAGCGATATTAAAGTGGATCCTCCTATCCCACCCTACACCCACCCCCACCCTGTCCAACTTTGGGGGTCGTATAGCAATATTTTGGTACGTCCTCGTACTACGCCTTTAAAATAAATGGGCATAAATTTGCCTGAGTGCATTTAATGAGCAACAAAATGATGGCAATGTCATTGCCGGTGCTTTTAATGTCCCAGAAAGTGTTCCGTGCGTTTTATTCCCACACAATGACAACATTTGCACTGGGAGCTCCGCAGGATTCAGCCTCATATGTATTGGTATTGAGAAGCACTCGAAAAATTGTCCAGAAAATTAGCACGCAACTCGCTAAGAAACAAATTTTAATTTATACCCCAAAGTAAGTCAGAGGAATAGGAAAGGATATAAATCAAGGAAGAGACAAAGAGAAATGCGTTCTGAAAAGGACATTTCGAAGATGGCTTAAGTCCTGGAATATGTTCTAAGTACTAATAAGCTCCTAACTATTTTGAAGCTAAGTGAATTGAAAAATTAGCAAGCTGAATAGAAATTCTTAAGGTGACACTAGAAATTGAAGACTCAGAGAGGATGTAAAGGATAAAAAAATATACTCAAATCGAGTTAAGAAAATATACAGTTAAATAACTTCTTGAAAAACTATTAAATAAATATATATAAATAAATAATTTCAAAATTTATTAAAGGATAAAGGACCCTCAAGCTAGATGACGTTATCTTCAATACATCAAATAACACAGAGAATTCTTTTTTTTTTTTTTGTAGAAATCTTTAAGATATTTAATAACAATAAATTTGAAAGTACATATTAAATAATTTAAGAAAATTAAGTAAGAAGAAGAAGAAATTAAGAAAATTTATTAAAAAAAAATAAATAAAAAAATCATTTATAAGCTAAAATAAACTATAAACTAAAAAAACTATAAAAATAGTATTTAATTTTTTTCATAATTTAAGAAGTATTTGAAGATATAAATAAATTATAAAAAAAATAAATAAATTTTATTTCTGTATTTTTTTAAAATATATTTCAGTTAACTTTTTTTAATTTTTTAAATTAAATTTTCAATTTTAAATATGGAAAAATCCTTATATTTTAATCACTGTTCATTTTGATTGAAAAAAAATAATTATTTTAAAATAATTAAGCTTCGATGCATTTACTTGAAATGATATAATATTACGGTATTTAAGTGCAGTATTTTGGTATTTAATTTGCAGCTGGAAACCATCAATAAATTTCAGGCTCAAAAATCGATTGAAGCTCAAAATTTCCAATGTAAATCAATTTTAAAGCTCTGAAGGGAGACTCTCAATTATTGCAGCATTGAAAGTCCTTCTGATGTCCTCTCAGGTTGATGCCAATCAAAAGCTGCTCGGACTTCAATAATTATTGGGAAAATACATCTAATTAGGTGAAGCTCAAAGCATTTATATGCAATTTGAAGCCTGATTCCAGGCCAAATATTGACATCAGGATATGCGAGGATATGGACTCGACGCTGTATGCCTTAGGGCCGTTTGCCTGGCGACCAGCGTTGCTGGTGTCCTGGGATGGGTGAGCCTTGGCAACATTGACAGTAAGTATTTAAATTTGTCAAAGCGTATCTCCATGTACAGTTTAAGTGAACAAGGATGTGCGCTTTGAACTTAATGGAAGACATTCCAATGCGATAAACTCGAAGGGAAACTTTTTTGGTATCGTAGGTCACAAGTTTCGGCTTTAAAAGTTCTTGGGTAGAGGATTGAGAGGTTTTTTGCTGGAATCGCTGGGATTCCTCTGGGAATGTTAGTTTGGTCTTCTTCTTTTTTTTATCAAGTCCTGAACATTATTCAATTTCCATTGACTGTGTGGGTGGAGGGGGTGGTGGTCGGGGGAAGGGGAGACAAAAGTCGGTTAAGCGAAAAGTTTGCATGGAAACCGACAGAACTGAAACGCCTGAAACTTTAATTAAATATCAATTTCCTGTTAAGTATCCGCCACACAAATACTCGCATTTAGTGGCAGCTCTTCATATGTGTGTGTGTGTGTGTGTGTGTGTGTGTGTGTGTAGGTGAACATATGGGCATATGAGTCTTTGATCTGTCTGATGGCTGAAACACGTTCGAGGCGAAGGAGAAACAAAAGTGAAAAAGTGAAAAAGTGGAAAAGTAGAAAAAAAGGAAAAGTGGAAAAGCGGAAAAAAGGAAAAGTGGAAAAGTGGAAAAGCCACAGCAAAGCTCATTTACTTGACCAGGCACGCAATTTTTAAGCTATTCAAAGACAGAGAGAAAAATGCTAGGGAAGGCGAAAAAGAAAGAGGCACAAGGACACTGGACACTCGGGTGCGACCGAGAGGGTACAATAACGGTATAATATATGCAGCTATTTAGTATACACATATCACTAACTGACAAGATGTATGCAGGCAAAGTTTGCGTGTTTGCTTTGCCCTTTGTCGTTTGCCGCTTGCCGCTTGCCGCTTGCTGCTTGCTGCTTGCCGCTTGCTGCTCGCAGGCAAATGGCAAAAGTTTTGGGCTCCTCGCCTGGAACTGAAAACTGTTACTGGAAATGAAACTGGAATTGGGATGGGACTTGGACTTAGGAATGGGAGGATGGGGATGTGGGTAAGAATGGGGTAAAGGTGGGGATGGAGTGGAGATGGGAAAGGAGATGGGGATGGGGATAGGGATGGGTATAGGGATTGGGTGCGCATGGTAAGAAATGGTGGAAGAAAGTGGAAAATAGAATGTGGAAATCAGAAAGTAGAAAGCAGAAGGTAGAAGATGGAATATGGAAGGGGGTGGTGGAAGGGGGAGGTTGAAAAGGAAGTGTGGGCCGGGGTGTTGATATTTCGGCTTGACTGTTTTAGGGCTTGGCCTCTGACGCCGATGCTGACGCCGCTGCCGACGACGCTGCTGACGCCGATGCTGACGCAGATTCTGACGCCAACGCTGACGCCGACGCTGACGCCGATGCTGACACCGCTGCTGACGACGCTGCTGACGCCGCTGCTGACGCCGCTGGTGATGCTGTTGCTAGCCGCTGCCTTTGCATTTGAAATGCTAATGTCGGTAAACATGGGCCAGCACACACAAGTAAGCACTCTCACACACACACACACACACACTTACACACACACTCGATCACATACACATAGAAGCGAGCTTGTGTGTGAGACAGAAAAAGGACAGTTCATAATTGAATGTTTGTTAATGCAGCTTCGGCTTTGTGTTGCCTACTTTTTGGGGCGCAAATTCACAGCTGCTGCGCTTGATGGCACCGAGACACGCACACACAGCCAAAAAGGGACAAACTGCTTAGCAACTAATTTAAATACATGTCATGAATTTAGCATAAATAAAGCAAAACAAAAAGAAAACAAAAAAAAAAAAAACAAAATATAAGAAATGGAAAATAAAATAAAATATGTATAAAAAAGTTGCCCATTTTTATGGCTTGGGTTTCAGTTTCAGTTGCTGTTGTTGTTGTTGTTGCTGTTGTTGTTGTGCTTGTTGCTATTGCCAGCATTGTTGTAATTGCCGTCGTTGTCGTTGCTGTTGGCCAGAAATGCAAAACGCAGGCCGTCAGACTTTTAACATGGGCAAATAGTGTAAAAGTTGCTCAACACTCGGCTTGGCACTCGGGACGGATCCTGCAACACTCCGCGGACTCTGCTGTGACTGAGGAGAAAGAGGTGTTCGTCTGGCTGTGGGCGTGGCATTGAACGTGCCTGCTGTGCCCAAAAAACTTTCAATGAACTGCGTCCAACTTTTAACCCAAAGTCAGGACTAACCATGCAAAGGATGTGCAGATGTAGATGGGGCAAGGATACAAGGCACAGGACGAAGGACTGCTGGCCCCTCATAGATATTTCTGAAAGTGCCAGGGACTGCGGGTAACTTATCAACAGCAGATAATCTCATCCGACCGGATTTTTAATCAAAAGCTAAGCGATCCGTATGACCCCAGCGAACTGTGTCAGGATATTTTTCCAAACAAAATTTGTCACTCCAGACAAAATTTTGCATATGACATACCAACGGGTATATACGATTGTTGAGCACGTTTGTCACAAACAGTTATCGATAACTATCGATATATTTTGCTCAGCTTTCGAAGTTATTGGTGGTATTTTTAAAGATATTGGTTGTATTTTTGGCAAGGATCTAAAGTGTCTTACATTGCGATTTGTCTGACTTGAATTTATTTTATTTATATTTTACAGGGTATCCATTAGTCGCTCTTCCAGAGCGGCAAGCAGTCCCATTTGGTTTGGTTCGGCGTTCGTATCAAGCAAATAAAGTTTTGTTTTTTGCTGCGTGGACTATTTTGTTTCTCGGCAAGGATTGCGCAAGTTTCGGGGGGCGGGGTGGGCCAACGCATTGGGTGGTACGCGTTGGATTTATGGGCAACAAAGGAGGTTGGCCAGAGAGGGGATGGGTGGGTGGGTTAGCTGTGCTGAGGAGCCATGGGACACCCGTCAACACGAATTTGCTTTTTTGATTACCAACGCCAGGACAAATAAATAATTTTGTCTCTGCTCGGGCTTATTGGGCTTGTAATAAATTTAAAGTTCTTCATGCCCCTCCCTCCCCCCCTTTTGCTCACATTCTTAATCGGTCCCACCGCCAGACTTGCCTTCGTTCTCTCTTTCACTCGTCCCTTCGCCCTACCTCTGATTCTTTTCTCTTTCCATGTCACATTTACCTCCACTCCCACCAACTCCATCTTATTCCTCGTTACTCCTTCCCTTTCAAACCGTAACTCTCCTTTTCTTCTTCTCTCCTTCTCTCCTTCTCTGTATCTCCTTATGACTGAACAAATTTTCCGGCTCCCCAGCCACTCCCTTATTCACTGCAATTCCCCCTCGCTCACCCCTGCACCCAATTTGGTCTCGGCTAAGCCGGAAGGATCAAACCTTTTGCATATTCCGATTTTGGTGAAATCGAAAAGCGACACGCCCATCGCAGGACTTGAAGTTGTAACTGGCAATGATAATGAAAACGGAGTTGGCCTCGAAGTTTTGCTGAAAATGAAAATGAAAATGAAAATAAAAAAGAATATGAAAATGGAAATGGAAATGGAAATGAAAATGAAAATGAAAATGAGACTGATGATGGAACTGGAGATGAAGCTGGTCAATATAATGGCGCCTATGGCTGAATGGGCAGCGATGGGCTGAATAATTTATGGATATAATTGGTGGGCGTGGTGTGTCAAAAGGGCGTAATTTGATTATTTATAACTTCTTCTTCTTTCTCTCTCTCTCTCTTCCTCTCCCTCTGCCCCCTCTTACCCTCCGTTGGGCAAATGCATGCAAATTGCCTGAGCTCTCGCTGAGCTGCTAATTGGAGATCCGATTCCTAATTAGCTGGTAGTGGAAGGCTTAGTGAAAGGCGGAAGTACAGTGGATAACTGATGCGGCGACCTTAAGGTCTCTTGAAATGTAACAGCTTTAAGCCTTAAAAGCGATTTCTCTTATGAATTCAATTAAACTGCTTAAAGGATAGGCGGCACTTAAAGAAATAAGTTTATTTATAGAGTTTCCTTTGGGCAAGTTATTTTTAGAGAAGTGCGATTTTCCAGCCCATAAAAGAGAACTTATCAAATCTCTACCCTTGGATATTCAGATGCCAACGAATCATTAACGTATCTTCATTGAGTAGTTTGAGCAGTTTTCCCATAAATTTTCTCGATTTCCCTCAGTTATTTGTACACACGATTTGTTCCAGGAATCGAATGGCATCTCCCATAACGGCCTTTGGGGAATTTCGATTTGCATGGCACGATTTGAATGTCAGTCATCCAGCTGGAAGCCAGCGAAGCATCTAATGAAGACTAATTGCATGGAGCCAGTGGTGGCTGCTCCAAGTCGCATTCTCATTGAAGGCAATCAGAAGCGTCATTTGATTTCTGGCTGAATTTCTGCATGGACTTAGGAAGCGGAGGCAAAGGGTTGTTTGATGGTCGTTGCTTCAACTTCGTTTTCTCCACTTTCCTCACATTCTCTCTAAATCAATCTCTCTCTCTCTCCCTCTCTCTCTTTCTCTCTCTCTCTCTCTCTTACATTCACAGCTTGCCCGACTTAGATGGTCGACTGTCGTTTCAATTGATGACCAACTCAATAGAAAAAATTTGTGAATTTTGTTCCTGTGGTTTGGCATTTGATGTGTTAGACAGGACAGAGACAGCAGCAGAGAGATGGGAGACAGAGAGAGAGGGAGAGAGAGAGAGACGGATCAAGAGAGAATGAGACAACGAGACGAAACGCGAAAGTCAATTTTTACACGCAGCTGACATCCTCATCAACCGTTGGACTACATGCAAGTGCATTACTAGAGCCTCCCTAATGGTCTACCAATTGACCAACAGGCATGAGGGATGAGTGATGAGGGGGGGCTGGGTAGGGGTAGGAGGGGGAAATAGTCGCTGGCAACTTGATGTTGAAATGTATTTATTCCAGGCAGATGATTTCAAAAAGCGATAAAGACCCAAACGGCGGAGCAGCGAAGGCAACAGAAGCATCAGAAGCATCAGAGGTAGCGGCAGGAGAAGTGAGAACAGCAGCAGGAGCAACAGGACCAATGAAAGCGGCAGCATGGCATCCTAGAGCAGAGGCCGCGGGACGAAGAAGTGCAGCGAAATTCTATAAAATTTACTGCCCGTCCATTGACAGTCAGCCGGGCGGAAGGAGCTTCAGTGCCTGGCTGAGCGACAATTGACAAATTGTCGGCCAGCGTCGGCACCGTCACCAGGATCGTTCTTCTTGTCCTCCATGTCCTTCATGTCCTTCATGTTCTCGCTGACGTCGTTGTCGTCGTCACTGAAAGTCATCACAACTTGAAGCTAATTTCATCTCGTTTCACTTGTGCCAAAATAAGCTCAAACCAATTTGGTTATTATTATTCATACTCTCGGCTTCAGCACCCCTCCAACCCCCCGCTTTCCCACCACAGCATCCCCATCATACCATGTCCTTTGCCCAGTCCCCTGCACCTTGTTCGTTGGTCGTCGGCGCTTTTTTTATTTTTAATTCAGCTTTTATTCCTCTGCTTTTTATATTTTCTTTATGTGACTGCCTCCCCATTCGCACGCCTTTACGCGCAGCGGTATGCAATGCTTTTTTTTTAGGCTTCATCTCAAAAGAAATTGCGTATACGCAGCGTTAAACAGCAAAGCAAAAAAACTGAGCGAATTTTATGAATGTTTTCAGTGTGTCTTAAGCAAACAATGGCTGTGCAGAGCTTTTGTTTATTTTGTTGTATTGTTGCTTTTGGAACCAGACTAACACAATCACAAGCGCACACACACACACACACATATACATATACATATAGTCAGTCAGCGAACACTGATTCCATTGTGCGTTTGCTCTTTGCGGCTCGTTCGGTATATATTTTTAGTTACATTGCTGGGAAAATATTTTAAATATGGCCGCAACGTTGGGCGAGACGTTAATGATGACAAGTCCTGGTAGCGAGGTCCTGAATATATATATATATATATATACTAAGGCTCAGAATGAAAGGAATTCCTCTAACACTTGTCAGTCTCGAGCGTGTGTTTTGCTTCTATCAGGACCTGCAGTTTGTTTATTAGTGTCCCATTTTTCCATTTCCCATCTCGATTTACTCGTTCTCATTTTGCTCACAAGGTCCTTTTGCTAAATTATATCCATGTTTAGTTCCATCGTAGCCACTACACACGCTCATATGCATCCTGCCATCGATTGTAAAGGCCAAAGTTTCCTAATCAGGACTAAAAGTTTTGATTGGTTTGGGACTTTTAATTTAAAAAAAACACATGAAGAGCTCCGTCCATCGGACAACCTTTGCAAAATTGCAGTCCTCAAATGCAATTTGTGGCACTCTCTTGCCCAAGGATAATGCCATTTATATTGGATACATGCTTTTAAGCGATGTCCTAGAACGAGTCGGCCCAAACGTTGGGGGGAAGATAAAAAGAAAATTTTTATGTTCCTAATTTAATGATCAAACTTTAACTTTTTCATAAACTTTGCTATGTTCATTGCTCTGGCACAAGGACAACGCCCTTTTCAGGACCAAAAGGCAATTTGATTTATGGGCGAGTGCGTTTCAGGCATTGGGCACACGCATCGCACGCACTACACGCATCGCAAAAAAGGACTTTTGGGCATCTGTTGAGCCTGAATGAGCTTCATTTGAAGCACTCCTCGTGAATCGTAATTTCTAATTTAATGTCCTGCGGAATGCAAAGCGCGAGCTGCGGTACTTAAAATGTCACTTTCGCGTGTTTAGTTAAGGGAAACATTCGGCAATTGCCGAAAGAAGCAGAGTTTGCCATTGTTATAAATCACGCCTCCGGCCACACCCCATGCGGGTCAGGGCAAATGGACTAATTAATTAATTGACAGCTCTCACTCGCGCAATTGTTATCCTTATCGTAATCGCCATCGACGGCCGCTTGATCTGTTCCATTGATGTCCTGGCAAGCAAAGGTCGCGTGATACTTTGTGTGCTGGACGCAATACGCAATTTGCAACCAAAAGCGAATTGTCAGCATAAATACAGTGAACAATTAGCGGCTACACCCCAAGTCCATTCCCGCCCAGGACCACCTCCTACCCCGTCCACTAGTCGTCCAACTGTTAGCTTATCTTGGCAATCGACAGCACGCACTTCCCATCCCCTGGGATCCTTGAGATTTATGCATGTGGCTTACGGGTCACTATAATCATAACTTAGAGCTCACAACTTAAAACTCCGCACGGACCAGCCCATACCCTGCCCTGCCCTGCCCTGCCCACCTCTCGCCTCTAGTCCTCATCTTTCGACGTCTCGTGAAACCACTCAGTGTTTTCCGGAGGCTTCTCCTTGCTTCTTCCTTCAGGCGGCATGACTCATGTCGTGCTTGACGGCGACAAATTAGCGCAAATGTTTTCCAAATGTTGCCACACGCGAATGTTTCTCCTCCCTCTCTCTCCCTCTCCCCTTCCCTCCCGCCCTGCCCACTATCAGCAAATGCCGCCAATGCCTGTGGCAGTCGCAATAACGACAGGTGGCTCAATAAAAAACACCTTGTCTTGATTAAAGAAAAATGTTCGCTATGAAGCCTCAATTGTTGTCATTAATAGTCAGCCGGGAATGGCGGCAGTCGAATGGCTCGAGTGACAGGAGAAACGGAAAATATAGCTCCATCATTGAGGGGGGAAATCCATAAAGATAAAGTACGGAAAATGAAGAGCCATAAATGGGGAAAAACAATGGGGGAAAGTCTGTGGGAAAGTGTGAAAGAAAATATGATAATATGATTTCATTTGGACTCGTGTAGACAGAAAAAGGACAATTAAAAACTAGAGAGAGTGGAGAGAATGATTAATGAATGTTGGATGAGGAGATGTGAAGATGTAGAAAGGTGGAAAAGTGAAGATGTGGAGAAGTGGGGAAGTGAAGATGTGGAGATGTGGAAAGAGGTGAAGCATAACAAGAGAAGAGTAAGGTATTAAATAATATATATTTCAAAGAAAATGAGAAGCAAAGGAACAGCGAAATAGAGAAATAGAGAACCAGAGAAACAGAGAATCAGAGGAAAAGAGAAACAGAGAAACAGAGAAACAGCGAATTGAGAAGATGAAGCACAAATTAATTGAGAAGCACAAATGGCGCACATGGAAAAAGCGCCAGAACTTAAAATAAAAAGTAGAGGGAAAGGTTAACAGGAAGAAGTAAACATGGAGGACGGAAGAGTGGCCAACACAACAAAAACAAAAAAAGGAGAAGGAGAAGGATATTTAAAAATGCAAGAGCTTAAAATGAGCTTCAATTAAATTAAGTAAATTATTTTCTTGGGTTGTATTCAGTGAATTAAATAAAAGCGGAACGCAAGGTTTATCCTTGATGAAAAATCCAGAGTATGGAATTTACTTTAATATTTTAAATAAAAATAAGTTAAATAAAATAATAGCGAAATCTAAAAATAAAATAAAATTTCAAATTTTAAATTTTTTTAAAATTATTTTATATAATTTAAATTAAATTAAAATATAAGGACATTCAGCAATTATTCATACTGTGCAACTCTCGCCAAGCCTCGTCCTAGGCACAAGTAAATACCAAAATTATACCAGTGAAATACCAAGCACATTTACTCAACAACTTAAAAAATAAATATATAATTATTTTTTAAAAAATATTCCATATTTTTCATTTTTTTTTTACCCAAAGAAGATCAAACTGTTGAGTGGCCAGAAAATATCCTGCTTGCACCTTAAAACAGTTTCCAATGCAATTAAAATTCTCTCGCAGGACTTTCAAAGTTACTAAACTATGAAACAATTCCTGGAAAAATACTACAGGGTATTCAAAGTCTAAACTCTCCAAAATGATGATTAAACGGACTTGGGATTGGATGAGTTCCTTCCCAGTGCCGCGCACCTTTAATAAACTCTTCCCGTGCCCCTTTAAAAGTTTGATTAATTTTCAAGGACTCACTCGTAAATTGTCTATGGATACTTGAGTCGTGTATAAATTATAATTGGTGTATCACAAGTTTTATTTAAACTCAATTATTTGTTGTTGTTGTTGTTGTTGTTTTTATTTGTGTTTTGTAACTTTGTTTAATGTCTACTTTAATGTTGGCTGTGTTCGTGTTCCGGAGTTTCAAATTGTTTGTCTGCTTTATGAAATATTTTGAGCATATAAAAATTTTATTATTTTTCAACAAGTGTATGTGCCAAGTGTGTGTGATTGTGTGTGTGTGTGGGTGTGCCTGTCTGTCTGTACTGCATGAATTGGATATAAAAGGAGCCTCATGTGTGGCGTGTGGTTTGTCGACACGTCGACATCTATGGGCCTTTACCCGTGGAGCGTTGGCATCTGGGATTTGACTGTTAGTCCGCGATACACACACCCACACACACACACACACACAAGCTTACACACACTTGGCACACGCACCCCGTCATACCGACTCATGCCTACGCAGGATCCTTGATACACGCTTGCACAACTGTTTTATGTGGCTGTGTCCCTTTTTTATTACTCTCGCCGTGTTGTTATTGTTGCCGCACAGCATAACTTGCAACATTTTTATACCCTGCACAGGGAGCAGGGAGCAGGGGCAGCCCGGCAGCCCGGCAGCCCGGCAGCCTGGCAGTTAAGGCAATCTGGAACAATCAAACAATCAGAGCTGCCTTCAAGGACAGACCCCATAGGCATAAGGACTGCCACCGATCGTAGGGTATCCGCGAGTCGTGCAGCCCCTCACTTTGCCCTCTTGGCAATACATTTTGCATGCCCAATTATAAAATCGTCAGCATGTTTGAAGTAGCTTAACAGCTGACTCAGTGGGCACGTGTGTGTGTGCGTGTGTGTGTGTGTGTGTGTGTGTGTGTGTGTGTGTGGCATGATATTACAAAACTGATTGAAAATTGATGTGCGCTTAAAGGATACACGCATCCTGCCCGCACAAAGGATGCCCCATTGCCACCATCCTTAGCCAAAATCATGTGTGTGTGTGTGTGTGTGCGTGTGTGTGTGTGTGACCAATTCAATAGGCTCGAACTTTGACCTTAGGAACGCTAAAAGGGAACGCCTAATGGCTCCAATATTTTCTTGTTTTCTTATTTTCTTATTTTCTTGTTTTTGTATTTTCGTATTTTCTCATTTTCTCATTTTCTCATTTTCTTTTCTTTCCTTTCCCCTTCGTTGCGCAAAGTTCGTAATGTGCCCCAAATGGTGACAAGGTTATGCCACGGGGCAGCAAGAATTTGCCTATAGATAAGTTCCACAAAAGAACGATTAGCTTTAACAAAAAGAATCAAAGCAAAGAGAATGAGAATGAGAATGAGACTGAGAAAGGATATGAAGGGAAAGAGAGCGTCGAGAGTCCTTTCTTTATAGACTCGAGAAAAGTAACCGTAAATGTCTTCAAATGTAATTGTGAGCTCCTTGGCAGCGACTTAAAGAGTTTCGGTATTTGAAGCATTCAAAAAGATTTCAAGCGGACAAATACACACGCAGGATACACACATTCAATATACAAGGACGAAGGGCACAATTTGTTTTCTTTATATTTGCTTAGATATATATAAAAATATATATGTATGTAGAGGAGTCAGTTATGCCTTTGGCTGGGCAGGGAAGAATCGAATGGATGGCCAACGGATGTTACCAAATTCCCTGCTGGTTCTGTTCATGTCCTGTCCCAATCTGTCCTGTCGTGTCCTGTTCTATCCTATCACGGCCTGGCCTATGCCTAGCCTGGCCTGTCCCGTCCTGTTCTGTCCCTTCCTTTCCTTTCCTTTTCTGTGGCGTCTATGTCTCTTTGCTCCACATCTTTACTGTGGTCAAAATCTTGACCCTTGCACTCGGCCCCTTAGCTGGGCAGCAGCTGAGCCTTTGTCCTGCTCCTGCGGTAGTTTGTCTGCGCTTCAACATTACCAACACATTGACATTGATTTTCATTTCGCAGTCTTGGGCACAAATTGGAGAACAGCTCAAAATTTGACTTTGCTTTTCATCTCGTTTCGTTACGTTTCGTTTCATCTCGTTTCGTTTCGTTTCGTTTCGTTTGGTGTCTTATTTTTTCCTTTCCTTTTTTGCTCTTTTTTTCCTTCTTCGCTCCCTGGCTCGCTTTTTGATTTGGCTTTTGGTTTTCACCCCCAAACCCCTCCCACCTCCCATCGTCCTGCCATGCGTCGTCGCTGTTCAATTTTCAAAGCGAGTTACCAACAGCTGCTACTTAATTGGAATTTTTCTGTTGCTGCAAAAAATGTGGCATGCATTGTCATTTATGTTTGCTCTGCCGTTTTCGGCTCTCCAGGACTCTAGGCTGTGGTCCAAGGAGCACCCAGCCTCGTTCTGTTCCTACTCCCCCTTTCTCTTTTCCTATCCCTTTCCATATCTCTTCCTACTCTTGTTTTAGCTTGTAACCCAGTTTCGTAGCCATCGCCAGGACCTGTTATGCTGTGCCAGCTGGCGCTCATTTTGAACTGCAACTGCTGACAACTTTTTATGGAAATTTTCGACCGTCCGTTCGTCCGTCCCATCGTCCAACGGTCCATCCATCCACTTAGCATCCAAGATTGAGATGTTCTTGGCCAACAAACATTCATTGTTGCCAATTGCACATCATTTTTTTTGCTTGAAAGCAAGAAAGGCAGACTTTTGAGTCACTTTCCCTATGTGCTGCCTATATCCTTCCATAAGGACTCGATGCTTATTAATCATTTGGATATTTAAGATCCCTGAGATCTATTTAATTGTATCCCTAGAAAGGACTAACTGACTATACGCGTCATTCTATTGACCAATTATTATCAGTTGAAGAAGAAACGAAGGACGAAGAAGGACTGCAGGACAAATGTATAATAAATTTATAACTCAAACTTTAAGTTAATTTATTTATTTTTAATATATTTTATTATATTTTTAAAGTTCATTTATTTTAGTTTACTCATGCTTTATATGCAATACATAAAGGCATATCCTTTCTGCTCCTTTTCTTCAATGCAAATGAAGCATAAGTCCTGGTCCTGAGGCGAAAATGATTGCCGAAGCATTTTCCTTATGTTCAATTGAACATAAAAAACTTCAGGTTCTATTATTCTCATCATCGATTATAATTATCGATTGTTAATATCGATTATTTTCCCCGGAAAACATTACCCTATAACAATTCCTGTGTGATCCTTTGAACTCGAACTGCAATTCTTCTCATTTTTTAAGCTTCTAGGTTTTTATATAAGTCTGCAATTTTCTGACTTATTCAAAGGATATTCGTTCCATAGCTGACATCAACTTAGGAAACACATTCAAATTTAATATTAGAACAATTCAGGATCAACATTGAATCCTTCAAGTTGAGTCCAGTCAGTTCGTTGAACGCTTTATACAACCCAAGAGGTAATTCGAAGAAGCTCACCAGCAGATGTCCTGTCTACAAGTGAATTATTAACTGTTTAAAGTTAAAGCAAGAATCACCTCCGACCGAAGGATTTTGTGGGAACGTGCTTAATCTCTGCAGAAAATGGCTGCTGGCAAGGACCTCAACAAATCATCGAATGTGAAAGGTATCCACAAATTGAAAGTACTCCGGCTTAGGTATATGGCCCAAGGACATAAATTGCATTTGACCCGAAATAATAATACGACTAATGGCGTCTGATCCAAGGTATTGCGTCCTGTGCCCTGCGTCCTGCGTCCTGTGTCCTGTGTCCTGGGCAGTTAATTCCGAGAAACACCACATAAATACCAATGAAAAGCTATAACAAATAGGTTTTTCCACAAAGTGCCGAAAAGTTATATAAAATATAACTAGACATGTGCACGGAATGGCAAAAAGTGATTCGAGTCTACTGAACCCCCTGGCCGGACAGGCCAAAGGACCTTGAAGCCTCGGCCAGCTGTAGGTAATGCATAACTTAATCTATCTTAAGTTTCATCACTTCCACTTATCAGGTTGTCTCCGTTTAAATGAAAATTATATGCAAAACGATGCTAAGGGACAAAAAATAGAATGAAAATATCAAAATAAGAATTACTAAGTGGCTAAAACACACAACACACACATACACACACACACACACACGCACACACACATACATGAAGAAGCACAATAATAATTATGCAAATGTAATGCCGCCAAGATTCTTTTAGCCATCGCTTCAGTCACCATCAGCCAACCGCCATCCACCATCCGCCCTTTGCCATCCGCCCTTCGCCCTCCTCCTTCCGTCCTCCTCCTTCCGCCCTCCTCCTTCCGCCCTCCTCCTTCCGCCATCTTCCTTCCGCCATCCTCCTTCCGCCATTCATTCGCATTCCCATTCTCAAGCTCATGCTTATTCTCATTTCCATCTCCTCTCGCCGTTCTCCGTTCTCCATTCCCGTTCTCCATTCCCATTCCCATTGCCACTCCCATTTCCAGCTTCATCGCCATCGCCATCGCCGGCTTCATTCCTGGACCAGCATCGTCATCGAAGCACTTGCCGCCACTTGGCTGGTTTTATGTAAACAAAATGACGTACGCCTTGAGGTTCTGGTTATGCTTGTATGCATGTGTGTGTGAGTGTGTGTGTGTGTGTATTTGCTAAGCATACCTGCGCCTCAAAATTTGACTGTAAATTTTCTTTGGCGTGGGAATAACGGAAACGAAATGAAGCCAAAATAAAAAAAAAAATAAGAAAATTATAAGAAAAATACCAAATTTATATACAAAAAACAAACCAAAAAAAAAAAAAGAAAATACCAAAAAAAAAACGGGCCCAAAGGAAACCGCACAAAAAACTGAGCTACGCAAATCTTTTGGCTCGCGGGCAAAAGCGCATAACTCGTTAGAGCTGAGAAGAGGTATGAGGATTCAAGGATGTGGATGTGTGAGGATGTGAATGAGGCTGAGGATGAGAGCGAGGATGTGAATGTGGATGTGGATGAGGATGTGGATGAGGATGAGGATGTGGGTGTGGCTGTGGGTGGCTGGCTCTAAGCATAAACCTGAGACTGGGAATGAGGATGTCATTTCTGGCCAGGAAACTGCTGCCTTCTGTTGTCTGCCTGCTCGTTAGCGGGAACAATTTTTACCATTTTCTCTATGAATGTGTTTGTGCGTAATTGTGTCTATGTGTGTGTGTGTGTGTGTGTGTGTGTCTATGCGTAGCGGCTTTACTTTTACGTCTTCTAACTAACTGAATTGCTGAAAATGAGCTTACATAAGTAAATTGTGGAGGCAGCTGCGATTTAAAGCCCGCTCCTCTCGCCCCTCGCCCCATGCCTCTCACCCCTCGCCTCTCGCCACTCGTCTCTCGCCACTCGCCTCTCGCTTTAGAGATCTGTTATCTGCCGTCGTCCAGTTCTCGCTGCCAACGGAGTGAGGGTAAGTGCGGCAGAGGAGCGGCTGAGGGGTTTGTTTTTGTTGTTTTTTTATGCCTTTGTTGTTTTTGTTGCTTTTGTTGCTTTTGTTGTTGGCCACACAAAGCCAAACAACATTCAAATGGAGAAACCTTTTAAGCACCTAAAACGAAAACTGGGTTACCACTAAAATGCACATGACTGCACCAGCAGGGGCGACGGGGGTATGTAGACTGAAGAGCCGTTGAAACAGTTGGAACGCAACGATAGTCCGTGTCGAAGGAACTACTGAACCAAGGGGTGGGGGGTGGGGGGTGGGGTAAGGATTGGGGGTATGAGAAAAGCGGTTGTGGTGGGCAGAAATAGAATCTATCCACACACAAGTAAAGTGCATAAAACTGTTTATCTTTGTATGTTTGTCTGTATATTTTATACAAGTGTGTGTGAGTGTGTGTGAGTGTGAGTGAGTGTGAGTGAGTGTGAGTGTATTTGTGCATTTGTGTTTGTGTAAGCGACGCGGTTTTAAGATGTATTTTAAAAGATTTAGCGCACTTCCCCAGGGCGCCAAAATGCTGGACACAAACTGATTCACAGAATGGGAAAAACAACAGGAAAGACAGAGCGAGAGAGCGAGAGAGAGAGAGAGGGGGAAAGAGAGAGAGAGAGAGAGAGAGAGAGAGAGAGAGATAGAGTTGGGAGGTGGCAGAGCGGGATGGCGACAGACGAACGCAGCCAAGCGATAAACCAAGCTAAAGGACATGACAATGAGTAGTCATGGATGGAGAGATAGGTGGTGGGTGGTGGGTGGTGTGAGGTGAGAAGAGAAAAGAGGGAGGTGGGAGTTGGACTGGGTGTGTGGTATATGTCGTATGGCAAAGGCAACCGCAGATAAACTGCAGGCAAGTATAACTTCAGTTCAGTTGCCAACAACGACAGGACTCGCTTTAAGGGTATGGCCAAACGGTGGGAATGAGTGGGAGGCAAATGTGAAACAATTCCGCTAATTGCTAAAAATGCAAGCAAGTGAGCGAGACAGCAGCATTAAAGCTCACACAAAGCAAGGGGAGGGCATTAGAGCGACGAAAAGAGAAAGAGAAAGAGAAAGTCGCGACTCAAGTCAAGTGCGACACTTTGGTAACCACATAAAGCGCTCAGAGGCGTTACACTGTAAAAAGAAGAAACGAAAAAAAAAAAACTACGACCAAAATTCTGGTGAAGGTGATTAACAAGGTGTGCACGACTACTAAATACCCTACACCTACAAAAATCCTGCCATAAGTTGGGAAAACCTGCGCAGATCCTTCAGCCGACCAGAGACTGGGACTACACTCATCATTATTTCCTTCTTGCACCTGTTGCTAGAGAGACAGGCAATAAGTAGAAGAAGGAGTAAAGAGTAAATGAAGATAGGCTATGATCTGTCAACATCGCAGTCAAGGAGTTAAGCAAGGGGCTAAGCAAGGGTTAAGGCGAGTCAAATATGTACCAAGCCGAAGAAAGCTGCAAGGAAGTATGAAAGATCGGGAAGTTATACTTAATTTAAGTAAACCATGAATTAATTTAAATTAATTAATTAAATATTAATTAATTAATTTGAAGGTAAATATGCAAAGTCGCACATATCGCTTACGACTTCTCGATTAACAGGGTATCAAATGCCACTACACTTTGGCAGTCGGCGATGCAGCGCACGAAAGTATGCAATGGTTTTTACAGCCGCAATGGTAAACCAACACACTTAGAGAACCACACACGTACAGACCCGCACACACCCGCAGACACCCGCACACACCCGGACACACCAGGACACACCAGGGCACACCCGCACACACCCGCACACACCCACACACACCCGCACACACCCTCACACACTTTCATCGCTTGGAACCTAACCTAACTTTTACTTAATTTGACTTTACTCTGCTGATTTCATTTGGACAACGTTGACGACGCAGGAGCAGCAGGAAAAGCAGCAGCAGGAGCAGCAGGAAAAGCAGCAGCAGCAGCAGCAGTAGAAGCAGCGGCAACAGCAGCCGCAGCCGCAACAGCAGTGACGAGTTTTCCACGTGCTTCAGCGCAGATTTTCTTGCAATTTAATTAATTTAATTTGGTTTTGGCTTTGGCTTTGGCTTTGGCTCTGGCTTTGGCTTTGCCTTTGCCAACGAAATGGAAATGGCAGAAATGATGGAACAAGGGAAATGAGTAAATGAGAAACTAGGAAAATGGGAAACTTGCAGGCTGAGAAGATGGAAATCGGTGAAGTTGGGAAAGCTGTGAAGCTGTGAAGCTGTGAAGCTGGGAAAAGGCACTCTGAATGCTCCACCTCCATGGTCACTTTTCTCGCTGCAAGCTTGCAACTTGATGTCCGTCGAGCTGCTTGTCCTTTTTACTTCATCGCTTGCCGTCTTCTCGCTCTCTTACCCCTCTTTTTTTCCTTCTTCCTCCCCTGCTTTATCCTATCATTGCTTTGGGCACTCACTTCGTTGAGTGTTGAATTTTTCGCACGTTTTTAATTAAACGTCGCCCGCCGCAGTGTTTGCAATACTTGGGCTCTCCCCGCGCCCCGCGCCCTCCGCCCTTCGTTCCCCCTTCACCCCGTTCCATACCCACTTTTCTTTCACTTTGTATTCATTTATGTATGCATTCATCGATGTATGTGTGTGCGTGTATGTGTGTGCGTGCATTGTGCGGGCTTCGACGCTGCGTTTGTTTATTGGAATTCGACGTCGCAATTGGCGCCGCCGCTGCTGTTCATTAGGCGAAGGCGAGGAGCTCTGTTGACAGTTCGATTGAGTGTCGAAATTGAATGGAGTTTCGGAAAATGAAACTTCTGAAGGTGCATTTTTAAGGAGCAAACTTATAATTAACTTATTCAAGCGCACAGGTAAATAAATACCAACTGAGACATAACGGAGTGAAGGTCCTGGGCCATCAAACACCAAGAAAAAAAATTACCATAAAAGCATCTCAACAGTAACTGAGCAGGCTATAAGCAGTCGGCCTCAAAATGTGTACCTACAAGGATCGATTTCGTCCTTATGCCTCGACTACTAATTAATGATGCATCTATTGTCAATGAGCTTCATCGAGTCAAATGACGCTGGGAAATTGCAATAGATTTTCCGAGAACTAATTTGGCCAATGGAAAATGTACAAAAGCAAAGAAAGACTCACGGGGAGTGGTGGGTAGAGGGGGAGGAAAAAGGAAAGGGGGAGCGACAGAGAGAACTAATAGCCTGACAAAGGCAAAGCTAATCGAAGTTCATAATGATGATGATGGTGCTGGCGATGATGATGATGATGATGATGATGATGGCAAGGGGGATGTGGAGTATAGATAGTTTCAATGGGGGAGTTGAAGGAATTTGACTGCGCTGTGAATGTCGCTCGGCTAACAAGGATAATTGCAAAAGGAAGTAACAATAAACTCAATGTTATCGAATTGTATAGTCACAGGTACCAGGAGCCAGTAGCTCGCTGTCAGTATCCTGCAGACATTGTGTGGCAAAATGCCCAGGCTCTGTGCATGGATTGGAAACAAAGGCCATCTGTGGGGCAGGACACGGGCCAAGAGCAGGACCACCAACTCAGTCCCAGTGCCAGTCCCAGTTTCAGAACCAGTTCCAGTCCCAGCCACAGGAACAGTCACATTCACAGACACACTTACAGTCACAGGCACAAGCACAGGCACAGGCACAGGCTCATGGCCAGGACACAGATATGGACTTATCCGGGTGCCCTGTCTGGGAGCCAAAAGCGAGCAAAATGTTTGCGAGTGCGCGCAATCAGCGTAAAGTGCGCGACGCTTTGTAAGTGAAACGATAAAAAAAAAAAATGGCAAAAAAGGAAAACAAAAATGAAGAGGAAACAAAATAAAAGAAAAGCACAAAAAAATACTGTGAACCGTGACCGGGCAGAGGTAACGGAACCGGGGAGCACTCGGACTCAGCAAACGACGACGCGACGCACAGAGGCGAATAAACCAAATACCAGCAAACAGTCCAAAGAAATAATAAAATGTCGTTTATTGACGGAACGACGGGCAACGGGCGATTGTTTTCAGATTTTTGTTTTTACCGATTCCTCACCTCTACCCATCCGCCCCCGCCCCCGCCCCCTTCTACAGCCCACAAAACTCTTCTGCTTCTGCTGCGTAACTGCTCCTAGCGGTTCCATGAGGATGGAGCTTATGCAGCTGCTGGCTTTGGCTTTGACTTTGACTTTGGCAACAACTGTGAGTCCTCCCCTGGCCACTACTCGATCTCTCACTCCTCCTCAGGTCCTCCCCTAGCCCCTACTCGATCTCTCACTTCTTCTCAGGTCCTCCCCTGGCCACTACTCGATCTCTCACTCCTCCTCAGGTCCTCCCCTAGCCCCTACTCGATCTCTCACTTCTTCTCAGGTCCTCCTCTGGCCACTACTCGATCTCTCACTCCTCCTCAGGTCCTCCTCTGGCCACTACTCGATCTCTCACTCCTTCTCAGGTCCTCCTCTGGCCACTACTCGATCTCTCACTCCTTCTCAGGTCCTTCCCTGGCCCCTACTCTATCCCTCACTCCTTCTCAGGTCCTCCCCTGGCCACTACTCGATCTCTCACTCCTCCTCAGGTCCTCCTCTGGCCACTACTCGATCTCTCACTCCTCCTCAGGTCCTCCTCTGGCCACTACTCTATCTCTCACTCCTCCTCAGGTCCTCCTCTGGCCACTACTCGATCTCTCACTCCTTCTCAGGTCCTCCTCTGGCCACTACTCGATCTCTCACTCCTTCTCACTATCCTTTCCTCCTACCTTCCTTCCTTCTATCTATTTCCAAACCAATTTCTCCGTTTTAGTTATCTCCTGTACTCAAGTCCTGCCTGTCCCAACGACCCATCAGCAAGTCCCGAAGAAGGAATCTTATCAATTAGTTAATTAAGCGCCTTCCTAATTGATAAGATTTCATCTTAAGGAAGAGCTTGATACATTTGTACTACAAGTGTGCCATGGGACTGAGGATGGGAAAAGGAAGTGGAAAAGGGAAGGGGAAGGGAAAAAGGCAAAGGGGAAGGTGAATTGAGTTGGTGAAAGGAACGCTTAAGCACAACTTGAACTTGTAGGATTTCCACTCAAAGTTCAAATTAAATTCGCTTGGGAAATGGAAACTCATTTCAAATGAAACTAAACTCGAGGTACAGAGAGTTTTATTTAAGGTTCAGCTTAAAAAGCAACCGATAATGAGAAAGAAGAAAAAGAAGACGAAGAAGAAGAAGACGAAGAAGAAGAAGAAGAAGGAGAAGGAGAAGAGCTAATAGCTGTTTGAAGCTAAAGCCAATCGTCCAAACTTTCGTTAATTAAAAAAAAATGTTGGAAGCCTTGAAAAAACTTCAAGTATTTTTTTTTATAATTTTTAGCAGGACTAAAGCTTAGTAAAATTTTAGGCAATAATTAATTATTATTAATTAAGTTGCATATTTAAATAATTAATATAATTTTAATAAAATAAAAATTGACCCAAAGCTATTCGGACTTTAATTGAACACATCAGCCCACAAAACGCTTTATTGACTTTGGGTATAAATTTGATTAAATAAAATTTATTAATTAATTTATACATCGAATTAAAATCGCAGATTAAATTCGAATTGAAAAATTCATTTTCAATATTTTTATTTTCATTTATTTTTAACCTCTCATTCAAATGCAATACTTTAAGCCCTTCAAATCTTTAATAGCTAATTAATTTAGGATTTATTGAAATCACTTAAAAATATTCAATAAATATTCTATGGATTTTCCGATAAACCAACGAATTTTCCTGTTCAGCTAATAAATCGTATTTACAGCAATTTTCATATTTTATATTTTCATTTATTTGATTCCGTTTTAATTCCGGGATTATTTTTAATTGACTTAGCCAATTTTAGTTACCAATTTTAATTCTCATTTTTGAAAACTCAAACAATTTGTGAAATTATTTCCCCACAGCTACTTCCGGTTTCCGTGTGGCACGCAGCACCTGCGGATCAGCCACTACCTATAGAAAGTCTTTATAAATATCCTTACAGCTTGTTTATTTTTGGGAGATGCTTCAAAATTATTTCAAGTGATTTTTAAATAATAATTTGCCAAAGATCTGAACTATTGATTCAAGAGTTGGACGTTTGAAGGACGAAATTTTATTCGGGTTTTACACCTATGCAAAGCTACGTACACAAAGCTAAAGTCCACATGTGGCTAGGCATAGGAAGTCCCCAGCGGTTAGAGGACATCAATTCTGTGCTTTTTGAATTGTAAACAAAAGCGCGTCCCTTTGTACATATTCCCAAATATAAGAACAATTGTCATGTCCTGTTTAGGTGGCAGAAGGTCAGTAGGCAGGAGACCCGTGGCTATTATCGTTTCCAGCACGGCAAACGCCTCGCATGCGACATGCTGCGGCAAATAAAGGACTTGCGCGGCCAATGGAGGATGCGAGTCAATACAGCCCAATGATGCTGAGTCCCATTGATTCCCGCCACTCTTCACAGGCGGTACACAAATGTTCGGGAGACACAGGAACCAGAAAATACTGCAAAGGCTTAGGATCTGCAATATATCTTTTGTTTGTTACGATGAAAACTGTTCAAGCTGTGATGACCGAGGCTGCACATCAAAGTAAAGTGCGACTCGGTCCAGATGTATGTCCTGTGTGGACAAGCTCGGATGGCCATGATTGTCCAAAATAAAGGAAGACAATGAAAACAAAAGCCCTCCATCAGCTTTTGAAAGCGGACGTCATGATTCCAAGCGAATCCTATATCCCGGACGGAACGGTGTCGATCATAACTCTGGACACTTCACGAAATGCAGCCGTCAAATGTGTCAGCGTCCTTACACCTAAGCGGTTGCAGTCATTCAATAGCTTGAGCCTAGTCCTAAAACAAAGTTGGTCCTTCTAAGGAAAACAAAGCCAAAACCTATGCGGGCTTCTATCAATGAATACCAAAAGGATTCTACCGGACTGCTGAAATTCTAAGGAGACATGTTCGACCATTTCCTATAGGATTAGCTTTTGGGAACACGCTCGGTACGCGGAAAGGGATGCGGTGCAAGCGGCTGCAGCGTCATCTAGTCTGATGTCCAAGCAAACAGCTGGAGATTTGCATGATGCAGTCACAAAGTCCACATTTCCGTATGCAGCTGTGATTTGGGTAGGCATTGCTGACAGGATGTCATTGTTTAAGGAAGTCAGGGGCGAAACAAGCGAATGAGACTAAACAAAGGCAAAGAGGCCTATTGTGGCAATCACTGCAGGCATCAATATATGGAGCCTGCGCTTCCGCTTAGTTTAATTCATACGGACAACTGGTTCTCCTTTCATTAAATTTTTAAAACTTAGCTTCAATTACGTCCTAATATCGCTGGTTCCAATTCTTCTTCTGGTTCCAGTTCCAACAGTGCGTTTAACTCAACTCCTTCCCTCGCTTGAGGTCTAAAAATAAATCCCAAGTCCAACCCCATGTCCTGCTTAGAAAACACATTTAGTTCTACTTCCTGGCTTTGGAACTAGTTCCAGTTCCAAGTTTAGATTTTGATTCGTTGTGAACTTAGTTTCAGCCTTAAGTTTTATTAACTCTAGCTAGAGTTTGAGGGTTCTTCTTATTGTCTATTCAGTTTCAGTTCCAAAGTTCCAAAAGATTCCGGTTCAGCTTTAGTTCTGTTCTAATTAATAGAGCGATTTAACTCTAGCCTAAGGTCTAGTTCTGTTCCAACTAATAGAGAGACTAATGTCAAATTTTAGATCTTTCAGATTTTGCAGCTACTTTTAGCCTCGCGTTTAGCTTTAGGTTTGACTCTAGACTCAAGTTGAACACTTGAAATATGAACTTTATCTTCAGCTCCTGAACTGAACTGAACTTAGTAGTTCATCAACAGGTAAGTCGATAGCCTCATCTTTCACCTTAGCTCTAGCCTTGACCTCAGTTGCAGACTCACTTTTAAATTAAATTCCTGCCCAATCCTTAGCTGGAAATCTAATTCTCAGTTTGAGTGTCCTCAATCTATGGCCCAGTCTTACTTTAGGTCCTGTTCCAGCCAAGAGTTATACCACTTGCTCTTATTAGTACTTCGATATCCCTTTTAGCTTTTTTCCTGGCTGTCCTTTGCTTGCTTTGCTTTTGTACTTTGATACTGTTGGCTTACTGTGCGTATGCGTGTTTTTAATTGACCGCAAAACATTGCTCATACGCTGCGTGTGACAAATCAACGGGACTCGCTTGCTGAGTACAATATCCTTTCCTTTGTCATAGCCATTTGTTGAATGCCAACGCCCCCGCCTAAGTCAGCCATCAAGACGTCTCTCCGTTCACACACCCAATCCATATGGTTACACTCGCACACTCGCACACTCGCACACTCACACACTCAGACACTCGCACGCTCGTACAGCCTCCCCTTTCAGCGGCGAGCATTGGCCTTGTTTTCATGCACATTTATCGTGATTAGCCATTAATTGATAATAATTAACTTAAGCACATGGCACAGATGTTAGTCTAAATGCGAGAAGCAGCACGACAGTCAGCCAAAGGGGCGTGCCACAGAGGCAGCAACAATGGAAGTGGCCGAAGTGGGGGTAAAAGGAAGCAACCAAAACGCATATTAACAACATTTGTGTTAAGAGAAGCTCTGCTTCAGGCTCCAGGCTCCAGGCATCAGGCTCCAGGACTTCATCGATATTGACTGTATCTGTTTTTATCTGCCATTGTCCTTAGACTACCGATTCAACAGAGCCTCGTCCTTTCGCATCCCTCAAATGGCATTTTCTTGTGCCTTGCTTAATTTACATTAGTTTTTTGCCCACTGTGCATGGGATGAGCATTAGCATATATTATGCACAGGGAAAGTGGCGAAAAACGTTTCCATTTTCATTTCCATTTTCATTTTCATTTTCATTTTCACTTCCACTTTCATTCGAAATTGCGTTTACACTTTCCAAATACGAACCCTCAAGGACGTTAACAAGTACTTGTTAGGCTTTCAAGCAACACGAAATGTAAGCAATTAGCATTTCATTTCAGCATTTCAAAGGACTTCAAATCAGAATTTTCTTTTATATTGAACTCAAGGATTAGCCGTGATAATCGGAGTATTTAATTATCTGATCATTTGATTATTCGATTATTTGGCTATCCGATTATTTGGCTATCAGATTATTTGGCTATCTGATTAATTAATTTTCTGATTAACCCGAATATCCTTTTAATTGATATTTCAAGGCTTTCACCATATGAGCTGTGATAATCTGAATTTTCAGTAGTTGTGCTCTCAGCCTTGAGGTCGAAGTCCACCCGAAATTCTAAGCCTGTTTTTTTTTTAATTGCATCCTTTATATTAAGATTATTTTCAAATTTAATCAGATGATTAAATAATCACTTAATTCCCCCCGTAAATTAATTAAATTAAAGGTATCGATTTTTGCCTTGGCTTTCAAAGGAATCATTTTTATGATTTTTATATTTATAAAAAAAATAAAAGGATATTTGGAGTGAAGGATAATTTTAATTAAAATCCAAGTACTTACAGTGCGCGCTTTGGAACTCAAATTCAAATTTGCATCGATGCTCAGCGCCGCAAAGTCCTTCGGTGCTCCTTTCCTCAACACATTCAACGGAATTTATTCTCAATAATTTTCTGCTCCAGAATTTCCAAACACAATTTTAATTTTTGAATTTAACACAAATCAAACACAATTTAAACTATTTAAAAAAAATTACAAACTAACACAAATCGCGAGAAAAAAAAAATTTATTTATATTTTTATGTAGACTTTGCCGACGGTTGTTTTTAAAAACTCGATTTATTTTTTAAAGCTCAATTTATTTTTGAAATTTATTTTATGTTATTTTTTTTATTAATTTTTTTTATTTTTTGCACGCAGCTTTAGTTATTTTAGTTTTTTAATTAAGTGATGAAATTTGATGCCGAATTTGAAATAATTGAAGATTTTTAAAAACGAAACTCTGAGTACATTTTGAACTTTAGTTTATCAAAGTATCGGAGAATTCAAAAATTGTATTATTTATTTATTTGTTTTTAATTTATTATTGTTTAATTTCGATTATTTTGTGCTGTCTGAGTGCTTCCATTTTTGAAGTTCTATTTACGGTCTCAATGTTTTCGACTGTTGTCTGTGGGAGTTTGTGATTTTTGGTTGATTTGATGGTTGGTTGGCTGCTGCTGCGTGCTCCGTGCGGCACGTGCGAATGCGTTCAGATTTCATAACCAACTGTCGAGTCAGAACGATGGTGGAGCCGACAGGAGCCGCGCCAGGAGCCGACAGCAGCCGAGCGGGAGTGCCACCGACAAGGGACGACCGTCCTGACGATTCCTCGACAACCTTTCGAAGCATTCATCGGCTTTGCTTGCTCTTTCGGGATGCCGCCACAGCAACAACAACAGCAACAATAACAACAGCAGCAACACAAATACCAACAACAAGAACGCCAATAGCATCAGAAGGAAGAAGAGGCAGCCGCCATGGGATTGACAGACTTCTGGGCGCTGTTGCTCCTTGGACAGGTCAGCATTGTCAACATTCAGTCCTTGGGCTGATAAGCGACTCGATAGCGCTCTCTTAGGCTCACGCTTTCTCTTTTCCTTTCACTCCCCTTTCCCCACTTTCCCGCTTTCCCTCTCGCCCACACACTCACTGGGGCTTTCTCGCTCTCTTTGCTGCCCTTTTCGAGTTCGAATCCGATTCGTAGAACAGTTATTCTAACGGTGGCAACATTTTACGCACTTTAAACGAGATTCGCATTAAAGGCGCGCTCGTGCTCGTGTGTTGCCCACCGCCAACCGCCTACCGCCTAGCGCCTATCGCCCGCTGCCCGTGGTTGATGGCACTTGGGGCACGAATGCCTCAAGTGTTGCACATTATAAAGCTAAAGCCAGGCATAAAACTTTGACCATTAGCCGCATTAATGTGCCTCGCGGCAAATTCGTCAGCTGGTCAGTGGTGCATTGGTAGTGGTGGTGGCTGTGCCCCAATCGGTGGTGCGTCGTGGCGATGAGTGCCGCTGCTCAAGCGCCCAATAGATTACTTTGAGACAGCAACAGCAACAGCAATCGAATACCCATTCCATGAGCTCCCCTCCAACCACCAACTACCAACTACCAACCACCACCCACCCCACCCACTTCTCTCCGCTGCCGTGCCGCTCAGTCGCCAATTACCCAAACCGCAGACTTGCTTAAGTGTTTGCCACCGAAGCTTTCAATTTAACTTGCGGGCACTAAAAGTATCGAGTATATCGAGCTTATAGTGCGTATATCAGATAAATCGAGTATATTAAATATATCGAAACTCTGAAGTGAATCGGATATATGGAGAATATCGATATGTCCGGTACACATCCCACTGATCGGTATTAATCATGAGAATCGGGTTTATTCGGAATTCGGAATATCACGACTATCAGATACATCAGGTATATAGAATATACAGAGTATAGCGGGATATCGGGATATCGGGTATTTTGAGTATATAGAGTATATACGTTTTATAGAGGTTATATCGGTTATGTCGGGTATATCGGGTGTATTGGGTGAATCGGGTATATAGAGTATATCGGGTATATCCAGTATATCGGGTATATAGAGTATATCGGGAATATCGGGTATACTGAGTATATAGGGTAAATCTGTTATATACATATATATTATAAGGAGTATATCAGTTATATCGGTTATATCGGTTATGTCGGATATATCGGGTGAATCGAGTATATTAGGTATATCGGGTATATCGGGGGAATCAGGTATATTAGGTATATCGGGTATATAGAGTATATCAGGAATATCGGGTATATAGGGAATATTGAGAATATCGGAAATATCAAGTATATCGGGTATATAGAGAATATGGAATAAATAGAGTATAAAGAGTATATATAGTATAAAGAGCATATAGAGTGTATCGGGTATATCGGTTATTCAGGATATTTATTGGGCTATCTGATATATTAGATTTATGGGTATATCTAGTGAGGTATATTGCAGCATATCGGGTATATTGGACGTATTGAATTCACTGAGAGGAGGAGAGGAAAAATGCTCTCTAAGCTCACGCCTTTAAATCAAATCAGACATAACTGTCATCGGATTCCTACGTCAATTAAATAAATTCATCCAAACATTGGAAAAGTGTTAAGCATAGAAAGGATCAGTTTTAAAATTATAAATAATTTAATTTCAAAATTTTACTCAACTTTGACCAAGAGGCAGCTCCCAGGCGGCCTTTGCTCAATTTGAAGTCTTATCCTTTCACACGTGAAACTTTAAGTGATTGTTTTAGGATTTGCATGCCCACTGTGACAGCACACACACATATATATCTATATATATACATACACACGCACACACACACACACACACACACACACTTAGAGGACCGCTGGGAAGCAGCTGCTGCGAATGGCAACCGGAACTCCGCACTTAATAGGACTTCACCGAGGCAGGCCAAGAAACCTGAGACGCAAAGGGCAGCAGGTGGATAAGAGCGGCTCATAGATTCCCCATGACGAGTGCATAATGTGGATGAGGGGTAACGAGCTTGGGGCAGGGGATGGGGTAGCGGGAGGAGCCGGGTGGTGCCGGTTGGAGCCGGGTGGTGCCGGTTGGAGCCGGGAACGAATGGGAATGAAAATTCATACGCCTCAGTTAAAGCCATAAGTGCTGTCAACAGGCGCTGCTTAAGGCCGTTAGTCAAAGGCGGAGTCCTCTGTACGAGTGCCTCGTGGTTACAGCCGTTGACCGCCAACCAGGCAGATAGTGAAGGAAGCAAGTGGTGCTATATGGTGGCCTGGAAACGGGAATGACACATGTTACTCCAAGTGTTCCTTAAGGGAATTTTTCTTTTTTTTATTCCGCTTCCCACGAACTTCCATTTTTGCGCCAACCTTTCATTTCCTTCCTTTCCCACTCTTCTTCCCTCGCACCCCTCGCTCCCCTTCTCCCTTCCGCCCATTCTCTATCTCGTTCACTCCTTCCTGCTTTAACACATCACTCATGCGGCGAGACTTGGAGCCACTATGACATATTGTATCCACAGGAGTACGTGCCTTGCGTGCAAAACTAAGAAAGTTTTCTTTTCTAGTGGAAAAGCGACTCCCAATGCCGCACACCCAGCGACTTTGGGCTGTGGTTCCCTGTTGTGTTTTGGCTATTTTCTGCAGTTCCCTGCTGTTCCCCACAACGAATCCCAAACGAATCTTCTGAACTCAACTCCCCCCGAACCACCCTCCCCTCTCATCATGCTCATGTTTTTGCTGGTGTCACTTGACTTGTTTACGGCCGCGTCCGTCTCACGTTGCCTTGGTTTTTATGCGGCTCACACACATAAATTATATGAAAGACATATTAGTTGGTTGATTTTGATAGTGGTGAAAGTTTTGGAAAGTAGTAAAAACTAAACTAAACCAGAAGCACTTCACTGCCACTGCCGGGCCCTTATCCTGCTCCGGCCAAAGGATTAATTTGCGTCAGCGTCAAACAATTGGATAATGCAGCAGGTTGCACGCCCGCCTCGCATACGTGTATCCTGTGACAGGATGTCAGGAAACACCGAGGTACTATGCTTAATGGGATCACCTCGGTTGCAAGACCATTTCCTTTATCCTGCCACTGCAACCTGGCGGAGACCTGGAGCTGACCCCCACCCAACGTCACCCACCGCCGCCACGCAAATCACATTTGAGTTGTGTTTGCCGGCGGAGAGTCCAACTTTTTTTCTGGCTAGTGAGTATCCCGAATCAATAAATTAAGTCACCAGTCCGTTGGGAGAAGTGACTTGATGTGTCCATTGGTGTGAATGTGTGTGTGTGCTTGTATTGGTGGTAAAGGATGTTGCAGGAGGGAACGAACAGATGCATTTGGACTGCTCGCCCGATGGGAGAGGGCAAAAGTTTCAATAGACCGCGACGCGGGGACAAACTAACTGATAAAAGCCGACCTTGAAAATAGACACACACACACACACTTACATTCATTCCCTCCCACACACGCACACACACACAGACACACACACACTGACATACAGATACAGGTCAGAGGCGACGCTCAACTCAGTTGTTGGCAGTGCCTGACACTGTCATTGTGTGTCCTGGCACAACTTTGCCGCATTTGTCACTTTGAACATCAAAACAACGACAACGACAACGACAACAAAACAACAACAACAATCACACCCACACCCACAGCAACAACAACAACAACAACAACGACAGCAACAAAAACAAATAAATTTAAAATAAAACCAAATAAAACGGAAAAACAAAAACGCTGCACAGATTTTGAGTGCAATGAAATGTTGCAGACGCAACTGCACACACACACACACACATATATAAGCCCTCACCTACACACACACACGAACAGTCTTCACCTGCTGCCGCTTACCCCTTTATCCATCAAAGTTAATAACTGCCAGAGGCAAACGATGCGTTTGTGAATCGTGGAGTGAGGGAGAGAGAGAGAGAGAGAGAGAGTGCGAGAGGGAGAGTGAGAGAGAGAGAGAGAGAGAGGGAGAGTGGAGGGCGGGGTAGGCGTGTCTGTTGGCTACAGCATGGCTCTGCCATTAGTTTACCGCATTTTAAAGCTCGCCCTTTTTCTACTTTTGCTCTTGCCACCAACCCCCTTCCCGCCCCATCCACCACACCTCCCCACACCTCCCCACACCTCTCCACACCTCTCCACACCTCTCCACACCTTCCCACACACTGACCCAGCTTCAATCTGTCCCACTCTCACACACGCATATGGGCGATGTTATCTGCTGGAGGAAACGCCTCCGGGACTCACAGCCCCTCAGCTCTATGGGCATGTCAAAAGGTGCGTTGTCCTTACATGCCAACCCACGCACACACGCACACACGCACACACACGCACTCTCACACACACGCACTTTCATAGAGCGTGAACGATGGATCGGGGAGGGGGAGATGAAGAGCAGCGAACATGTGTGTATATGGCAGGTCATGTTGTTGTTGTTGTTGTTGTTGTTACTGCTCTTGTTGTTGTTGTTCTAGTTCCTCTGGTTGTTGTTGTTGTTGTTGCTGCTGCTGTTGCTTTTGCTGCTGTTAGAGGGCCAACTTTTTCCAGCAACTACAATAATTTAGTATAGTTCAAAAAGTTCCACCTGTCCACATCCGCATCCGTATCCGCATCCGCAACCATGTGTGTGTCTAAAGTTTATTGGTAAAATTTTATTGCAGATTTTTGCGCTCCGACCAGACGATCCATTTTTGTTGGCATCCCGCAGAACCGCACCACCACCCACCCAACCCTCCACCCCGTCTCCTGACTATCCCCACTCCCCCCTCCCCAATCCCGAGTCCTCCATATTCCACTCTCTCATTTCTTGCCTCATGCGTTCTCCCTTGTCGTCGGCGGCGTCTTCTGAAAATATTTGGAAAAACTTTTGCAATTTATCTGTTTCATAGCCAGCGACGAAAAACGCATCGCCAAGTTCCGTCTAAGTATCTTTAGCAATGCTTTTACCTGTCGCTGCCAGGCTCAGGCAGCGTCTCAGTCAGTAGTTCACACACACACACACGCACACACACGCAGGAATCACCACAAGCCGCATTTACACACAAATACTAAGGCATCCTTAAACAGAGCGTTGAACGAAAAGCAATTGCAAAATGAATCGAGTTTAAGTAATTTGGAAGTAGATTGCCCAATCCTTGGTCCTTGGTCCTTGCTCCTTACCACTCCTGCCAGCAGCACTCCGATGCCCTCCAGATGGCCAAGTGTTGATAAATAAGCGCCACAGCAAACGCACTGACCACTTGCTTCCGCATCTCCATGCGAACACCGAGCAGGACCCGCCACCAAGGATATATCATTGCTGCCGCTTCAGTGGAGTGGGTGGCCCCCCCCCCCCCGCCCCCCTTGCACGGCTTCCGAGAAGGATTCACTCATACTTATATGGAAGAAAATCTATCTTAAGTTAAATCTTAAACTTATGGGACTCCCACATGGAAAACGGTCCTGAAAATATCCTTTTTTTTTTGTTGTCTCCGGCACAATGCTCAATTGTTGTTGGCATTGCGAGGGTTGCCACACAAGTTATTTCTCAAGGCTTCAAGGTTGCTGTGTGTTGGCAATTCATTTCTGTTTGCCATCAGAAAAGTTGCAGACATCCTTAAGCTTTCACTTTGTAGTGTGTGTCCTTTCTCAGAGAGCACACCTGTCAGGAGTTTTCAATTCGTTTGTTTCCCAAATGTCCTTAAGTTGTTTTAATTAGAAAATCCATTTACTTGCCCGAATTTGATATAAAGCAAACTTTTACTTTGATTGCATTGAACAGAGGAGAAAAACTTTCTCCAGGACACCAAGCGGCAAATACCCTTACGATTCAGATCAGGACACTGATTGGATTTCATTATTATTGGAGGCAGAGACTTTGTATGAAATAACGATAAATATTTATAGAAGGATATCCGAGGCCGTGCAAAGTACTCAACAGCAATCAGCAAGGACATAAGGATACTTCTGATGCTATCATAGTCCTGTTTATTATCGTTGTACTTCTAAATACGATTGGCATATGGGATAAGCCTCACCCGTTTACCACATAAAAAATAACGAAACGGGTTAAGGGCGCCGCTGGTTAAGGGGTTGAGGGGTTAAGGGGTTAAGGAGTTAAGGGGTTGAGGGGCTAAGGGGTTAAGGGGTATGATGAAAGGGGGCAGGGGCTATTGGGTTAAGAGGCTTTTGGGGTTAGAGGGGCCGACGGGTTAACGGGTTAACAGGTTCGGGTGTGAAGTGTACGAGAGGGGTGAGTGGTAAGGAGGGGGGAGGGGGTGCCGGCAAACTCGTTGGTTGTTTGCTTGATGAAGAGTTTACTCATGTGGCAGCTCCCAAGAACCATAATATTTTTTTCATTTTCATTCTCAGTATTATTTTTATTTTTTTTTTATTTTTATTTTTATTTAATTTTTTTTTATTTTTTATAAAAAATCTGCTCACTTTTTTGTTGGTCTCTGCGGTTTCCAGGGCTTAACTGACTTTGGATGGCTTTTCCGTTCAACGGCGGCTAGAAGGCGGCAGCTCGACGGTGAGGACTGTTGGTTGTACAGCCGGTGCCACGCCCATTTTGGCAACCGCAAGGCAAGGCAGATGTGAAAGCGAGGGCATTAAAGCATCTATTGCCAGCTGAACGGTGTACGTGTGTGTGTGGGTGTGTGTGGGTGTGTGGGTGTGTGTGTGTGTGTGGGTGTGAGGCTGCCTGCGTGTGTGTGCGTATACTTGATTTCTATATATAAATATATATAAATATATATAAATATATATAAATATATATATATATGCATCTATATCCATATATATAGATGTATATATGTATGTGTGTTTTCTATAATATGTGTGTGTGTGTGTGTGTGTGTGAACGCACACTTCAACTCATTAGCGCGTAAAGAATCTTAACGCTTCAAAATGAATTAATTTTCATCCAATTTGACGTTGTCACAGACACACACAGAGAGAGACACGCAGCGAACGACGGGGGTAGTAGTATTGTGGGGGAGGTTGTGGGGTGTGTGGGGTGCGGGGCTGTCTTCGCCTTAATGCTGCATGCACCTGTCTACCCGCAGCGTAGTGCCTGCTGAAGCCGCTCAGTGCCTCGCTTGCTGTGCGCCTGTTGGTTGGCCTATAATTTTGATTATCTTACTTTTTACCTTCTGCTTTTCACAAGCTCGAAACGAAAATGTGTTTATGTGTGTGTGTGTGTGTGTGTGTGTGAGTCTTTATGTATATGTGTATGTAATTGTGTACTTGTGTGTGTATTTAAATCCGATTTGAATAATTACAAATTTCAATTGTATGAAACCAACCGGCAACTGCAGCGACAGAAGCCGCCGTCATGACAGCCAGCAATATGAAGGCATATGGAACTGGTAGCATTCACACACACACTCACACACACACACACACACACACACATACACACATACTCACCTTTATACAAAGCCAGTGACAGTGACTGTGACGGGCACGCACATTTACAATGAAACAGCAGCCATGGCAGCCGCCATTGCCATCGCCGACGCCGTCGCCGTTGCCGTTGTCGTCGCCGTTGCCGTCGTCGCTGCTGGTGTTGTTCCCGCAGTCAGCGTCGCGGTCGGCGGCAGCCAAAGCAGCAGCAGGAGCAGCAACAACAAGCACAACATCAACGGCTTCTGTTTCTGCCGAGTTAAAGATAAGATTATTACTCGACACACACAATCGCATACACACACACACACACACACACACACGCAGGCACGCACGCACACACTTACACTAATGGGGACTATCACACACAGACAGGCAAAGACACATGCACAAAGACACACGCTTCTCTGGATGGGATTTATTTTTGTCTGCATCGAGGTGCGAGGGAGACAGAAAAATACAGTGAAGGATGGAAAGAGAAAGAGAAAGAGAGAGAGAGAGAGAGAGAGAGAAGAAGTGAAGGAAGGGAATAAAATAAAGAAAGGGGCAGGAGACCAAAGAATGAACCAAGGAGCAGGGGATCAGTTTTTTGTTGGAGCTCCTCCCCGAGCTCTGCGGTCGACTATTCGGGGGCATTGCTTCGTGCTACATGCTACGTGCCACAAGTGCTTCAACGCACACATTGGGGCACTTGCATTTTATTCATATTATTGAAATAATACCCGTACTTGTGCTTATTGTAATTCTCGCATGTGGAGGCGTTCAAGTGACAGCAATGAGTTGCTATTCAATTTTTTCGCTTTCCATTTTCCATTTTCCATTTTCGAGGAAAACTCCTTCAAGTCCTTGCCAAACAGCATCAACGAGCTGAATTGTGCTCTGTTGAAGGACATGCCGAACAGCCAAAACATTACACGAAACATGAATTTAAGAGGCTCACACAAAACTAGAAACCTAAAGCGATAACTATCGATAGACATGTAAGTCGATAGCCTCATTGAAGTCAGAAGCATGAATAAGTCCTTTGAAGGACTTTGCTGGCATGCGAAGCGTAAAATGAACTTTAAATATGGCAAAGGATCTATTTAAAGACGCCTGAATAACTCTAAAATAAAAAAAAGGATATTTTCGATTTCAATTATGAAACCGGAAACGGAAGCGGAAACGGAAATGGTCTATGGTTTCAAGTGACAATTCTGAAAATAATATCCAAAATTTTTTTAAGTTCAAGAGATTCCAAACAAGTCCATTTTCTCTGTTTTATCCCAACAGAATACACACAAGGATATTTTCTAGCCTTAAGTAGAAGAATATTTTTAATGGGACACTGCGAGTTCAAGGATCAACTATAAAAGCTTACCACACGTAGAGTCGATGAGAAACCTTTCAGTATATAATTTCTAGGATATTCAAAATTATGAAATACTCTGATTTTTCTCTGAGATATAATTTAAATATCCTTTAATCGGCTGCTTTATCCTCTGCTTGCGAGGCCATCGGGGCGTATGAGTAATTTTAATAGTTATAATTGCAAAAGTGCCGGCTAACTGGCATTTAGAAAGCTTTGCGATGCTGATAATAATAATCATACAATAATTATAATAATAATAACAATAAAAACGCACACACAGCAACAACAACAACAACAACAACAACAACTACAACCACAACAACAACAACAACAATAACAAGTTGAAAACCTAATAATTGTCTAATTATAATTCCAACTAATGAGTTTTCAAGTGGTTATCTTCATCTGAGATACAAGCCTTGTCCATGTGCACATTGCCATCATCGTTCCCATGCACAGACTCATGTTTATTCTCGTCCTTATTCAGTCCCTCTCTCTCCCTCTCTCCCTCTCCCCCTCTCTCTCTTTTTCCCAGCTTCGTTGTTGTTGAGAAAAACAACATTGAATTTTGTGTCTCTCATGGAAAATTTTTATGGTGTTTCTATTGTGGGGAGCATTAGAAGGACTTCTTCAGAATGGAGGGGGGTGGGGGTGGGGTTGGTGGTGGTGGTGAAAGGGGATTGTGTATTTAGCATACTTATCGCTTAATTGCTTGACGAACAACAACAACAACAACAACAACCATTACAACGACTGCCACACGAAACACAAAACAAATACAAATTTATCAAAATTTCCGCAGACAAACTTTGGAGTGTTTAGCACTGAAGTTTTATTGAAGAGCGGAAAAGCAGGGAAACATTGTTGGGCGGGGATGGGGGGGGGAGTTATCCAATGAACTAGCATGAGTCAAAAAACTTGACGGCATTAAGCCCACATCAATACGAATATTGAATACCCTACAAATTCCATTGGAGTCGACGGAGATGAGTTACAAATTTGCGGGGGATTATTTTACGGAAATAACTTACGCTTTCAGCCTGTCAGACTTTCAGCCCTTCGCTTTCCGCTTTCCATTTTCCATTTTCAGGTAAGTCAAGTTCAGAACCATTGGTTCAAGTCCGGGCATCAGTATGGCATGGAGCCCCAAGCATTGGACTCAACGCCCAAAACGATCAATCATCGGAAGAGGAATCTAGCCATCAACAACATCATTGTATATCCAGCGGCGGCATCTTTTGGGTCCTTCGAGCGCAAGGACCATTCACTGGTCTGGTCTGGCAGGACACACGGTTGCCTTGGATGCCTGCCCGGCAGGAAGCAAAAGTGTGCAGTTATAACAAAGTTTTTAACGACTGCAACTGCGAATGTTTTCAGCGCAGAACAAGCTGGTGACACAGCGCAACCTGTGGAAGCGGTGGTGGGCGGTGGGTGGTGGGTGGTAGGTAGGCTATGGGTTGGGTGGTAGGTGGCTTGGCCGGGTTTGTAGATTGTATGCGATTTGCGACGGTCACGAGGCGCATATGGCGCCCAACTTGGGGCAGCTGTGTTTAAGTTGCGCTTTTCGTTACTTTTTTTCCGCTGACCGAATCTACCCCCCACCCCCTCAGTCCACGCCCCAAGTTAGTTTTCTATTTGCGCGAGTTTTTCTTGTTATTCAACGGCATTCCAGGATCAGGTAACAGGATTCAGTTCCATCCCTCCGCGCTCACCCACACATCAATGTTGTTACATAGTCCAAGGTGGAAAGTTCAATTGCCTTAAATCGATGGATGCTTTAATGGAATCCCCCAACGCCCAAGGATATGAAGCGTTGATAACTATTATGATACACAGAAACGTACATATAATCATTATATTGGCAATCAAAGTGCAGCCCGAGGCAGGCTCTGTGACGTTGGGGCAACCAAAAAGTAATTAAAAACAATGAAGCGGCCTACCTCCAAAAGCTCCTAGACGACAGGGGGGGTGGGGTGGGGTGGGGTTGAGGTCTCAGGCTCTGGTACGTGCGTGGGTGCAGCTCGAGGGGTGGGGAAGGGAAGACAAAGAGATGGGAAGTTGGATGGCCCAAAGGATATGGGGCAGCGGAGTTCAGCAGATATGCGCAGGGTCAGTGCCGCATGACAGGAAGTGCGCATAATGAATTAGCGCGGCGGAAGCGCAGTAGAAAACCAAAGCCTCCCGGTTAAGCCATTAGAACAAACGCGCGGGCTCCAATGAGCACTTCGAGTTGGACCCAGTCCATTCCGTCTGCCGTCCAGTATATCCTTCCCATGCTGTCCGCTGTCCGCTGTCCGCTGTCGGCGGATCGATGATTATTATGGGCCACCTAGCAATTTATGCAAACGAACGGTTTCTGTCTTCGACCGTCTCTATGGGGCAGGACGAGATGGTGAGTGTGTGTCATGATATGATAAGGGATGGATTTGATGCTAAGCAATCGGTGGTGGGATGTGGATGGGGAGTGCGGGGTTGCCGGTGGTCAATGGTAGGTGGTGGGTGGTGGGTGACCAAAGCCAATGATTGAAGTACGCGGAGGGTTGCTTGGGTCCCAGCTGATGGGCAATGTAGGAGGCACTAGGATGATCAATGAACTGTAAGAGCCTTCCGCATCTAATGCATTGAATGATTGCAATAAAATAATTATACGTTAAGTGCTTCTTGATTAATCCTTGAATGCTTAAGGAGCAGCCGCGCAATCGGCAACTTCTCTGACTCAAAATCTGAGCTCTTGCGATCTTCAACTTAATAATTATTTAATTATGGACTCAATTAATGCATTCAATTTTCCATGTCTTCAGTCTGTATGAAGGGCTTAGGACATCAATTTAAAGGAGTCCTGAATGCTTTGTCCTTTGAGATACATATCCTTGCTTCGACTTATCCAAATGCCACGGCACAAAAATCCCTGCGCAGAAATTGAAATCTGGAATTGTTTTTTTTTTTTGTCACTAAAGCAAACTTAATTAATTTTTTCCAAATTATATATTAATTTTAATTTAACTATTTTTCTTAATTAAAAAATAGTTAAATTGTAAATAAAATATAAAATAAAATAATAATTAGATAAGAGCCTAGAAAAAGTAAGCTCTTGGTGGAAATTAAAGAAACTTTTTTTTAAAATTTTTTATAAATTTTTTTCTTACTGAAATTTAAATTTCTTAAAGATATAATAAAGTCTTCAGGACTTCGTCGTCTGAGGATAATCGTTTCAATGCCCTGACTGAAATCTCCAGCCCTTGTCCTGCCCCAAGCCTTTGCGCCTGCGCAGAAGCCACGAGCATCGAGTTACATAACTCGATTGACATATATTAAATGAAATATGTGTAAAATCGAATTTATACATTTTTATATATATGTGTGTGAGTGGTGTGTGTGTGCGTGTGTGTGAGTGTGTGTACTGAGTGCTGCTGGCAGAATTAGTTCATGCAAAGAATCAACATATCAAAATTAATTTCCCATGCATAAATAAGTAATATGAATGTCAATTTAATGCATGCGGCAGGAAGTGTGTGATGGGTGTGAGTGTGTGTGTGTGTGTGGGGAGGGGGGGAAGGGTGCGGTTGGAGAGGGGAGTGCGAGGAATATTGTGGTACAGGGAGGCATGAACATGACAGACAATCACACACATCTATATTAAAAGCGTAAATTAGTATGTATGTCAGTGTGTGCGTGTGTGTGTGCGAGTATCTGTGTGTGTGTGATGTGTGATATGTGTGTGTGTGTGTTGTTTTGCCTTTACTCTAGTAGGTGTAATTTTAATATCAACTGCCTTTTGTCATTATTAATTTTTTTTTTATTTTTCGTTAGGGCAGCTCCTACCAATACAGCCCCACAAATACACACACACACACACACATAGAGAGATGAACAAATTGCGCTTGTCTGCTTGTGCGCCTGTGTATGTGTATGTGCATGTGTGTGTGTAAAAGAAAGCCAATATCCCCAGCAAATTTCAGTGAATTATGGCAAATTACATTCTTATCGATTGGTCCATATTATTTTCTCTCTTTTTTTCTCTCTCTCCTTCTTTCTTCCCTTCTTCTTGCCTTCCCACCCCGCTCCCCTCCCCCCCCATCATCCGTTACACGTTACGTATGCGATAGCGGACCCTCGGCCTTGCGTTGTTGCTTTTAGCTGCTGCCTTTTCTTTTTTCCCTTCTTCTTCCTCTTCCTCTCCTTCTTCTTCCTTCGTCCTTCGTCTTGCTGCTGCTGCTGTTGTTGTTTTAGTAGTTGTTGTTGTTGTTGTTGCTGGTGTGCACCTTGAAAGTACTGTGATTCCGTAATGAACACGCCCAACAACACACGAAAGGTGGTCCATGGCATGCGTTACTATTGCAGCCAATGTCCTGGCCATCCTGGCCATAGAGGAAATCGGTAGGAGGATAATGAATAAGTGAGTGAGTGTTCCTGTTACAGTTCCTGTTGCTGTGTGGTGGGTGGTGCGTGGTGAGTGGCGAGTGGTGAAAATGGGATGGGTGGGGGATATTGGAGAAAGTGCGAAGCTCATCGAAGTTGAATCTCCCGAATAGTCCTTGAGTCCAATGTGGTGATAATTCGTTTACGTAAAGATTGACGGATCACTGAAGCACATGCGATGTAATAAGACGGAATGCTTGCTCCAGGATACCCTGTACCCAGCTGTTCCTAGGGGCATATAAGTGCTTATATCATTTTGCTGGGAAATAAAAATGAAATGAAATATAATAAATATTCCTTCAAAGCAAAGGCTCAGCTTGTGTTTGCTGATTGAAAGGATTTATAGGGTATACCTTAGTCTAAGCCTTTTTAATAGTCGTAACTAAATATTGACTCATTAGGAAGGAAGCAGCTAAAGGATTACAATCAAAGAAAATAATCTCCGCTTCCATTTGGCAATCTCAGGCATAGCCTCGACGAATGTCCTTTAACTATTGCAGGGTATAGCGAGGTAAAGCAGAGGCACTCGAGCAGAGGGATATCAAAAAATCCTGCAGCCGAATTATGTGGAAATTTAAAAAACGTGTTCAAATATTAATTTTTTATTTAAATTGTCCCGAACCCATCGAGTGTCCTCGGTTCATGTTCTATGCTGGCTCAAGTTTTGAAATCCACGAATTCCCAACGGCTTTTCATTTCTTATAGATCGGGTTTACCGTCACTTAATTCGCACACACAAACACAAATTGCCAAAAATCCTTGTGCCGAAGGCGCCCACCAAATTATCTTCTTCGATTTACTGTGCGAGCATTTGCCGCTGTCAACTGTCCCTCGTGCTATCCACCCGGCCTCCAAGCCACCCACATCCACCCACATCCACCCACATCCACCCTCATCCACCCTCATCCATCCACATCCACCCTCATCCACCCACATCTACCCACATCCACCTACATCCATCCACATCCACCCACATCCACCCACTCACAAACTCATACACACACACACACACATGGTCACACATACACAGACACTTTTGGGTAATAAGATAACCTTATTGCATATGTTTATATTACAGGCTTGTGCAGGTGAGTGGCTGCGTGTGTGTGCACTTGAAGTGAAAAAACACCTAACAGCCGTTGGTGCTTAAAGAAGGCACCGCCCCCGAAACCCACCCCCGCCACCGCCCCCACAGCCGGAAAAACAAAAATAAAACACAAGCCAGCACAAAAATAAAAATACATACGAAAAGAACTCCAAACCAGCAGCAGTACCAGCAGCAGCAGCAGAGGTAGCAGCAGTACCAGCAGCAGTAGTAGAAGCAGAGGTAGCAGCAGAGGTATCAGCAGCTCACCTGCCAGCCACGCCCCTTTCGCCCATTTCGAAGACAGACTGTAAATGTCGTATTTGCGCTCAGCGCTGCCTAATAATGTGATTGCCTTGTTATGGTTAAGCCATATAATGTAATATGTTTGTATGTATTCCAATGGTTGCTTATATATGTGTGTGTGTGTGTGTGTGTGTGTGTGTGTGTGTGTGTGTTCTGTAGAAGGCTGTCTCTCTAAGTGGCTGCGTGCTGGATTCCCAAATTCATTTTTATGATCATGTGAAATTTATTAATATTTATTGTTGTATTTGTTTTGGCTCTGCCACCAAAAGCATCGCCATCGCCATCGCCACTGCCACTGCCACTGCCATCGCCACTGCCACTGCCATGGGCATTGCCACTGCCAGAGTCATTGCCACAGTCAGTGGCACAATAACTGCCACAACCATGGCTCTGGCCAAGTGTATGCCACATTCTGTTTGCCGCTTTTGTTGCCGCTTCCGGCGATTGCTTATTGTATTTATACACACTCGTTGGCAAAAACAACAACAACAACAACAACAAGAGAATCAACTACAAAAACAGTTACAACAACAGCAACAACAATGAACGCACTTGCAACATTTTTGTAACGATGAGTGTCAGTTGCAAGACATCCCTGGAATGACCTGGGGTCATCGGGCAGCAGCCAAGCCATGATTCATGATCTGCGAACATGTCACTCCGGTGACTTTAACGTGACTATTCAATTTGCATTTGTTTTTATCGGATAACACAATTCTATCGATAAATCAAAGCTGTCAGGGGGAAAAGTCCTTGAAGTTCCCTTCAAATCCGTCTATATGGAATTTGCTCAGAAAATCGACTGCTAAACAATTATTAAAATTTAATTTTAAAAATCATAAATTTTGTTTATCGATAAAACACGCTGGGCAATTATCGATTTATTGCATACTTCAAATAATTAATCCAATATTTTTAAAATCGAGTTTAAAAAGAATTAAGTGATTTTAAGTTTATGTATTTGGATTCCTTTCTTGTATTAGGCCTTATCCTTTGATTACAATCGATTGTGGCTATCGATTTTCTATCGATTTTTTACATTCGACTATCAACCTTTCATCTTTGATTATATTTTAAGCTGATTTCGCAGCAGAAGTCTTAAAAGTCGCTTTTTATCCGATCTATTTGAAATAATAGTAACCCAATACCATTATACTTAATACCCTCACACACACACACACACACACTCACACAGACACACACAGACACACACACAGGCACACATTCACATTTGTAGTGTAAAAAGTTTTCCTTTACTGTCTTCGTTGACGGCATGAAATCAAATCTCATGCAAATTATACGCCTTTTTACGCATTTACACGATGATAGTGGGGCGTGGTGCTTCGTGTGGGGTGGTGATGGGCGGAGGGGTGGGCGGGGGTGGAAGTGCAAAGGGTGCGGCATCTCCAAGTGCTGATTTAGTTCAGGTGCTGGGACATGGGGCTGCACCGGCGGCAGGGAAGGCATCTCAGGCCATATTGCAGAGCTTATGGCAAGTGCCGGAGACATGAGGCAGCGGGTGGTGAGAAAAGTGGGTGGTGTGTAGGGGGGGTGGTGGGTGTTGGGTATTGGATGTTGCGTGTTGCGTGGTGGGCGTAGCTCCATTTAAATTTGCCTTCAATTGCTCTGAGCTGCGATTTTCGAGGCCTCGGCAAATGGAACACATAAGGACTTAGGGTCCTGATAAGCAACTCGATTGCGCTAAGTCCTGTTCAAAAGTTTCAGGAAATAAAATGTAAGAGCTCGAAGTATCGATGCTTACCTAGATGTAATAAATAAGTATCGTTCCCTTGGGACGCGCAGAGTGTTGATTGTTTTTTTTGGAAAGAATATCATCAAGTATTGAAAGGAGTAGAATGAATATGTAAAGGATTTTTCGAATCAAGGATAAATTTTATATTAAATAAACCATAAATTTCAATCAAGTAGAAAATTTGATTTAAGGATATTTCAGCCCAAATGTTGATATACCCAAACTGCCGTCTGGCTTGCGAGGTATAAGGACAACAGCTGCAAAAAGGAAGCGCGTCGCTGATGAAGCGTCCTTGGTGGTGTGAAGAAATCGCAAAAGCACGAACCATGGCCCTGAGGTTAAGCTATAAGGAAAGGCTCTGCGAGTCCTGTTCCTGTGCTCGTCGAAGTCTCTCGTTAGGTTTTACATTTCATATCTGATTTTTTGTGCGTGGAAATTTAATTTGTATTTCATCATTCGAGGACTTGTGTGCCATGTGTGTGCTCGGGTCCATGTGAGTGTGTGTGTGTGTGTGTGTGTAACGCCAAGCCATTATCCTGCCAGGAACTGGAGCTACTGGCAGCTCCCGATGCTCAATTGCCAAGGAAATTTGCAGAGAAAATTTAAATGAAGACAAAACTTAAAGCAAAATTCTTGGGCTAACGGGCAATTGAACGCCTCTGATGAGTGGGCGTGGCAAGTGAAAGCAACTGCAAAATTTCATATATAACAGTGCCAGGACATGCACTCAGACATGTGTAACGTTCTTGTTAAGACCAACCCATATTAAATTTGAAAAAAATATATTAAAAAAAATGATCGTTAAGTTTCTCCCCTGAGGAGGGACAGAGAATGGGGGGTAGAGGGAGATGGAGGGGGAAGGGACAAAGAGCGAGACGGCAATAGGTTGTAAGCATCATTTATTATGGAAGCGCGAGACGTAGTTTATCAAGCTATTAGTCCGCTAAGACATGCCAAAGGACACAGAGTCCTGAGACAGATAAACTGACTGATAGACACAGTCAAAGTGCAACATGCACTTTAGAGCACACACACACACACACACACACCAGACCCGTATATACATTCACACAAGTAAATATTTTGACACACATTCACACACACACACACACATACACACACACACATATGAAGTAATATAGCGAGTGCAAACAACAACAAAATGCATCCGTGTAAAGTCATCAACTTTCCTGATGATAGTAAGGACTTCGCGACGTCGGCAAGGACACTGCTGCCAAGTCGCTGCATTGCCAGAAGCTGTTGCCTGCCCTGCCAGGATCTTAGATCTTTGTGCTCCTCTGTGCTGCGCCCCATCGCATTTCCTCTCCCCCACAACACCCCCCCGCCAGCCACATGTCTTCAAGCGTAGAGTCAAGTTGGCTGCAGGCGGAAAATAATATAAATAACTTTAAGTACATTTGATTTTTCACAATTTTGTTGCAATTTGTTTGAGCGGCATGCAACGTGGCAGCTTCGCAGTTGCAAATAGAAGCAGATGGAGCCAAAATAAATAAATAATTGCAAGTCTGCCACGCGGCTCTAACTGAAAAGCTTGACACCGCCGGCTGCCGGCTGCCAGCTGCCGGCTGTCGGTACTCTGCATGCGACAAGCGTGTGGCGTGTTGCGTGTGTGGCATATGCTGCGTATACGTAATATGCTGCGTATGCGTAATATGCGTAATATGCGTAATATACACAGTTATCTGTAAGTCGCTGCCACATGAAATCACAAATCGAATCGCGTATTAAAATTGTGTGTATTTTAGGCTGGCAGCTCAAATATATATATGTGTGTGTGTTTGTGTGTGTGTGTGTGTGTCTGCACTCCCTTCGCATTTGTATGTCAATAGTTAATTAATTAATTTTTTCATATTTCCATAAATAAATCATTACACACGCACACACACTGTTGCAGCTAAGCTCTCTTAATGTGACACAACATGATCAAGGCATTAATATGGGGATATGGGAGTAGAAAGGAGCGAGGATGGAAAGGAGCGAGGGTAGGAAGGAAAGTAGGTAGGAGTAGGGATACAAAGGAGTGAATATTGGAAGGATTGCGGGTAGGAAGGAGTGAGGGTACGAAGGAGTGTGGGTAGAAAGGAGTGGGGGCTGGAAGGAGTGAGGGCAGGAAGGCTTGATGGTAGGAAGGATTGTGGGTAGGAAGGAGTGAGGGTGTGGGTGTTGCTGTGGAGTTGAAGGTCGACTTTGGGTGGCATTTGGATCTCTTCTCTCATTTTCAACAAACCTTGACAATAAATAATTGAGCACAAATTTGTTTTAGTTAAATGAACTTAAGCTTTAATAAAATTAATTATTACCTAATTAATTGACTTTCCATAACTAAGCTAAGTTATAATCAGTGATTAAAATTAATCAAAGCTTCGATTTCCGATAGTTAAGAAGATTCCAGTTGTTATTGAGGACAAGCTATAGTCTATATATAGTATAGCTGTAGTCACAACATTTGGTTGCAGCTTTAAATTCCATCTATTCAATCTTAACTCCTTAAAAGGATATCCTGAAAATCGGTTGCTTTATTTCTAGTCCCAAGGATAATGTCGATATTCCAAGCCTGGATATCACTTAACGACGAATCTGAGGCTGGCAGCTGGCAAATCAACATATCAAACTGCATTCAGCTGCACTGATCCCCACCCTGCCCCTCCTCTTCAATCTGCCACGCCCACCATTCAATCAGACTCCATTCGCAGTTTGGAATGCGAAGTTGACGGTCGCAAATCTCATCGTAGTCTAATTTATGCCTACGCCCCAGCAGAAACGGAAACAGGAAGTATGCATTGATATCCTTATGCAAATCAGTTGATTTAACAACTAGCATCTGGCACTGGGTCCTGGCAGCGGATCCTGCCGGTCCTTGCTCCCGAGCCCCGGGGGCCGCACAAAGTGTAAAGTTTTACATGGCAAGTGAAATCCGTAGACCTGGCAGAAATGCTAAGAAATACTACAAAAAATATGACGCTCATTTGCATGCATAAAATGAGAGTGCAAAAAAGGAAACCCCAAAACCGATGTCTATGGCAAGCCGAAGGAAAAGGGGGTGGTGGGTGGGGGTGAGTTGGCCAAGGAGCTGAAGCAGACTTGCAGGATGGTTGCATATAACATATGCGCAACTTATGCGGCACGAGATGGTCTACCGCCTTCAGCATCCTTCTGCTTATCCAGGATACTTGAATTTGGCCTGAAAAGGAAATCTGTTTGTCGTCCTGCGCAAGCGCGACAGCGGTGACAAAAGGACAATTGGGTAGGATATGTCGGATATTCCTACAAGTGGATAGGGAATGGCGGGTGAAGACTGTGTCTCACTCGAGACATCATGGGTGCGCGCCTTGTAGTATATGCAAATGTAACAAAAGGGACAATAGAATAAGGGAAAAGACAGAAAGAGAAAAAGAGGGCAAGGATGGCAAGGAGTGAGGGAGGGAGGGGGGACTCTGGACGTCAGCTGCAAGGAAAGCTACCTTGACGGGACAACTCCGTCAACGTACAACTCTGCGCTATCCCCTTCTCTCTGTCCCTCTTCTATCTCTCGATCCCCTCTCAACATAAGCCCCCCCTTCGCATCCTTCCTCATCCTTTTCCCTTTCGTTCCTGTGCCCTTCTCGAAAGCCTGGTAACTATAACAACCATGTTCAAAATCTGCATAAAAGTATGCAATACTCCTGCAACGCTATTCCGTGTGCATGTGTGATTGTGTGTGTGTGTGTGTGTGCGTGTGTGTGAATGTATGTATGTGCGTCCTGTTTACTTGTAAGCTGCTTAAGTCGAAATCCTTTTTTGTTATGTCATGTGGCATCAGTTTGGTTGGGCTTAGTTTACTCCTCTCCCTGTGCCAGCAACTTCCAGTTGTCCCCAGCAACTGGCCTACAGCTATTTTATATGCCCCACCCACAACCAACCCCCTCCGCCCCCCAGCCCACCCTCTCCTCGTACTTACCCCGTTACCCAATCACCAATTTTCCTCCACTCGTGTATCCATGCAAATGTATTTGTATGTGTATCAGCGTAGAAAACTAAACAAAATCATTTATCGATTATGAGGACCAAAAAATAAGAAAATAAATAGAAAAAAAATGAAAAAAAATGAAAAAAATTATTTATATAACAAGAAAAACAACAAGGAAAAAGGACAAATCAAGTGATAGGCGCTCGTTTGGCGCAGTGAAAAGTGGACAAAGGACAGGGTCGAATCTATTTACGGATACCCATGTATACGGCCAGAGGCTCCTTAATGCCCCTTTGCCCACATGATGCAGTTGGACGAGGTTTCTGGGTTAAATAAGGATCCACATTTTTGTTGCTATCCTTGCAAACATCACATGTCAATTTGCCAGCAGTCTTATCCTTCGTGTTTTCTTCTTTACTGTCCCCTTTACCATCTTTGTCTTCTTTTCCTGCCGCTCTGTGCTTTTGAGTTTTTTTTTCACGCATTCTGCTGACTGTAGCTTCACTTTTCTATCCTGTTCACTGGCACATCCTGTGTAGAATATTTCACAGATTTGGGCAAAATTTTCACCTTGGAAAATTGCTGATTGCCAAAATATTGAAATTTTGGCCATTTTCAGATTTTAATGCAAATTCGTAAAACACTTAAATAATAAATGTCTTTGTGTCTTAAATATACTTTGGCATACATGTCCTGGTAACGTCCTGTTCAATCGCATGTCCTGTCGGTTCTGATGTCATCCCATCCTGTCGCTCAAATCACCTGTACCGTCTATTTAATTGTTGATCAATGGGTACTTCATGTTAAAATAATATTTACAGTTTGAAAGCCACTGGGTTTTTACTGGACTTCGGAAAAATAACGAAGTGCATAATAATATAATATAATTTTCTTTGTATTTTATTTCTTTTTGTCTACTTCATCGTGTTAAGGCCATTATCCTGGTCAACCTTGTCATCCTTTTTCATCGATTTCGGTTAAAAGAGTCCTTGAAAAGTCCTCCTCAAAATGCAGTACAATTGACTCAAAAATGGCATGTTTTTGAGCTCTAGTCCTTGAATATCCTTTCGATTTTAAAAAGGACACCCATTTTTATAATCCTGAGAAGTCGCTCTATCGAATGGCATACTACGATTTTCAGGATCTTTCAAAAAATTTTCCAATTTTTTTTTTCAAGGGTGAGGCATGCAAAATTTGTCATAAAAACACAAAAAGGACGATAACTCGGCCATTTTAAGGACTTTCTTCAACTCCTTTGCCACAACATCGCGGATTAAGGTCTAAAATTCGATAAAACCGTTAAAAGAACGAAAAGTCCTTTGAAACTCCAGTTTCGCAGGATATTTCAATATTGAAAAAACAAGCCATATCTCATGAATGTCCTGGCGGATCCTGACTAATTTGGTATTAAACAAATTGTATAAGCAAGGACTATAAACTGGCCAAAGGACATCCGGATCTGACTAACGGTTCTCGAGATATTGACAATTTAGTGACATTTGATTGGTTCCAGCGCGCCCCGGGACGAAAATTCTCCAAGTCAATGAAGTCTAGATAGCCCCGTTATCCTTGAATGCCATTCGACAGAGTTGCTCCTTGCGATTCCAACGCACTGATTTTTTTTCAAATCCGTAAGGATATAGCCGAGTTAGATTTTTTCTATTGTGCAGTGCAGCCCTCGGAGGTAGGCAACGGATTTTTTTGAACTTCACAAATTCTCAATAAAAATTCCCCCTGAAAGTATGCTACAAATTTTGATTTTGTTTCTTCCAGCTCCCATATTCACGAGAGGCATAAAAACCACTTCTACAATCAGCCTTTCTGAGCCACAAATTGAGTCCTTTTTGTTTATTTTTTAATGAAATAAATATTTTAATAATTTTTAATAAATAAAACAACAAATTCTAACAGAATACAGGTTGCACAAAAAAGAGCTATGAGAATAATCACTGGGTGTGAGTGGTATGTTAGAAGTACTACCCTTCATAGAGACCTGAAGCTCACTACGGTCTTCGACAGGATCAACAGGCACTCCAGTCGATATCAGGACAGACTCCTAGTCAACAGCACTGCCACCGGGAAGGTTGAAAAGGAGAAAACCAAAAAATCTCATACTTAGATCTCCAAAATAAAGGGCAAACAGAAGATGATAATCATTTCTTCTTCTTTATTTGTTTATTTGTTAATTGTTTATTGTTAATTAGTTTTAAGAGTTGTGAAAGCTAACCTCGGTTCGCCGGCGCGCCCATTCTGGGCTGAATGAATAGAGAAAAAAGGTAACAAAGAGGTTTTTAGGTACCTCGTATGCCTTAAAATAAAAAATAAAAAAAAAAATAAATAAAAAAAAAAAAACAAGTTTACTGCTACCTTTATGGCAGCTAAGCAGGTAAGATACTAACAGATGACTAATTGGCTTTTGACCAAATTTTCCCAGTTGGAAAATTGCTGATTGCCAAAACATTGAAATTTTGGCGATTTTCAGATTTTAATGCAAATTCGTAAAACACTAAAATATCAATGGCAATAAAAATAAATCATTTATTTATTATTTTTTTTTATTTAATCCTTGTGTTGAATCTATGCATATCTCAAGGGCTATTCATTATGGACCTTTGATCGCACTTGATGAAGTTTACTTTAAAAATGATTAATGTTATAAATCATAATTTGTGTACTCAAAAATTAAAATAAAAAATTGTTTTGTATATCAAAAAAATAACTGTTAAATTTATTTATTTGTAGCTCCTTTAAGGACTTTTGTAGATTCTCAAACGATATTCATGACAAGCTTAGCTTTGAAGTTTAAAGTTTCGCTTTGAAGATAATTAAATTGTCCTTCTAAAATACCTGGAATTAAAATTCCGATGTCAGTTAGAAAGGAGAAGAAAATCCTTGTTCATAATTTGCACACATCCTTAATGCATATAACTTATTTGAGGGCATCAAAAATCTATCATTAAATTAAGGCAAAGGATTAAATAAAATTGATTTCTTCCACGTCTTCAATTTTTAAATATATCAACTTTAAGGACGAAAGTATTGTTGTTGTTTCATTCCTATGAATATCCTTAAAGAATAGGAATGATTTTTTTATAATATATTTCAGTTTTTTTGCAAGATCGCAACTAGAAAATGAAACCGATTTAATTTTACTCAACCCACGTCGAGTGTTTATAAAAGGACATTTTCGATGTGTTGTCAGTAGCACACAGAAACAAAAAAAAAAAAGGCTCGCAAATGCAGTTCCTATGGCAGGACTTTGTTGCCTGCCAAAAAATGAAAAATATTTGCCCTCAAAGTAAAATCATTTGTCATCTTTTTATGTGCATCGCCTTGGCTTTCGGCTACACATTGCCAGGATTTAAGTTGAACCTTAAGTCCATAATTACCTGGAACTCCTGGTAGATACATTTTTCAATATGACGACAGAACAGGACGAAGCACGAAGCAGGCTGAAGACCTTTGCTGAGATGCTGAGATGTGTGTGTGTGTGTGTGTGTGTGTGTTCAGTATGTTTGCTCGGGTATCCTTATCGGCTACACCCTGTGCCGCATTAGACACATGTCCTTGTCGCTGGCAATGCGAATTAAATATTTGTTTAGAATATATCAACTCATATTTCTTACACGTCATTGTGCATGCGAGATTATCATTGTCATAAATCATACAACAATCTTTCCATAAATATTTACAAAAGGCAAAGCGTTCGCGCAGCGAACTGAGAGGCAGATCGAGGGGGAGGGGGAGTTGGAGTTAGGAGTTAGGGAAGCGGGAGCGTTGGGCTGTATAAAGTAGTGGGTGGAAATTTTCTATATATATTTGAATCCTGTACGTCAAGCACTTCGCTGACGCGATGCTTACAAATGCAAAACGCTTCAAAAAAAAAATAAGAATAAGAAAAAAAAAGAAAATAAAAAGTATCCTTTTTTAGCCTTCGCAACAAACTGCATATTTACACAAAGTCCTGGGTATGTCTGCGGGTGGTGAGTATGAAATCTGAGCTAAGAATTGGAAACGGTTAGGAGCTGGGTTTGCGTCTGGCTTTGCTTTCGATTCATGCAGTGAGTGTGTGTGTCTGCCACTGTAATTGCAACTGCGACGGCGACTGAGACTGAGACTGCGACTGAGACTGCGACTGAGACTGCGACTGCGACTGCGGGTCTCAGTTTGATGTAGCGGCAGCTGCAATTGAAACTGAAACTAGCTGACAAGCCAACTAACTCATCGCTGTCTTGAGTGTGTATTCATGCGTGTGTGTGTGAGTGTGTGTGTGTGTGTGTGTGTGTGTGTGTGAGTGTGTGTATGGGAATGTGCGTGTGTGTGTGTGAGTGTGTCTGTGTCCATGTGAATCACTGTCTTGGGTTACCGTTGCACCTGCCATGTTGAAATGTTATTTACTAAGTCACTCATCTTGGTTGTCCTTTCGTTGAGCAGGACTGCGAAGATGTTGAGAGGCCCATCCACATATAGGACGAAGCAACTTGGCAGACTTGTTTAACACACACATACAAGCACTCACTTGCACACACACCCCTATACATAAGCTGACAGGCAGACGTCACAATGTGAGTAACGAGTGCGGCACTGGTGGGCGTGGCAGGATTGCAAGTTATTTTGTTGCGCTGCTGTCATTCGAAGCTTATAGTTGATGAGGCGTGTTACGTGCATTTTATTTGTACTCCTCCTTGTATACCGCTTCCAGCAGCTCACCCACCATCCCAGGCCCACATGTTGTCGATCCTGGGCCAAAGGACTTGGCAACCAAGTTGTTGCATTTGTGTTTCCTTCATGTGTTTGTTTTTCCCTGTTTGGGGCGTTGCTGCGGCTCTGATGGCAACGATTCTAAGAAAATTGCATTTTGAGGTTTTCCAACGGATTCTTGTTTTGATCGAGTCCGCAACGACTCCAACTTGATGACTGTCATGCACAGATGAAGAGGCGGACGGACACACAGCTAAAATCAACACCAGTCCAAAACTAAGACTCATTAATTCACTCATTCGTATATTCATTTATTCGAGCATTCATTGACTCCTGCAATCATTCACTCCTGCATTCATTCACTCATTCGTGCATTCACTCATTCACTCATTCACTTATTCACTCATTCACTCATTCACTTATTCATTCACTCATTCATTCATTCACTCATTCTTTCCATCCGCTCACCCTGCGCTACGCACTTCTGGCATCCGCTAATGAGCAGCATCTTAGCCCGGCAAGGACTCGTCAATTAATCACAACGTCAGCCCCGGCGTCAAGTCAACCTGAAGTTAAGAGCTTTTCACAAGGCTTCATCAGTCACGGAGCCCACCGCGCACCTGTAGAAAATGCTCCAAAGCAACGCAGGCCGATCTCCGCCCAAGGCTCTCACCGAAGGACACTCCTCATTAGCTGAAATTGTGCCAATTATTAGATATGATTTTTTTCGAAAAGTAAGTCAAGTATTGGGACGGCTGTAGAAACTCTGGCGTTAAAATGTCCTGTGACAGGATTTTTTAAAAAAATTTACTTTTGATCAAACAATTTCAAAATCTTAAAATTTAATAAAAAACCTGAATTTTTATTAAGAGCGCATAAGTCGAGTAAGTGGGAAGTATTTTGAAGTGTCCTTGAGTTGCTTAAATGTTGCAGGCTTCAAAGCAATTGGAAGCACTTGAAAAGTAATATGGGCCATGAAGAGGAATTAACACCAAATCAAATTCAAGGAGCACACACAGAAACTATAAATTGAGTCCAGCAAATCCGAGCTCCATTCCAAGGGGGGCCCCAGCTGGATGTTGTTGGGAGATCGTCCTCGGAATTGGCCATCCATAAAAAAGGCGCTCAGCCTATGAGTGAAACGTGTAAAAGGAGGCGCTGCATTGCATGAAAATGAGCTCAAGTGCTCAAGTTGGATGCCCAAGACACGCGACTACACCTGCTTCTTCAGCTCGGGGCAGCCCGGGGCAGCTACGAGGAGCAACACCTGCTCCATCCTGCTCATGGCTTGGTTTTCTTTTGGCCTGGATCTCGCACCCCGCCCCCCATACGATTTGTGGAAGAGGAAAGAGAAAAAAAAAACAGGACACGAAAAGGTAAAAGAAACAAAAAAAAAAACAAAAAAGAAATGTACAGACAAAGTCGACAAGGATAACAGATTTCATTTTCGGTTTCGGCTTCGGTTTCGGTTTCGGTATCATTTTCATTTCCATTTCCATTTCCATTTCCAATTCAAATTCATGTTTCGTTTTACAACTCCCCCGGCTGGTCGACCCATCTGGGCCGCAGCTGTTGCCCATCTGAGTTCCCGCACCAGGAATCAATCTCATTAGATTATCTAATTCCCAGGAATTAATTGCCGTGGTACATCGCATAAAGCTTAAATAAAATTCTGAATTTTCCACAAATTGTCGACAATTTTCCAAACGCTCTTGAACCCAACACGTAGTCATCTCTTCTACGTGTCGAAATCGCAGCCACTTTATATCGGAAAATTCGTATATACATTTTCATTTTATTGCCAATGCCAATCCACTGCTGGAAAAGCCCTGCAAAATTTTCCCCAGCAAATGGGCGTCCTTTGCTCAGTAAAAGGACTTACCCTTTGATTGGGAAAGCCTTTTTTTTTTCAAAATGAAACGACTTTGACTCCTCAATGTATATTTATTGTGTGAATTATTAAAGCATCGCTCTGATTGTTCCATTTTTTGGATTATTATTTAATATTAATATTTATTTTTATTTTATTTATAAAAATAACAATGGATTTTTATTTAACAATGTTTTTTATTCTACTTACGATTTGGCAGGATTAACAGGAAGAGTTTCATTTTATATGAAGTCTTTGCTGTGTGGAATGTGGCAGGATTGCAGCCCACTGTGTGTTGAAGGATAATGCAATGGCCCCCAACATAAACAAGGATGCTGTGAATTTAATTTTTTCAAAATTTATTTTTCAACTTTGCTTCTGTTGCCATAAATGACTTATTGTTATTGTTGTTATCGATTCCTTTGAAGTTCTCGACATTCGTTGTTTTTGCTCCTTTGGATTTTTTTTATGATTTCTTGTTTTTATGCCTAACATTAAGAAAGTATAAAAATAGCTTCTCAGCTAATCAAAAAATGCCAATAAATTTCCATTTCAATTTAAATATCAATTTTCGATTTGGTCAAAAATTTACCCAGCAGCCTCTCTGCTGCCTGATGTTGAGAGCTTAGCCAACAATCGGCAGCTGCAGCCAAAATCAACTTAAGAATTTTCCGTGAACTCGACAAAAAAAAAAAAAAAATCAAGAGAAAAATTTCAAATTTTATAATTCAGCCAGACGCATTCATATTTTCACTTGTATCCTTACTTATCCTTTTTAACTCCTCCTCAACTCAATTAGTTTGTTTAATGTTTCCGCTTAAGCTCATCCTTAAGAGTCGAGTCTGCAAGGAAGGAAGTGCAGCTTGAATGCTTCAATGTTTGAATTTTAACTACTGAATAAAAAAAAATCATTTTTTTATTTTTTTAAATTCTTGGCCAAATTTCGAATTTCGAAAATGGGAATAAAATCTGAAAATTGGCGTTCCTCTGGCCACTCAAAGAGCGACAACTGCGACCAATGAAATCCGCTGACAGCGCGTTGCACCTTTAAAGTCCTTAATTTAGTTTTTTATTAATTAAAATTGGAAAAAGTTTATTTTGAAAATTGCCTAAGAGCCTTGATAAAACTGTATTTATTTGTGCACACTCTTAACTGTAAACATTGCCTAATTACTTTGCCATATTTGTTCACGGAAGTCATCGAATATTCAGTCGGGCTTGAAATTTCTGTTTCATGTATCGCCCAAAGAATTATAAAGGGTTTGTTGACTTTGCTGCAGACTTGTGGGCGTCGACTCAGGCTTTGGCAGCCACAAGAGGTGGCACGTGAAAAAGCAAAGCGACTCACATGCGGCAGTTCTCAGGGGACAGGTCGGTGGCTAAATGAGAGTGGGGCAAAGCCGCTGGCGGTGACAATGGCATTGGCAATGGGAAAGCCGCTGACAAGGACGATGACGAGAAAGACGGCGATGACGATGACGATGGCAATGGCTATGGCTATGGCGATGGCGATGGCGATGGCGTTGATGATGGCGATGGCGATGGCAATGGCAATGGCGATGCCGACCATGTGAATGCCGAGGGATCAAATGAAAACCCACAACGGGCATGCGGCCAAGTCAGGCAGGAGTCGAGGATTTACTTGAATTTTGAATGTTGCTGCCACCTTTTACCTTCAAATTGAGTTGATTGTCGGCATTCAGGACGCGGCCAGACATTGTTCAAATGCTTTCAATTGTTGTGCTTGTTGTTGCCATCCTGACTCCTGCTCCTGCTCCCGCTCCTGCTCCTGCTCCTCCTTCTGCCCCTCTTCTTAATGTTGTTGGTTGTCGTTTGTCCTTGTTGTTTCGTGGTTTGTGATTCAGATTCTGATTCAGATTCTGCCTCTGTTGCCACTCCTGATTTTGATTCTGCCTCTGATTTTGTTATTCTGTTATTCTGATTCCATGTGCCCCACATGTTCGCCTAGTCGCGCATATTTGCATAAGTTAAGGCCGGCCACGCCTCCCTAGACAGCTCGAGCTTATCCACTGTAACGGGCACGGTTGCATTTTTCACTCTCTCCCTCGCCCTCTCCCTCTCCCTCACCCAACCCCTAACCATCATCATCCCCATTCCCATCCTCAGCTCCCACCCAACCCGAGGCCCCGCCAAATTCGATGCGCAGTCGACAAATGTCGAGGCATTTCATTTTATATCCCCGAACTCTCCCCTTTCCTGCCGCAAACACTTACCAAACAAACGAAAAAAAAAAAAAATAAAATAAAATGAAAGAAATAAATAAAAAACCAAGTAATAACCAAAAAAAAAAAAAAACATGAATAAAGAAAATGAAAATGAAAATGAAAAAAAAATAAGAAAATTTTCCAAAAAAGAAAATATTTAAAAAAAAAAAGCGTGAAAAACGGAAATTCCCTTTCATCTGGGCTACAACGAATGACAATGAAAGTGGGACGCTGACAAGTCCTTGATCCAAACGAGCTTTGTTAGGATTTACCCATGTTGGATGCTAATCAGATTAGTTTCTCCGACAATCCTGGCGATACGATAAAAACGACTTTTTTAGACCAAATTTTTGGCCATTTTTTTTTTTACAGTTTTTTTGATAACTTTTTGACTTACGAAGTTCCACGAAATCGCGGACGATTGTCCTTGGCAAATTGGCACACGAACTTATATAATCGAGCTCGGATAAAACGAAGGGATAAACCTCTTCTGTTGCTTGAATGCTGCTAACGTGCTAAGGACTCCTCCTGGATGGATCCTTTTTTGCTCACTGACTCTGACTCTTCATTCACGCTCTCCACTCATGTGCATGTAAGTTTGTAGTCATAAGAAATACAACCGCAAGGTTCGTGCTTGGGCAGCCATAACTTGAAATAGTGACAGCGAAGCACAATCCACACACACACACACACACACACATGCACACACGCACATGGATTCACACTCATTGAAAAGTTTTGAAGGATATCCGTCATCAATTTGCAGCAAACGTTAAAGAAGCAAAAGACCAAAAGCCAACATATTCAGAGTTTTTTGTTCAACTCAAATTAAATGTAAGAAACACATTGATATCCTGCAGACAGGACCTGTATACCCAACATGCTCAAGCAATCGACTCTCCTTCCATTTACAAGCAGCATTTAATTTAAATGAGAAACTGTCAAAAGTCTGATGAGATTTCCTCTTAATGCTGTGCGATTCTTGAGCCACTCGAATGTCCTGCCAACTATACTCTATAGGAAATAAAATAAAAGGATACAGAAACGAGAGAATCAGGAGTCAGGCAAAGCATCTAATTGAATGGTAAGAAAAAAGACAGAGGAATAAAGCTAAACAATTACCAAGAGCTTAAAACAACTGCTAAGGGGGGTGGGGAGGGGGTGGGATATAAAACACACAAAAATCAATAGCAGAAATACTTGGTAAGTGGCGTGGGTAAAGGGCGGAAAGTGGCCTAAAGGAAACGCAAGGATGTGGCTAACGGGTCGCCACGCCCATCTTAGACGCTGGCTGCAAATTCAAGCGAATTAAGTCATTTAAACTTTTGATGCGTGTGATTTTTCTTTCCGGCACAGTATCAACGCTCATGCAACAAAGCCAACACCAACAACAACAACAATCGCTACAACAACAACAACGACAACAATCGCTACAACAACAACAACAACAAGCAAACAGACGGAAATGTCTGAGACCAACAAATTTTATTTATGGCAACTTTATGCGCATTCATCATCAAGGAATGTGCCTTCTCTCTCTGTGTGTGTGTGTGTGTGTGTGTATTTTTTGGATGCCCTCATAGTATTGCATGGCTAACAAATATATACACGTGCATATGTATGTGTGTGTGTGTGTGCAAAGCTACTTAACTTGCAAGTGTATTGCGTACGTGGCGATGTGTGTAAAACCTTCGGTTTCATATGAGCAACACGCGCACTTGACATTTATGTGCGAAACACAACTAAAGCCGCCGCCATTGCTGCTGCCCATTGTGACGCACGCACACACACATATATATTATATATATACATATATATACATATTCAACTAAGACATACACACGGTAGCTCGCTGGACATCAGCCGCCAATAATTTTCTTCATATTTTTCTCACGTATTAAACCACAGAAATATTAAACAACTTAGTACAGATATCAAGGACATGCTTGGCCATGGACATACCCTAGAGCACACTTAAGATATCCTTATAAATATTTCTGTAAACTTCATAATTATATGTTAATTATAATCGACTGCAAACTTGATAATAATTATTGAATATAAAAAAATCTTAAAATAAGGAAAGGCTGTGTGATAAGGAAATATTCTAGGCCGCACTTAAAATGTCCTGAAAACACTAAATTAGAACCTGTATATTGCATTTGATTAAGATATAAACATAACAAACTAGGACATACATTACAGATGTCCTTTAATACATGATCGACCAGAAGAATCCCGAGAGTACATTCTAGATTTCAAGAATCACTTCCTCATTTAAAGGGAGATCATTTAAAGCAGTTCAGGCAGAAGATAATCTGGATGTAATGTAACGGAGCTCCACAGGTACATCCATGACCTTAACCCTTTATGGACAGCCCACACTCGTCCCACTTGACAAGCACTTGACCAAGCGTCATTAAAGCAACCCTCACCTTCGGAGCGACCTTCTCAGTCTCTTAGCCTCGCTCGTAACCATTTGTAAGTCCAACTTCTGGCTTGGGGTACCCCAACCCCAAATGGTCCACGTCATACCTGAGCTCAACTACTCAACTACCCTAACGATATAATTACAGTTAGGAGTGGCTCTAATCTGCCAACTGCAATCTATCCTTTTCCACCTTCACTTTAGATGTACCTTCAAATAATCAAGCCCAAAGCCTTTGAATCAAGCCTTTGCTTATCTGGTCTGACCTTAACCAAACTGAACTTACCACTTCCTTTACATAACGGTAACTGATCTAATCTCAATCTAACCTTCATCCAACTCACCTTTATTTTGGCCAAGTCTTGCCAACAACAGTTTAACTGTTGCCAAAATGTGTTTAATATTCACAACTGTCTGCGAGCTTTTCTTTTCATAGTTTTTTATTTGTTTGTTGTTGTTGTTGTTATTGCGGTTATTGTTGTTGTTGTTGCAGTTGCTGCTTTCAGTGGCAGTCAATGTTGCAATTAAGTTGATGCGCCGCCTCTACCATGAAAGCACCTCCAAGGAGAAGCCTTAATTGCAATTGCCAACCATTGCCCATTGAAAGAGCCAAAAACGCGACGCCGATGAATAAAAACAATTGCTAATGTGAAATTTGATTACCATGTGCTCTGTGTGTGTACTGTGTGTGTGTGTGTATGCATGTGTGTGTGTGTGAAATGTGTGTGTTTTTGGCTTGTCAACAAACAGTGGCCCGCAGTTCGTTGCCAACCAATTTCCTGCCTCACCTTTTGCCGCGTTTATTGCTCCATGGAAGAGATAGCCTCAAAGCTAAGAGAGCGACTCGAATGGCGGCGCTCTCTTATTTTCGATTTTAAGAGCGAGTCAAGAGAAGGAAGCAACTTGTTCGAATTTCGAAGTTCGAAATGTGTGAATTTGTTTATAACACAAAATAACATTTGCAAGGCGAACGTTGTGAACATGCTTAGGCCCAAGGGATGCTGTGGAATATTGGTGTATGTGTGTGTGTGTGTGTGGGAGAACTTGTATGTGTATGTTTGTCATGTATTGCGCGCCATTTCATTATTTTGTTGCTTCAAAACATGCACACACACACACACACACACACACAGGGACACTCACACCGTGGCAGTCGTTTGTATGGGAGACAGCAAAATGTATTGCATACTTATGGGAGTTGCTTGAAAGTTTCTTTTCTTTTGAGGGCATCGCACATCATTTGCCAACGGCCAGTCAATGGAAGGTAGGAGGAAGGAAGAGTGAATGTAAGCAGAAAGAGGAAAGAAGGAAGGTATTTAAGGATGAAATCAAAAAAAAAAAAATAATAAAACAGGCATCTATTTATTTAGGACCAAGGATTGAACATCATTTGTTAGTTAATCGCATACCTCACGTTGTTTTTCAATTATTAATTTTGCTGACATTTCAAATCAACATAAAGAAAAGAAAATAAAACCAAAAATAAATAAAAATTCAAGTGTATCGAGAATTTTATTTTTATAATATTCTCTCCATTTTCCACCCATCAGTCATCGATACTTGAAGCATGCATAAGCCTGCCCCACAACTCCACCGCCTCCAAACTCCGTTCGCATAGTGGAAAATGTTTATTTTAGAGACTATGTTTACTTTTTATGATCCAATCAAACTGAAACTTATTATTTTAGCTGATACTTTCATTAATCCCCTTTACAATAATACAGGCAAGTGTGTGGGTGAGTGTGTGTCTATGTATGAGTGCGGGTGTGTGGCTGTGATTTATATGTACGGACATCTCAGTGCTCGTTCGGTGTATCACACTGAGCTATATGGACTTCCCATAGCAGACTTCAATTGACCGGTTAAGTTTTACAGTTACCATGAATACGATACATACGATATATCACGATCTATCGGTATCGTTTAAGACTGTCAACTTTAGAAACTCAAAATGTGTCTTGTGGTCAAGAATGACTGTAGTGGCTTTTATTTTATGTTTAATCAAACTATACAAATTATAAGCTTTTCAATGAATTTTCTTAAAAACCTTTTTTATTGCGCGGAAAGTTTACTTTCATTGAAAACTGTACCTTGGCCTTTCAGAGCAGCGGGGACGACCTTTAATACGTTTCCGACCACCGCTTTAAATGTCAATTGGCCATTGAAAATGCATTCAAGGCACTTGGCAATTCGTGACGGCAAACAAATTTTTGACAAGTTCTCATAAATCAAGTACTCCTTGAACGCCTCTTTCCTGTCGAGATCCAATTCCCAACTCAGCCACAACTGTTATACAACTCGCGTTACTCTGCTCTGATTGTAATTGAGTTCTGAATAAAACTAATTAAGTGCGCTGTGTGAATTAAATTTATTGGAACTAACGGCAATCAATTGCTATATAAAAACAGTTTCTCAGTGGCAATTAATCGCAGTTGCACTTGTCAGCAGCGAATTTAATTGATGGGCACAAGCAGAAATACCGATAGATAAACTGATGAAAATTAAATAAAAATAAATTTAAAAAAAGGACTGCCATATCGACTGCAAAGCTCCCTTTATATCCATACTCACATATAATATGAATAATATATTTAAAAATACTTTTAGATACAGATCCATTGGATACATAGATGCAAAGAATACATAGATACATAGATACATAGATACATAGATACATAGATACATAGATACATAGATACATAGATACATAGATACATAGATACATAGATACATAGATACATAGATACATAGATACATAGATACATAGATACATAGATACATAGATACATAGATACATAGATACATAGATACATAGATACATAGATACATAGATACATAGATACATAGATACATAGATACATAGATACATAGATACATAGATACATAGATACATAGATACATAGATACATAGATACATAGATACATAGATACATAGATACATAGATACATAGATACATAGATACATAGATACATAGATACATAGATACATAGATACATAGATACTTAAAGGAATAAATAATTTCCATTTCGATACATTGATACCATGATAATGTGATTGATCCTTTCCATTTTTCCATTCGTCCTTTACAATTTCATATTTCGTGATAAGAACAAAAGGATAAATGGAAAAATATGTTTAATACATTAAAAATACCCTACGGACAGAATCCATGTGAGTGCAGATATCCCTGCACAAGGACAACGGACATTCGCATGTAGCATTCCCTTTGAGTGGCGGATCTGTGGAAACTAAGGACTCGAGCTTAATGCAACCGCCATGACACGTTATTCCCGTTGCTCTGACCCCCCCAAAGATCAACTGGAAGCGCAACTTCCGTTACTTTGCCATTTTTGTTACTACACCGAATTATAAATTCACACTTATACACTTACACACTCACACACTCACACACTCACACACTCACACACTCACACACTCACACACTCATACACTCTCAAACATATTAGTATAAATATATGTATGAATAGAAATTGCAGAAACACGCAAGTTATCCTGATAAAATATGCAAGCGTCATTAGCTCAACATAACCACAGCACACACACACACACACACTCACACACACCCACACACATATACAATCCCTTTCCCTCACATACTACTCCCTCACACACACACACTTATATAGTGGTGGGCGGGGGAAAGGCGGTGGGGAGAGGACGCACGATGACGACGCTCAGGAGGGCTGCCAGCCAGTGCCCGTGTATGTGCAATTAAAAATCTAGCATAACGGTAAATACGTTGCCCCATTCAGCACGTGCGGGTCGCCATTTTGCCAGTTTGCTGCTGCTGCTGCCGGAAACGGAAACGCGTTCATATAACACGCATATTTCTAGCAATTACAACGAGCATCAGTGCACAGCACAGCACAGCATAGCGCGCCTTTTGACTTTGCATACAAGACACACACACCCACACACAGACACACATATATAAATATACACATACACAGCTTTCAATACACTTGCAGCTGAGTCCTTTAGGGACGGACTTCCCTGGCGGAAAGGGGGTAAGAAGAGTGTGAAGGGGAAAAGAGCATGGTATATGCTATAACGCTTACCAATTGTCCATGTTTATGGTTTTAATTTTATACTCCGCACAGACATAGACACTCACACACACACACACACAAACACACACATACATACACACGCACATAACACATATCATACGTAACAAACAAACATATATAGTCAAACCTGTGCACTGTATGTAGATGTATGAGTAAATGGAATGAATGTATGCGTGTGTATACATGTATATTTTAAGCTGTGTGTGTGTGTGTGTGTGTGCTGGGGTGTGTGTTGTTAGCGACACGTGCGTATTTTCAATTTTTGCTCATTAATTTTAATTATTTTGCAATAAATCGAAGATTTATTGCTTACAAGTTGCATGTGGCATAATTTTTATCACGTATTTCCTTGCCTCATACACTCTTTGTAGCGTGTGTGTGTGTGTGTGTGCATGGCAAGGTGAAGCACGGAAGTGGCTGGGCGGGTTGGGGGGAAATGAAAAAGTGGAGAGTCAAAGGCAAGTGGCCCCTCCCATACACATACATATACATACAGGCTCTGCTCTGGTCTCGGGTGTCAAGGGTATTTCAGCCGCAGTTGCGGTGGGTTTTAATGTCGCTGCTCCTTCCTTCGGTCCGTTGATGGTCTATGACCTACAATAAAGTCGAACGAGTCCCTTAGTTCAAAGAGCATTTGAATAAATTTCCCCTTACAACTTCCTCCTTTGGTGCCTCCCAACTTTTCTTTCGTCCTTCCAATTACATTTCCCTAAGAAAATCGGTCCCCGTTTAAAGAGAATTGAAATTTGAGTCTTCATCAACTCATATTTTTTTTTTAAAGTCAAATAATATACGATACTTAGATATTGCATTAAAGGATATGAAAGGATATCTGTGCTTAAGTATTCCCAGTGCTTTCTCTCTCCACAAAGAATTAGCTTCAAAAAGATTCGGAGAAATCTTCCAGCCGAAGCCTTCCCAAAAACTATCGAACGCTGCTTCAATATAAGAAATGTCCTTTGGTAATAACAGCCTTTTGAAATAAATGTGTTCCGTTTTAATGGTATGTCCTTTAGGCTATCATCTGAACATATGAGGATTTTTCACTGAATATAGAAGAAGAAGTGTCTGCAGACTGTCAGATGCCGTTTTAAGGCCACTCTTGAAGACTTTCTCCTGATATAATCACAAAAACTATCGGTTACTATTTCAAAGGATGTGAAGTATTTAAAAGAAGTGAAAATTTTAAAACTTTTAAGGTAATTGAAGGCCTCAAGGCGCCCATCGCAGGGATCGCCTAGGACATTTTGCCTCAGCTGAGCAACTTGTTGAGTCTGCTCCTCTAGGTCCTTGGGCAGCCCGGAAACCATTTTGGTGGCCACTTGAAGTGCTCAATTTGCCGATGGACAAGTGTACGGCAGCCTTGGCGATATCCTCGAGCTCACCTTCAGGACAGCCAATAACTGAATTTGCCCACTGAGTGAAGCGCATGCAGAGCCACACAACAGAAGCAACAAACAACAGGAACGGCAACAAAAGCATAAATTGCAAAAAAAAAAAAGCGGTAAGAGGAGGAGGGAGGAGGGAAGTGGAAGAGGGAGAAAGCAAAAAGGAGGGAAACCAAAAAACGAGAAGGAAAAAAATGGTTGTTTTGAATTGCTTTTGGTTTTGCTTTCACGGCGGGCAACTTTGGGCGCAAGAGCAGGACTAATGAGGCTGCTGCTGGCGGACATGGACATGGCGTAAATGAGCGAGCGCTTGCCAAGTGCCAATGCCGCATCTGCGGGGGGTGCAAGGCGCGAGAGGTGTGGTGAGGGCCGATGCCTGAGTGGTTAGAGGGCGGGTGGATCGGGGTGTGTAGGCTTCCTGGTGGCATTGACGAGGGCAAGGCACAGGAAGAGACAAGGGAAATAAGCAAAAAAAAAAAGAAGAAGAGTGCCACACCGGGGGCAAGGGTGGCGACAAGAGGTTGAAATGGGCGGGCGGGAGAACATGAGGGGGGCGGGTTTCTGGTCCTGGTTGTTAAATTAAAGCGGCGTTAGCAAACAACAAACAGTAACGCCGCAAAAGCAACACACAAATACACGCATTCATACACTCATATACAAACACAAACACACACACACACACACACACACACATACGCACAGATATGCACATACAAAGCGAGGAGAAAAAAAAAAAAAGAAGTTCTAATTGTTTGTAGACATTAAATGGGGCGCCGTTTGGAAATTATTGCTACTCGCTTCAAGTCTTCGGTGAATACTCTCCACTCTCCCCTCTCCCCTCTCCCTCTGCCCATCTCCCTTTACCCCCAAAAACACGACTCAACCCATCGCTTTGTATGTGTGTGTGTGTGTTACATAATTGGTCGCTTGGTCGGTTGGTCGCCCATAACAATAAGCACAAATGTTGCAGGCCGCATGCCGCTTACTTCCAGTCACCGCCCCAACCACCTACCCCACCTTTCACTTTCCTTCATCGCCCACCCCACCAGGAAAATGGCCGCATGACGAATGTAACGGGCGGTGCGGCTCATAAACTTGCAACAATAACTACACTCGGGCTAGTTGCGCATTTTGGCGCTGGGCGTTACCGCAGCCTCAATTGCTTGCCACACTCGCACTCACACTCAGACACACACACACAGGCGAACACTTAAACACTCACACTAATATATGTGTGTGTGTTGATGTCTGTGTATGTGTGCTCGTTTTGTCGCCTTGTAAGTTTTAATTGTAATCGCGCGCCTTTGTATGTCTATATAAATATATTTATGTATGCGTATGTGTGAGTGAATGTTCATGTGTGTGTGTATGTGTGTGAGAATGTCTATGCTAATGTTTGAGTCCAAGCAGCTACAACAACATCTGCATTATTAGGCTTTAAATAATTAATAGGCTATGCATGTTATGGGCGTGAATGTGGCTCTCGATTACATTGAAGGCTCGACCACAGTCCGCATCCGCACATGACTGCCATTTGTGGTTGGCATGTCCTGTCAGAGTGCCTCCTCCGCCTCCTCCTCACAGAATTCACCCCTGACTCGCATTGCAATTGCAATAACATTTTGTGGCCAACGCCTTCGCAGCAACAGAATTCACAGAGGAATTTAATTAAGCATCAATTTTAACTGTCAATCCCCTGTCAACATTTTCCTAATATTTTCCTGCTAACGCTTCTTAAGGCGTCACAGCGAACGCAGGACTAAAGGGACATCCTGGCATTGGGTGGAAAACCTCGTACATTGCAAAAGTTTAATAAAGTTTTCAGCGCCTCAAATTGAAAATAAAATATAAAATTAATGCGCTCTTTGAGTTTTGTTAGCAAAACCCCAAAAATTGTTAAGCTGTTGGTAATTTAATTAATTAAAAAATTAATGAGGGAAGAATTAATTAAAAATTAAAATATATTTTTAAATATAGGACTATTTCCAGTGAACACCTGTCACTTGGTGATGTCACATAGCCTCGGCTTCTGATGAACTGCAAGTTGAATATTGCTTGCATTTCGATAAATCGATAACTTTGATCGATTAAAAGTTGGTCGAGGATATTTTTATTTTCAAGCTCAAGGATTTTCTCCTTTTAAAATATTACATTAGTTGAACTTTGAGTTTAACATTGCGTATACGCAACGTTATTTTGTTCAGTCGAATATTACGTATACGCACCATCGGCCATGGGGAAGATTTTCTTCTTTTAAAATATTACTTTAGTTGAACTTTGAGTTTAACATTGCGTATACGCAACGTTATTTTGTGCAATCGAATATTACGTATACGCAGCATCGGCCATGGGGAGGAAAATAAAAGAATCCCCACGACTTTCAGTTCAACAAATCATATTGAGCAATTGAGTAATGAAGAGAGAGAGGGAGTGAGAGAGAGAGAGAGAGAGAGAGAAAGAGTGAGAGAGAGAGAGAGAGAGACGTTAAAGTGCCAAATAATATGTAAAGAAGGAAAAATTAAGTCAGCGCCTTGGCCCATGATTAATTACAGTGAATGAAGCGAGAGCCTAGACCAATTGTCCAATGGACGCACATGCACATTGATAAACACACGCACTCGCACACACAAACACACACACACACGCATAGACTGATATACGCACCCTAACTCCATCCACTGAATGATTTATGTCCTTTTAAAGATAGCCATCAACATCAACGGCAAACGCTGCAAAGATAAAGCAGCCACAATGGGAAAGTGGACAGTGAAAATACCCATAGGTCTTCAGGAGGAAGGCAGGCAGCAGTGACTTCCGTTTCCGGCAAATGAGTGACCTCCTACTTTGCAAAGGGCGTGTGTGTGAACGTGCTTGATTCTGTGTGTGACTCTGTGTGTGTGACTGTGTGTGTGTGTGTGTGTGTGACTGTGTGTGTTGGCCGCGTGTTGACTTTATTTACGAGTCGTGGGAGTGGAGTTGATTTCATGATTGCGCACAAAATTGTCTATGAAAATGTAAATGTGTAATTATTTGGAAAATGCCAGGCCGTTTCAAGGACATTCGCGGCAGCCTCCACATTAATGAGCCAAAGTTAAATAAATCTTTTGCTTCTGTGGGGACAAGTCCTTAGTAGATCCTTCAAATTGAGTGCAAAAAACATTATCCAATGTGAGCAGCGTCCATGGACAGTTCCCCACACGCATGACAAGGAGCGCAACTCAAATTCATTTTGATTGACAACGAATTTTCCTGCATTTGTGTGTTTGTGTGTGTGTGTGTTTGTGTGTGTGTGTGTTTGTGTGCGTGTGTGTGTCTTTGTGCTTGTCTGTGTACACCCTGACAGCTTTGTAACCTTTCAATGCGAATGAGAAAAAAAAGCAAACGTAGCAACCTCAAAGTTTCGACATTCATCGCGTTTTATTGGCAGCTGATCGAAGACTACAACGAAGACCCAGATATGTACGTCAAAGGATGCTTTTATTCCACTCAAAGGATATGTGCGAATTGCTTTGTAGTTGTTTTAAGACATTCATATTTCATTCAAAATAAAATATCCCGTTATATTGAATAATATATGAGGATATGTTATACAGCTCTCACATCCTTCAAAGCCATCCGACTCCCTCGTCCTGTGACAATTCTTCAATAAATAAATAATAAATCACATCTTACATTATTTACAAGTCGTCTCTGACTAAGAACAACTGTAGAGCTTAGAATGCACGCAGTGCATTGCTTGTCAAGAATAGATATCCTTGCCTGAAACCAACCCAAAGGACGTAAGTCGGAAATAGTAGTAGATTTTTGAAAGTCAATATAAAATGGAAAAGAAACAAGTAGTAGTAAAATTATAGTAAATTAATCGAAAGGAAGAGTAGTAGTAGCTGTGACTGAAGTATCGGTAAATGTAGTAAATATTAGTAGTAAATAAAAGTAGTAGAAATAGTAGCAACAGTGCGAAAGTTTTCATTAAAGAAAAAACAAAAAAATAGTAGCAGAATCTTATAAGTTTTAACAGGATTTTTAATAGCCATGAAATGTCGAAGGACATAGCATATTCCCGGCTGATTATTTGATTTAATTTTCATTTTCCATTCTTTTTCCTACCCCCACCCCTCGAACCGCCTGCGGGGGGCTACCCGTTAAACGGTACAAAGTTGAAAAGTCATTTGGCATTCAATTGGGATTCACTTACACCACAAAAGCGACCAAATGAATTTGATGTAAAAAGTTTCGGGGGTGAAACTTTGATGTGCAAACATTTGAATTGCCACGGCCACAGCAGCAACGAGCACCGAGCACTGCCACCCGCACCACCAGCACCACCCAAGCCACCCAAACAACCCAAACCATCCAGCCCATTCGAGTCATCCAAACCATCCAAGCCACCCATGCGACTCATCCCACTTGCATGGCAGGTGTACCGACCAACAACAATGTCAACAAATACCAAGGATGTGACGTCTAAGGACACGTTCAACTAGATAAATACCCAGGCACTTAAGTCATTTATGTCGAAGCGAAGGCGACGCGTCGCAAATGCAAAGTGCATCATCTGTTTTTAGCCGCCAAAAGGGAGACTCAACGGGCAATGATAATGCCAGCGGAAACACAAGCTACTCAATGCCCACCGACCTCCTGCAACGCCACCCACATCCCCACCCCCAACCCCCCTATAGCATCGCGTGTTACATTGCACGCCGTTGGCACTTGCCGTTCGGCACTTGAACGAGTCGACAAGCTGCAGTTGCACTTCAAAATGGCGCAGTTGAGTGTGACAATAATGATGTTGTCTGTGGCAACTGCTGTTTAGCTGACTTCTGAACTTGAGTTGCGCCACAAGACGACCCACCACCCACCCATCACCCACCGCCCATCACCCAACAGCCGTCCCATTAGGCTGACTGCAAGGCAACTATTTCGGCAGGCACGACGCGATAATAAAATAACACCAAGCGCAAAACAAAAGTTGTGGCATGCGGCATGCGGCATGCGGCATGCGGCATGAGCCAGTTGGCATTTCAAGCCGCAAATTGTCGTCTCTCCTTCTGTATGCATGTGTGTGTGTGTGTGTGTGTGTGTGCCGTTAAGTAGACCACATCGACTCATAGACCTGAAAAGCGAATACCTGCACTGCCCATGGAGCTTAAGATGCTTAAGTGCACTGGCAACATTTCAAGTGAGTCCTGCACACATACATCTATGCAACTATGTGTATTTCTGGGATACACTGAAAAAAAAAAAGAAAAGACGAGCCACTTTAATAAAATTAAAGTGCAAAAATAATGTTAATAAAAAAAAAAAATGCAGAAACTCTTGAAGTAATTCAAAACTGCTACCAGTTAGCTGGTATTTTATGGCTGCTGCAGCCAGATGGTGCACATAATGCCAAGCTATTTGGTGCCCAATTTTCTTTATGCCACACAGTGTATCCGTTTGCAGCGACAGTGGCAGCTACAGGACGCGGGCAGGAACGAGCGAGGAGCTGCAGAGTTGTTGTGTCCTTGTAATACGGACACACTGCTTAAATGGCAGTCACAATGTGTGATAAATGTGCTGGCCAGGCACAAAGCATTGAAGAAGCAGCTACATCCTAATACAGCCATGACACACACACACACACACACATACACACACACACATACATACATACATATTATATGTGCGCATTGGTGCTGCACTCCATAGATGTAAATAGCATTCAAAAATTTCCATTGGTCTGTTGAATGGCAAGCAAGCTGCAGTCCGACTGTGGTAAAGTGTGTGCCTGAGTGTGTTTGAGTGTGTGTGTGTGTGTTACACCTAAGCGTGCAAAAGCATAACAGTTCATCCCACACAGACACACACCAATACACGCAGAGCTAACGTTCTCGCAAAGGCATTAACATAGAGATACAGTTACACATCTCTGACTGATGACAATGCAGCTCTTAATACGCACTTGCAGCATTCAGAAACAGGAATGCACAACCAGCACACACACACACTTATACTCGCACATACACTCACACACACACACAGAGGAGCAGACTCATAATTTTTATGATTTATGTGCGTATTAAAAGTGCATCTCATTGTGGCAGAGCTCCAGTTGCATTTCATGCTTAGCATCGCCTATAAGCAATTTATTGCCCACTGGTCACTGGGCACACTCACCCACCCATCCACCCCTCCACCCATCGACCCACCACCCCCTACCCACCAACTACTGCCACGTACAGCTCTCTATCTGTCAGCAATTGAATGTCGAAAGTTTCCAATTAAAATCGCAGCTTGGAAAATCAGTGAAAAATTGTTTCAATGACAGAATGACACTCGATTTGGGGTGTGTCCAAAATAGCTTTCGTCCAGGTGTGTACCCAGAGGCCAAAAATCATGTCCTGTATAAGGAAAGAAGGCGAAATGAGAAATATACTCCTATATCAGATATCCATTGAAATGGGAATGCATCTCTTTGTAGGACATTTGGAAAATATTACACACATTTAAAAGATAAAGAAGCAGGAAGGACTTGACAAAAGATTCTAATGAAAACATTTTAATGTCCTGGAACTTTTGCTCATTTGATATATGATAAGCGTACAGCTGATTTATAAGCGACAGGCATCCTTGAAGGTGGACTCCCAGGGACATTGCGATGGGGGAATAAATTGAATGGAAAGGAAGGCAGCAGCAATAATAATGAAAATAACATTAGGTCGAGCTAAGATGAAGGGAATGGAATGGTGGAATGGTGGAATGGTGGAATGGTGGAATGGTGGAATAGTGGAATGGTGGAATGGTGGAATGGTGGAATGGTGAAATGGTGAAATGGTGGCATGGTGGAATGGTGGAATGGAACACGTTATACTAAGCTGAACACTCTGAAATATTTTCAAACTAATTAAAAGATAAAATTTAAGAAATAAAAATATATAAAAGAAATTGAAAATATAAAAATAAAGAATTTTTATATTAAAATTAATAAAAATTGTTTTAAATTAATTTTAGTTTATAATTTATGTATTTTTATTTTCTATTTAGTATGGAAGCAATTCTAAGTTTAAAAAAATTGAAGTAAGGGAATATAGATGTATGAAATCAATAATAAAATATATAAAAATAAAAATTAAAATTTAATCTAAATTTAAAATAAAAAAAAAAGTTGGGACCGATAAAAGTTGAAATTGAAATGAATACCGTTCGATATGAATAAAATTTGTTTAAATATCGCTAAGTAAATAGCCAAAAATTAAATAAAAATTTGACTTACATTAAATAAAATTAAAATGTCAAATTAATTGTTAAAATAAAAATAAATAAACATAATTTTACTTAATTAACATAAATATAAATTAAGTTGAAGGCAATTAAAATTAAATTCAATTTTCATATATATAATTTATTTATGTTTAATGAAGATTGTTTTAAATATGAGCTTAATATTAAAAAAAAAAATAAATGATGATAAGCTTAATATTAAAAAAAAAATTAAATGATCGACTACAATAAATTTTAAATTATAATTTCCGATCCTTTGGAGATGCTCCACATGTTCATCGAATGAAGCCAAATGCTCAGTCAAATTGTGATGATTTTTTAACTTTAAAAACAACTCAATTACAGATATCGATGTGATATATATATATATATATATATATATATAATATATATATTAAATATATTATATAAAAATAGATAAATATCGTCTCTTACTTTTCCCTTTGCTGCGGATGTGCTGACGCGTATAAGAACTGATTTTTCATCAGAATCATATTAAAAATTTAATTAAATTTTGCGTGATTGATTGAACTTTGCCGGAAGTTGGATGGTGGGTGGGGGAGAGGAAGAGGGGGAGGCATTTATTTGGGTTTGGTTTTCTATGGAACTGAAGCAGGAACAGCAACTGAAACGCAACAATTTATATTGGAAGTTTAATGATTTTTTAAATTGATATATATATAAATATATATATATATATATTTTTTTTTTCTTGCGACAAGCAAATAGAAGCCCAATAAAAGCAAAGTCCGCACAATTAAAATTGAAAGCAGCTTAATAACTTCACTTCACGTGGCCTTTGATGAACTGTAGAACATACTGTACACACACACACACACACACACACACACACACACACACACACAGAGGCAGGCACACGCACAGGGACAGACATATACTTATAGAAACATGCACAAACTTAAATTAATGGTGGCCTTTGAAGAAGTGGAAGGAGCAAGGAAAAATGCGCGTTCACATTAAAGGACACTTTTTGGTTTCATGGGACATGCGTGCCAATTGTGGCCTTTACATCCAGACAGACCAATGGACTGACCCAAGGCCCAAGGCCCAATGCCCCGGCCCCAACATTGGGCCAAGAGTGACCAGAGATAAACGCGTGGACTTTGCGTTAATGAGGCAATGCGTCACTGGGCTCAGCTTTGAGCTTGAAGCACCCATCATTTGATTTCAAGTTTCCAACACCCTCTACCTTTTAGCTAGTACAACCCACCACCCACCACCCACCTCCCAGCTCTCTCTCTCTCTCTCTTTTGAAGCTCATCAAGTTCATCAGCATAATTATCCATGGCATTGACTTCATCAGCGACAGCATTGCCACTGCCTGTATGCCGCTGAGATTTAGGTTGCCAAGGATGTCCCATTTGCCGGACATACCCCGGTACGTGCTCAATACACCCTCCCCTCCACATCTATCCTTGGCTCTATGGGCCACATAAAGTGTGTTAATTGTGCAGATTTGCCGGCACTGCCAACGATAAAGAAAATAATGTTTTTGGCTTAAAAAGATAAATCGCAAGACATCAAGTGGCTGCCGAGTGGCAGGCAGGCAGCAAGGGAAACAACAAAATTATATAGCGTTCCCCCCCTCCCAGCCTCTCCGCAGGACAAGCTCCTTGACACCCAGCCAAGAGACGTCACTCAAATTATTATAACTGTAGCAATTAAGTTGTCTACTTCTCACCGAATTTTTCCTATACATATATATATATATATATTTAGATGTCCGTAGATATGTTTAGAGTATATAGCTGAGTCCTGTCTTATCCTGTCTGGCGAGTTGCCAAATCCATTTTTAAGAACTTAAAGTCAAAAAACGATAATCACTGAGAAATGTACAAGTGTTATTGGTGCATTTTCTGGTTCAAGTAAATGACAAATAGCCCAACGATTAGGAATATTTATAGCCCAGGATTTGACCAAAATCGAAGGATAATTGCGAGAAAATGACGAAAACAAGGAGCTGAAATGAGGAGATGAAGGTAACTGAAATGGAAGTCAGGAATGGAACCGAAATAATGGAACGGTGCCGATTGAAAAGACCAAGTAAAAGGAGTAGAGTCGTTGGAACGGATTGAATGGAACAAAGAATACAAAGAAACAATGAGAGTAGGTAAAAAAAGATGGAGGTATGGGCGTGTTCCCTTGGCCCCAGCCATTGGCATTGCCAAGAAAGGAAAAAAAATAAAAATAAAAAAAAAGAGCTGAGCAAATGTTCGGCGACAGGACGAAAATTCGAAGGCAATGCGAAAGGATAATAGTGAAAAAGGGAGCAAGCGAGAGAGATGAAGTGTGGGAGAGGACGGGGGGGAGAGAGGTAGGTGCGACTGAGTAAAGCAAGCCTTCAATCAATCACCGAGGTTGACAGTTACGCAAATATCAATCAAAAATAAATCGCATGTATGTAGCAACTTGTTTGCCAGGTGGGCGGGGGCGGGGGCGTGGTCGGGGCCATGGGCAACGCATCAACATCTTGGCCCTGCATTAGTCGACGCTGTGAGTCGGCAATCGGCTCTGATTTGGATGTCAGCGATTGCTTGCAAGGAGCCAAACTCTGCCCCCACCACCCCCCTGCCAACCCCCCACCATCTGTCAGAAGTCATCGCATTTTGGCCAAAAACTGAGCCAGCTTTGAGGCTCTGCCACATTTCTGTCATGCCTCCTTCTATTTTTTTTTTTTTTTTTTTTTTTTTGTGGCAACTAAGCATTTGATTAGGTAGGGCGCTGACAGCCATGGCCGGGGCACGTGTAGTTATCCTTATCGTGACACTACATATACAAAACATGACCTTGACTCACCAGCGACAGGCCCGAAGGCTTTTGGTCTCGTATTTGTCACGCCATCCACAATTGCATGACCCTTGGCCGCGCCGGACCCAACCACATGAAAAACTTTCACTTCCAGACTTGGCCTCATATTAACAGCTCTGAGAATAATTAACAGAGAAATGGAAACTTCGAAATACTAAGGATTGCTTAAGGCTGCGATAATAAAATTTAAGGACAACAAATGTAAACATTTTAATTTTTATATTTATTCTATAATATTTAGTATTTATATTTACTACTTATTATTGAAAATTTAGTACTAATTTTTAATAATTAACTGTTCATTTTTAACAGAATTGCCTAAAAGACTTATGTTATTCAGGCACTGTTAGCCAAAGATCCTTAAAATTGGCTTTAGCTTTAAAATTTAATATAATTAAAATGAATTATATTATAATTACAATTAAATTAAACTTGTTACTAGTTATATGAGCTAAAATTTCCATTTCTAAAATGTAAAATATTTTACAAGTCACTCAATCGATATCCTGGAAAAATAATAATATCCTTGGGATGCCAGACAAAAACATTGACAGATTGCATTTTCTTGCTAATCATATGTCATATGCTAATTAATTGGCCATGCAATCCGCCCCTGTGCTTCACAGACTACCCTCATATAATATAACAGTAAAATATTCCATTCTGCATTCCCCCCCCCCCCTGACACCCTTGTTTCCTAAGCTTTTAACCTGTACGAATATTTGCGCGTTTTTCACCGTGACACTGGCCAAGGAATATGAATAATTTATTGTTGTTGTTATTGTTCTTGTGGCAACTGCAACTGCAGTGTGCCAACTGTTTCCACAGCAACAGCAGCAGCAACAACAACAACAACAACTACTACTAGTACTACTACAACAATAACAACAAGAGTAAGAATAGCAGTAACAAAAGGTACACCACAGAAGTTTAAGGGAAAACAACCGCAGCAAAGCGAATTGGAAGCAAAGTTTTTCATGCGGCTTTTTGCCTTTTGCCTTTTGCCTTCTGCCTTTTCCCTTCTCCCTTCTCCCTTTTCCCTTTTCCCTTTTGCCTGCTGCCTTTTGGCCAACTAATTTATGCGGCCGCTTTATTTGTTCGTTGGCCAAAAGCTCTTCATAATTGCTTAAATTGTAGTCGCATATTAAATATCCGAATTAAATTTAATTTAATCCTTAAATGCAACCGATTATCAGGACCAAATCATAACATGAAAAATACATTTAAAAACAACCTAATAAATTTTAAATTAAATATATATAATTTAAAATTATAGGCAGAAAATTTTAACATTAGCAAATAATTATTTATTTATTTAGGAATTAATTGTTTATTTATTAACTACCATTTATATCATATTTTTATTTTAAAGATTGTCAGATGGAATTTATTTTTTCTAAATGCACTACAAATAAAAATTAAAATTCTAAATTAAAATTAAATTATAAATGTTATTTTTATTAATTAGAATGTTTTTAATTTTAAGTTTAATTTATTACACTCAGAAAATATTATTTTTATTCCTCATTTAAAATCACATAAAATACTTTCTATGTTAAAAAAAATATTATTAAATTTTAAATAAATATTTAAGATTTAGATTTAAAAGATTATAATTTTAAATATTTCCAATATTTTAACACTAATTTTTATTACTATAATAATTTTTATTATTAGTATTATAAACTAATATCTAGATCTTAAAGATAAATTTCTTAAAGATTTGTTGCACTCAGAAAATATTATTTATATTATTTTATTTTTAAAAAACACTTAAAATACTTTCTATGTTAAAAAGAAAATATTATTAAATTTTAAATAATTATTTAATATGACTTTTTAGAAGACTTGTATTTTAGTAATTTAATTTTTATTATCATAATATCCTTAAATGGTAATTAAATAACTAAATTTTAAAGATAAAAACTTTCAAGTCCAAAAAAAAATTAATTTATCTTTAAGTGAAATTCCGTAAATTAAAAAATAAAATATAAATTATTTATCTCTCCTCTAACAATTTAAAAAATGTCTGCAATTAAAGCTTCCCTGTAAAACTTAGAAAACATTGAAAAACTAGGATGCCAACAGCCCATATTTTACATAGTTTAACAAGGACTCTCCAACCTGTGTTTCATCTGAATTTTCCATTAAAGGAAAATATGTTTTACAATAAAAAAAAAAAGAGAAAAGAGAAAAGAGAAAGGATGAGCAAAGAAAACCCAATCATCTGTTGTTGGTGTTCCGGCAAAGTGTGAATAGATTGTTTTTGTATGGTATGCACCTTTTTCCTGAAGCCCACATCCTTGAATGTGCGGAAAGGAATTTAAAGGACTCGTTAAGCTGAGCAAGAAATAAACATTAAACTAACAGACGGACTTGACATTTTGTATGAAATATGTAAAAGTGTACAAAAACATGGAAAGACACAGAAAGAAGAATGAGTCGCATTCTTATGTGCATAGGTGTATGTGTGTGTGTGTGTCTGTGTCTGTGTATGTGTGTGTATACATAGAGTATCATAAGAACTAGGGAATTCAACTCTTTAACAGAAACTTTTTACACCGGCTCCGAGCGGAACCGGATCCAAGCCCGAATGGCCCCGACTCGCAACATGTGAATAATTTATGTAACAATTGCGACACTTTTGCTCTGTGTGAGGTGCAGGATAATGGAAGGATGAAGGAAGGAAAGAAATAGAAGGTCCTACAAAAGTGGCAACAACAGTGAGAGGAGTTGCGTCTACAATTTTAATGGCATTGTTGCTCAGGCTTTAGGTCCCTTGGAGCGTCCCGCGTATGTTGTTAAGCCAAACAGAACGAGGGGGAAGGACGACGTGAAGTTGGCGCCGGATTGCGACCGACCGGAAAGAAATGAAACGAAACGAAACGAACAGGAACGAAAGGGAATGGTCTATTCAAAAGCTGCAAATGCAGCGACATCACATGAAGCCACTGACAGACAGCGCCTTCGCGTCTTGGCTAAGTGAATGAAATATGTTTGCCTAATAAAAATTGCACGATAGAAAAGCGACGATTTTCACTTTCACACACAAACAAACATGGAAAAAGGAAAACTATGCCGAGCCATGAGAAGAAAAGGAGAAAAATGAATGAAGAACAGAGGAACAGAGGAAGGAACCAAAAAGGAGCAGGTCACAGTTACGGGCAGTCGACGGAAGGCTTAAATAAATGCAGCAGCTGTCAAAGTCACAGTTTTTATTTGAGCTTGTCTTGTACGTATATGTGTTTAAGCATGTGTGTGTGTGTGTGTGTGTGTGTGTGTGTGTGTAGATGTAGTTATGGATATGAATGTGTGTGTCTATACCTGTTGCTTTATTTAAGGATTGTACCTTGCCCTGGCCTAAGTCACCCCTTTTAGGAAAATTCTTAAATTGATCAGAGACATAATTTTAAATCCTTGAACCAACACTTCACTTCCTGTTTTTCTGTTCCTGTGGCAAATGATGTCCTTTTTGCTTTATTTATAACTTTATTGATGAATATAAAGTGAACTCTGTCAAACATTGCCAGCCATATTTATTTGACAGCCTTTCCGAACGGTCATCCAATTAAAGTCCTAATTATTGTTTAAGGACATGTGTACAGCCATAGAAACACACACATGGACACACATTGACAATGTTAGAGTAGAGGCAGAGGCATACATAGTACACATAGTGGGGCGTGACTTATTAAGGGTCACTCAGCGTCGGGGTTGCGGAACTTAATTAAATGCATCCGTGGACATGTGGCATGTGGCGTATGCACAATGTTTGCACTCAAGCCGCCAGCGAACCTGAACAACAAGGATAACCAGCACGCCGCATAGACAACAAGGACAACAACTAGCAATACAACAGCAACAACAACAACAACTACTACAAGATCAAGAGCAATATACATGCAACATATATGTTCATATGCATACAGGCACACACACACACACACACACTCGCACAGTCGAACATATCTGGAGACGCCAAGCAGCCGGCTGCAAAGCACGCATTCTATAGCATACTTTCCGGGGCTCCGGCTTTGGGGCAATTTACAGTGGCATTAAATGTATTAAATGTTGCTTCTCTTTTCACTTATCTTTTTTTTTGTTATTGTTATATTATTTTTTTGCTGCAAAAGTTGCTCCACGTTCTCCTTTTACTTGCATATTCTATGTTATTTATTTTGTTGTTGTTGCCGTTTATTTTTCTCACCACATTTTTTTATAGCAGTTTTAATTTATTTTTTACTTCTTTTTTTACTTATTTTCTCAGTTTTTTTTTTTTTTTGATATGCAATAAATTACGCCACTTGAGCAAAGTTAATAAAGTTACAAATAGTTTAAATATTTATTTACAGTTTTTTGGTTTTGCCAACATTTTTGTTCTTCATTGTGCTAAATACAGTTGTTGGTTTCATTGTTGTTGTTGTTGTTGTTGTTGCTGTTGTTGCTGTTGCTGTTGTTGCTGTTGTTGCTGTTGTTGTTTTTGTTCTTATTGCTGTTTTTGTGGTTGTTCGTGCCGTTGCTGTTGTTGCTATTCGGGCTGTTGCTGCTGCTTTTTTGTACATATTGTGACTGTTGTTGTCGGTTTACTTGCCTACGTGACATTGCTGACATTGTCGTTGCCAACGGCACACCATCACGTACCACCCCGTACCAAACCGCTCCACCCGCACCAAACCGCTCCACCAACCAACCAACAGCAAGTGGCATTGCGGCATGTGGCAAACACCACCAAGCGCTGCATGCAGTTGCCAGTTTTGGGCCCAGCGAAAAGTGAAAGTCATTTGAAAACTGTACCAAAGGTCAACTATATATATGTTGTATATGTTGTATATGTTGTACATGTTGTATATGTTGTATATGTTGTATATGTTGTATATGTTGTATATGTTGTATATGTTGTATATGTTGTATATGTTGTATATGTTGTATATGTTGTATATGTTCTATATGTTGTATATGTTGTATATGTTGTATATGTTGTATATGTTGTATATGTTGTATATGTTGTATATGTTGTATATGTTGTATATGTTGTATATGTTGTATATGTTGTATATGTTGTATATGTTGTATATGTTGTATATGTTCTATATGTTGTATATGTTGTATATGTTGTATATGTTGTATATGTTGTATATGTTGTATATGTTGTATATGTTGTATATGTTGTATATGTTGTATATGTTGTATATGTTGTATATGTTGTATATGTTGTATATGTTGGATATGTTGTATATGTTGTATATGTTGTATATGTTGTATAATGTTGTATATGTTGTATATGTTGTATATGTTGTATATGTTGTATATGTTGGATATGTTGTATATGTTGTATATGTTGTATATGTTGTATATGTTGTATATGTTCTATATGTTGTATATGTTGTATATGTTGTATATGTTGTATATGTTGTATATGTTGTATATGTTGTATATGTTGTATATGTTGTATATGTTGGATATGTTGTATATGTTGTATATGTTCTATATGTTGTATATGTTGTATATGTTGTATATGTTGTATATGTTGTATATGTTGTATATGTTGTATATGTTGTATATGTTGTATATGTTTTATATGTTGTATATGTTGTATATGTTTTATATGTTGTATATGTTGTATATGTTGTATATGTTGTATATGTTGTATATGTTGTATATGTTGGATATGTTGTATATGTTGTATATGTTGTATATGTTGTATATGTTGTATATGTTGTATATGTTGTATATGTTGTATATGTTGTATATGTTTTATATGTTGTATATGTTGTATATGTTTTATATGTTGTATATGTTGTATATGTTGTATATGTTGTATATGTTGTATATGTTGTATATGTTGTATATGTTGTATATGTTTTATATGTTGTATATGTTGTATATGTTTTATATGTTGTATATGTTGTATATGTTGTATATGTTGTATATGTTGTATATGTTGTATATGTTGTATATGTTGTATATGTTGTATATGTTGTATATAATGTATATGTTGTATATGTTGTATATGTTGTATTTGTTGTATATGTTGTATATGTTGTATATGTTGTATATGTTGTATATGTTGTATATGTTGTATATGTTGTATATAATGTATATGTTGTATATGTTGTATATGTTGTATATGTTGTATATGTTGTGTATGTTGTGTATGTTGTATATGTTGTATATGTTGTATATGTTGTATATGTTGTATATGTTGTATATGTTGTATATGTTGTATATGTTGTATATGTTGTATATGTTGTGTATGTTGTATATGTTGTATATGTTGTATATGTTGTATATGTTGTATATGTTGTGTATGTTGTGTATGTTGTATATGTTGTATATGTTGTATATGTTGTATATGTTGTATATGTTGTATATGTTGTACATGTTGTATATGTTGTATATGTTGTATATGTTGTATATGTTGTATATGTTGTATATGTTGTATATATTGTATATGTTGTATATGTTCTTCTGAACTTCTTCATAAATTTTGTGAAACAAATGAAAATCTTTGATTTTTCCAACATAAAGTGAAAATGCGGTAAGTGAAGAGCTTTCCATCTGGGAAATTAGTAATGTGTCTAACCTCAAATCTTGTTAAATGTTCATTTATTTTAATATAAACTTATAAGTAACTTTGGTAATAGTTTCCTGTTGGCCAAAAGACTTCTAGGTTCTTTTCAGCTTTTGGCCAAAACCAAGCGATGACAGTAATGAGAATGCAACAATTGTTGCTGCTCCTCTTGAGAAACTTAATAAGCGTAAACAATTTCTTTAGACAAGTGCATGGTACAGTGAACACATGTACACGTGCACACACACACACACATACACACAATCACACATACACACAATCACACATACACACAATCACACATACACTCACACACAGACACATATCTATTCATAGTCCATGAACTCATGGCACACGTTGCACTCAATTCCCGTATCGTCTCCATTCGCCTCTTAGCCCATTTGTGCCTTTGGCCCAAACTGTCGATTTTATTTACTTTCCGCTCAACGAAAGCCTTTTAAACAAGGACTTCGAAGGATCATCGAGGGGTCAATGGACGCTCCTGTTAGTAGCTACATTTAAAGAGGTTGTCAACCCTTCACTCGATCTGATCGAATACCTCACATTTCATTGTTCTTAAATGTAGAAATATTGAGTTAGAAGGAAAGGATATCAAATGGTCGGCCATTTTAATAAAAAGGAGTGAATTTGTTGTCGTTGTTGTCGTTGTTGTTGTTGTTTGTTGCTTGTTTGTTTTTTTTTTTGTTTGCCGTTTTTAGTGTGTCACAGAGGCAAGCACATGCCTCATACTTGGGCTGCCATATGAAGTTGCTGGCAGGCTCATAGACAGCCTGTAGAATCCTGTGGAAATGCTAATGTGACTCTGGCATGAAGGAGTCCTGCTTGTCCTGGATCTGGGGAATGGAGCCAATGATGAAAGTGTGTGTTTTTAAAGGATGCTCTCATTTAAATTTAAGTTAAGATAATTAGCTGGCGACACGTTCCGCATAACCATATGGAACATGTCTGACTGTGGGCCATGAGAGTCTATTTTAAAGCAATTATCCTTGCAGGCGTGTTAATTTATTCGCAACAAATGGATTAGACGAGCTGCGAGAGACTGTACACGTGTCGAATGCTGAATCTCTGGGTTTGACAATACTATTAGAAGCAGGTAGAAGACAGATTGAAAATTAAAACGGAACTAGAAATGAAAATGGAAATGAAAATGAAAATAAATATGAAAATGAAAATTTATGCACATCGTATCACAGAGGACATTTATCATAAATTTTAGATTTTTATCTGAATTTGTTGACTGGATGAGCCAGGAAGGATAAAACAGGAATTCATTTGCGGCTGACGATGTTTCCCGGAAATGCACTTAGCTGTTGTCCTTGAACAAAGGATATCGACCAATTCGTTCCTTCTCACGATTGAAAACATAATTTCATTTCCGTTCAAACGGATTTGAAAACGCAAATAATTTATCATGTCCTTAAAGTTCAAGTCGCGGATACGGCGATAAATGTGAATATCAAATTCTTTAAATTATATTTGCTTCATCGGTTAAGGACATGATCTAGGGAGGAAATGAGCAAGCATATATTCTCCTGAAACTGGGAAGGACCAGGACTCAGGGCTACAAATACAAAGAGCAATTAATTTGACAGTTAAAAAATACAAGAAAGCTGAACATGTGATAAAGGATACTTTAAATTCCCTTCTATTGGCTGTGAATTTAACAAGTAAAAGGATCATCAGCTTTAAGGAAATCTGCTTTAAGGATAATGTGGAGAAGAGCACGATTTCCTCATTAGAACTGGGATTATATCAAAGAGTTTTTTTTATTAAAGCGTACATGTTCCATACATATTTGTTCACTGATTTATTCTGCATCCTTCACTTGAATCCTTTGCTGTGGCAAATGTGACGATGTCGCATTTTAAACGTAAGCGAACAGGACAATCGATAAATTCGCCAAAGTAACATCCAGCAGATGGTTTACTAAGCCAAAAATAATATTATGACGTCACGAACGAATCTATACATATACACACGCTCAAAAGGGCAAAAACACACGCACACACACTCAGACACTCACACACACACACACTCACTCACACACACACACACGCATGGCTATGTACTAGCTGGCGCGGCATCATAAATCTTGGCATTAAAAAATTGAACCCCGACAATGGGCGCTTAAGCGCCAAAGCAGCTGCTCTGACGCACACACATCGTATATCATAGCACACACGCACGCACACACACGCTGGCACACACACGTACACGCACACATACGCGTAAAATGTGCAACGATATTTTACAATATAATTATGTCAACTACAGAGCGCAGAGCGACAAAATCTGCGACCAGCTCTCAACATCTCAACAATACTTTTTATGTCCTTTGGTGTTGCCATTTGCCATTAGCCTGCTGCCTGCTGCCTGCTGCCTGTTGCCTGTTGCCCCCTGCGTTCATCCCTATCCTTACCATCGACCATCGGCCCCCCCCCATAAAGTACCCCCTTTGCCCTTGATACTTAGAAACGCGTCACTACTGCCATTCAGTGCAGCCGCTGCATCGGCTCCCAATTGCCAGGCAGTTGGTCATGGGAAACCTGCCCCATGCCATTGGCGCCTCCGATAGCCATGCCAAAGGCGTCTGCATATAAAATTATGGCATCCACTGGGATTACAGATGAGCCTTGCGCTCAGTGTCCGGTATAATGGAGTGCAAGTCTCATGTCGCAGTACCACTTCCTTTCGTATCAACTCCTCTTCTACCTGTTATCCTTTTCCCCATTTCTTTCTTCTTCTCTTACACTCTCTCTCTCTCTCTCTCTCACACACACACTCTCTGTCTCTCTCTTTCTCTCACTCTTTTTCTCTCTCGCAACACCACTTCCTTTCGTATCAACTCCTCTTCTACCTGTTATCCTTGTCCCCTTTTATCGCACACTCTCTCTGTCTCTCTGTCTCTCTGTCTCTCTGTCTCTCTGTCTCTCTGTCTCTCTGTCTCTCTGTCTCTCTGTCTCTCTGTCTCTCTGTCTCTCTGTCTCTCTGTCTCTCTGTCTCTCTGTCTCTCTGTCTCTCTGTCTCTCTGTCTCTCTGTCTCTCTGTCTCTCTGTCTCTCTGTCTCTCTGTCTCTCTCGCTCTCTCTCCCTCTCTCTTTCTCTTTCTCTCTCTCCCCCCTCTCCTTCTCCCTTTCTCTTTCCAATATGCCTGAGACAGCAAGCCTCTGCCTCCGTTCCTTTAAGCTTCACTTTAGTGCGAACAAAAGGCAATTTCGTTATGAAACTTTGCTAATAAATAATTAAAAAATAATCAATAATTAATTAATAAAATAATATAAAATAAATAAAATAAAAATATATATATTTAATTTTAAACGGAAGCAGAAACTAAGAAGAAAAGAAGTTACTTCGAAATCCTTTCACATAAATTTAAATTTATTTATTATTTATTTTATTGCTGGCTGAAGCCAATTCCGATAATTATTATTAACAATATTTTGGGAAAAATAAATAGTCGACTTTTAAATACACTTTAATTAATATATGTTATATGTGTACGTCATATATCCTGTGAACAGATCTGATCTGCAACGAGAAGGAATGCCCTAGTGTTGCGCATATGAATAATAAATTTATGGAAGGACTTTATAGTATAACGTATAACGTAGAGATTTAAGTACATTTTGTTATAAGAAACCCAATGATCCTTTAGCCCGAATTTTCACTCTTTAAGCCAGAAGGCAAATTTTAATTACTTTGCCACTTTCGGTGTCAGCTTTTGGTGACTTAATCCTTAAATATTTTACATAAATTCATTTATCTTAAGCGACCGCAATGAACACACTCCACAGGCATGAATAGAGCGAACACACTCACACACACTCACACCTATTCACACACATTCACAAGCCCTCGTATACACTTACACATACTCGGACACACTAGCACACTCACACACTCACACAGCTGTGTGTAATCGCATATCTAGCAAGCAGTCAACTACTGGACGCCGCAAAGTATGCAACGGCAAGGAAATGTGGCGGCAGGATCGTCCACTGAGGACAAGGTTGACACTTAGGCTATTCAAAATTGGCAAACAAATGAGCTTTCAATTTGGCATTTGATTGTGTGTGTATAAGGATTAATATTTTTTAATTATTTCAAAAATTTTAATATAAAAATAAAATCCATTTATTTTCATTTGTACACAATCCTTATAAATACTAAGAGACTCGATATATGCACAATAAAAATATTAAAAATACCAAAAATATAGATGAAGGGGGAGGGGGGTTTTTGAATAAATATATTCCGGATATTAATTAAATATTTGTTAAGTAATAATTAAAAAAATTATAATTAATGTGGAGCAACAATTCAAAGTATGCAAGTGCAGGCCACGCTCCTCGTTTATACTACAGAAGGTCCTTTGAACGCACACTGACAAAATAAAAAACTCTCGATGTTAATCAAATATATGGTCATACCTTTCGGCTGTATATAATTTAAGGATATCTGTAAAGTACTGAATCCGAATTTCTAATTTTATTCTGGAAATAAAATTCAGGATTTTTGATAATTATGATTTTTGGTTGTTTGAGTCCTTTAGATATTGTGGCACTTCCTGTCTCTGTGCCATCGCCTGTGCCTATTCCCATAGCCCGTTTGTGTGCCATTTACCGTTATTAATTTTCCTTGTATTGGAACCCGATTGGGAGTATTGAAGCCATGCGATTTGCAAAGAGGAAAAATCCCTTACACTTTGCCGCGGACGTGACAATTTATGGGCAATCATTTTTCTTTATTCCAACTGTTGATGTCCTTGTCCTTCTTGTTGGTGTTTTTCTTCCTGTATTTCCGCTGTCACATTTATTTTTATTAATATTATTATAATGCACACGTATACATTAATACACACACACACACACACACACACATATATACATACTTTTCATATAATTTTCTTTCCTTCTTGTTCTTTCCTCCAGCTCATTTTCGGCCGATATCTCACTTTTATTCTTTATTCTTTATTCCTTATTCCTTTTTATTTATTATATATTATTATTATTTTTTATTTTTTTTTTTTACTTCACATTTTTGTTGGTGGCAACTTGATAAATATTGACCCCAAAAGGCGCTATTATTTTCCAGCCTCCCAATTGTTATGTCCCTGGCGTTGTTCACTTTTCCGCCGCTGCCTTAAATAATAATTAATATTTATGCGCTCTTTTCAGGACAATCAGCGGGCAATGCTGCTGCCAATGGCACTTAAAGATTTAAAGGACATTTTTAAGTCCAAAAAAAAACTTTACATAAATTTCAATTAAATTGAAGCAAAAGAGGCATAAATTTGTACAAAGTACTATCAGTGCTCAATCCGAAATACTCGCATTTCAAGTCTAGGACATAAATATTGAAATCCATTTTTGATTGCTCTAAATACCCTTCACTACCAAAGGACATTTTGCAGATTAACACAATCATTTAAATAATTATTTAAACTGTAAACTTAATTTTTCTAGTTAAACCTGAATGTCCTTTACACATTATACGGTCTATGATGTACGGCGTAAATTTATTTCTATGGCATTGAAGGACTTCTAAGGCTTCGATCCCGTTGCAACTTGCATTTCATGCACGAAACCCCATCGAATGGGGCGAAAGTTCAGCTCCAATCAAATGAAATAAACGAAGGGAATAAATTGAGAATTGAATTGAGAAAGGATAACGGGAAACAGACAGAGAAAGAGAAATGAGACTTGCATGTGGAGTACGTGATGCTCATTTAAAAAAGAATTCCAATAATTACAAGTGTTTTTTGTAATTGCAAATTGCATTGGCTTTTCCGGCACAGTGGTACAAACCGGCCACGACGTGCATCGAGGATCGACTTGCAGATTTTATGAGCCCAAAAAGTGGGCCAATCGAAAGGAGCATTGCCCGAGATTAATGTTTATTTAGCAATGGGAATGTAGAGCACAGTGGGGGGTTGGGGGTTGGGATGGTGAGGGTTAAGATGGAAATGTCTTATTCAATCTTTCAGTACACAAACACCCAATGCCCTCAATACAATACTCAAACCCGTTCCGGATCCTTGGAGAAGTAGACGTATACGCTCTGGGAAATGCTTACAGTGCAAACAGGATTTGTATTTATTTGCCCTTTGGGTGACTTGCGTTTGCACTTCCAGGCGAAAATTGCAAGTGAAGCCTACATAAAAAATATGTATGTGTGTGTGTGTGTGTGTTTAGCTTACTAAAAGTGTTAGGCAAATATTCAGAGCCTAATTTAATATATATATATATACATATTTCGGATACTCGACGAATTTGCGGTCACGAGCCAAAGGACCGCCGCATTAGTGATATTTCTGCAAATATTTGGTCACAGGCGGCGTATGAGTAACGCCCCAAGATGACAGCCAACAATGATGAAGTGTGGCAAGTACTACGCACTTGGGGAAGGAGCACACTTCACCTTATGTTATACAGATTAACTTAATTAGAGCTCCAAATTGATGCGAGCTTCGTCTTAATCCCAATGCCAATGGGATTTAAAAAAATCTGAAAGCATTTTCGAAAATTAATTTTCAAATTTGAAAAGCCCTTGAAATCCATTTGCAATGCTGCTGAGAATCGCTGGAAAATTTTCTATTATTCAGTTAGTTGTTACTTTTCCCACTCTGCCCCACTCAGACCATAGACTGGGGGCCCCAAGGTCCGTGCGCTATCAAAGTTTTAAGTGCAAATCCCATCAAAACAAAATTATTACTAAGCCAAAACAATGGAAAGCCAGGCGAGGGGATTTCAGCGAAAGCCACAAGAGGAAATAGAGCGAAATTACCAGAGATTGGCCAGGTCACGCCCCAAAATCCCTATGCTTTGGGAGTTGCGCATCGCAAAATGTAAAACTTAATACACGCGCTTTACGCTCGAAGGATGGTACCTCATCAGAAGCACCTGAAAACGCATATGCACTCATCCGAGAAGTTCCACGGCAAATCCATTGAGTGTTCTAGCCCTGCTCCAAATTAAAGCCACTCACCACTCACCACTCAGCATCCCCCTCCGCCCAACCCTATTGGTCAGGTGTAAAGCCAAAAACAACAAAAGCCCCAACAAGCCAGCAGGCAAATTATTAAGGAAGGGCACAAACGCGGTTGCTGGTCGAATAGGTTTCCGGAACTTAATGAGTGCTTTACATATTTCCCTGAAGTTGCTAAGTCCCTGCCACCACCTCCCCCCCCCCCCCTCCCCAATGCCCACTCCCCACCAAGCACCAAAAAAGATCAACTGCATGACCCCCACAAAATTCGAGACCGCAGCCGCAGGCTCCAAAGGACGACAACTTATCCATTAGACTAGGAGCGTCCGATAATATATTATTATATATATATTATACTATATATTTTTTTAATCTTAAAATTTTATTCAGTTTTATTTATAAATACAAATTCATTAAATTTCGAAACTAATTAAAATAATACTAATAATAATAATAATTGAAAAAGTTATAAAAATTATCTAGGATATTTTGAGACATATGAAAATCAATAATATATAAAAAAAAAATTCTAAGGAAAATTATAAAAATATTAAAGTATTAAAATTAATACCTTTAATATTTTAAAAATCAATATATTATATTAATATATAAAAAAAAAATGTTTGTCCTGTGCTGAACGAAGTTTAATAAAAAAGAAAATTTTATTTTTATTTTATTTTATTTTTTATTTTTATTTTAAACTTAGCATTAGGAAACAACATATAAAACTCATCTAATAATTTCCAATTTTAATATTAATATTAATTTTATTATTTTATTTTATTATTAAAATTACAAATTAAATCATCAATAAACAGAAGCTTAAATTTTTTAAAAAGCCAGATCACACACACAAACAGACACACGCACACACACACACAGACACAGACTGTGTGTAGCTTGGAAGTAGAAAGATAATAAACTTCTGTTACTTACACTCCTTTCATACTTGAGACTCCTTCCAGTCAAGGATACTAATACAGTTGCAATCGTCTCCAACTGTTCATAGTCACGCCTACTTCCTATTTATTTAGGTCTCTGCAGTTCTTCGTTTTATCCATCCTGCAACATCTCTTATTTGACTTGGGCCCTTTTTTGTTTGTGTTTGTGTTAGTTTATCTGATTCCTTGCATGGGTTTCCATTAACATGTGTGTGTGTGTGTGGGTTTAGTGTTTTTTATTATCACCAGCAAAAGATTTTCTTAGGGGATACATGTAGATAAACTTTCGGCATTGTTCAGGACATTGGACAGGACCAAAATACAAACACAACTACAAAATACAAACAGAGACACAGAAGTGCAGAGTCTCTGGCTGTATGGAATGCCAAGGAAGTATCCACCCAGCACAACGAAAAAAAAAACCTTAACGATTTCCATGACCAAAGATCTCGCTCTGGCGTTTATTGTCCTTTGAATTGGGCAGCTAATGTAAATAATACATCAGGTGCCGTACGTGCTTTGAGTTGATGTTGAAATTTGGGCCTAAGAGATAATTCTTTTATTTAACTGTTTTATAAACTGCGATGTTAATTTTATAGGTGGATTATAAAAAGGTCAAAAGCAGTTGACCATCGGCTGTTTGTGCTTAAAATAGGTTAACATAGCTCAGAGATACGAAACTCAAAGCTAAGCACTTGCTGAATGCTATGAAACGCCCAAATGCTGCAAGGTCTTAACTAAATGACTTTTAATCTAATTTGCAATGACATTTAATTCATTTAAAAAAAATTAACAGCTAAAATGATACATAAATAAAATAATGAAAATATTAAAATTAAAAAAAAATTATAATTATAAATAAAAAATTATAATTAAAAACTTTATTTTATAAATAAAAAATTATAGAATGAATTTCATTCAACTCAATCACTCGTGATGAAGAAGAAACTATTGAAGGCCTAAGCGATTACCTCTAAGACCCGATAGTATCGACTATCGACATGTGCTCTGTTAAATGAACGTGCGATAGTATCGAAAGGAAAAGTATGGTTAAGTTTAAAAATCTATCGAAATGCACAGAGCTTGCAATTTTTTTGATATGGCATAACTGTACTTTTTACACTCACACTAAAACACAAAGATTAATGTATATATTTTTAGATATATTTAAATATATTTTTATATTTATAAAAAAATATATATGATTTTATTTATATTTAATAATTATTATAATTATTTAAAAAATTATATATTTATAAGTAAAAAAAAAAATATATATACATATATATTGTATGTGTTTTGTTTATATAAAAATATATACTGGAATATGTTGCTCATATTTATGTGTGTATATAAATAAGGTAAACATCCTTCTGCTTGAGCGCACTCTGATCCTTGTGGCTATTTAGGGTTAATCTTATGTTTATTTGCCCATTGATTAATGTTCGGTGCCTTCGAAACCCACAAAGGTCGATGGCAGATGGTCTTCAATCATAGTTTGCCTTCTCTTTGCTTGTACATTTCGTATTTTTTTCTTCTTCTTCTATGTCTCTCCCATTTTATGTTATGTTCCTTTCGTTCCTTTCGTTCCGTCCCTTTTCTGCCAATTTCTGTTTTTATTTTGGATACATTTTCTAGGCTTCTACGAAACTTATTTGTGCATAAAATTTGTAGGCTAAGAAAAGGCATGCAAGTGTATGTGTGTATGTGTGTATGTGTATACGTACATACATATTGAAATTAAGTATGTGTATAAAGCGCACATATACACACATACATGCATGTGTGCATGTGTCATTAACCGCAAATTTTTGACCCATTTGTCATTAGGCTCAAATGTGGAGGATTTGCATAAAACAAACACAAAATTGCCTACAACACACACACACACACTCACACGCTGGCGTGCGTGTGTGTGTGTGGGTGTGTGTTTGTTTGTCTTCCCCAAATGTGTGACCGGACAAGATTTATCAAGAAATAACAGACATTTCGAACAACCCACAGGCCCATTAGTCACACGCTGTTTGACATTGTCCGAAAATATCATTTTAATCACAGGACAAGGAAGGAGCAAGACTCCTTGAAAAAGATTCAGCTTGTTCAATGGCAACTCTCAACACTTGCATGCATACATATATATATATATGTGTATGTGTGTATATTCCTTAAATAGTTGTTTCAATTTGAAGATAGAAAAAAAAAAAAAAAATAAATTAAAAATTTTTTTTTCTATGTTTAAATTGAAGCAATTATTATAAAATCCAGTAAAGTATAAAACTAATTAATATCTAAAATATACATATATAGTACATATACATATATAAAGAAAGCATACATATGTATATATATATATATGTATATGTATATAGATTTATATATGTATTTTAGGAAATAAAATATCATTTGGAATTGGCAGATTCTATGAAGACATTAAAAAATCGATAAATTCCTCTGAGAGAAAACTGTTTATGTTCTTTCCATCGATCCGATTGAAACTGTAGCCTCTACGCTGAAAGATGAATGTCGTATGGGGGCAATCGACATCCTTCATTGCCTCGCTGACCCTGCAAAGGATATTGTATAGCTCCTGCATGTGCTTGGATATTTCCGCCTTCGATTGCTATAAGAAATAATAATAAAAATAATTCACCAATACATATAAATATATTTATAATATATATTGTGCGTACCTCAGTGGTACAGCTGAAGGATTGAATCGATCTATTGACATATCGCTGATTGGATATGTAGGCAATCTTGATATCATCTATGCCAACAAGATAGGACTGATTGACCCATCTTTGACGGATGCTTCCACCATTCACTAGCCTCATGGAGAGAAGACGGCAGTTGGACAAATTCTTCGGATCGTTTCTAATTCAAATAAAATATATTTTTATAGATATTTATAATTGATTGAGTAAATAAATAAATAAATAAATAACTTACAAATCTCCGACCGGCTCATTACTTTGAATGCACGTTAACTCCGCTGAGTACAGCAACTGAAAGTTTCCCAGCTCAGCACTGAAATCGCCGTAGTTTTGTTTGTTCAAATCAATTATTTCATCGGTATTAGGCATTCCTCCAGGTGTATCTAAAATAAACAGAAATATAAAAATATATAATATATTATTTATTATTTATTATTAATGCTTTTTTACTGACCAACGACCAGATGTTGCCGCAATCTGAAGGCATATGTCGATCGTCCAATGCGATTTTCATTGCAGTCCTCAAATGCTTTTTTGGTTATAAGGAAAATGCATCCCTTACACTTGGTGGCAATGAATGAACTTGAACACATTGTGTTCAGGGTGCCGCGACTGGTGCAAAAATCAACTTTTGAACGTTGAGCTTTTGACATCTTCATAAAGTACCGTGTACTATGCACGTCCCTATACATATTTGGATTGAACGGCTTTACGGGCATATTGTTCTTTTCCAAGCATATTGGATATTCATTTGGCATCGGCTCTCGAAAATATCCAAGTGTATCTGGGGTGACAAAGCCCTGACCGTTGTATCTGTACACATTGACCAACTTGAGGTTAGTTAATTGATTCGTTAATTTATTATTGAGCAACATTTCCGCAGTTCTTCTTGACACACTGGCACAAAAAATAAAAAAGAAAAAAAATGCAATTAATAACTGAACTATTGAAATTAATAATAAATATACACAAATAATTGAAATAAGAAGAAACATTTACACGCCAGTATAAAAATCAATTATTACACTTATTACAATTATTTTCCTTCAATTCGCAGTATATATTAATCTATATACATATACATTGCACATTATACACATATATATATATATTGTATATATATATATAGATATTCGTAAATTCAATTTATTGAAGTATATTCCGCCTAATAAAAATCACTATTAACTTTGCAAAGCTCCGGACCGAACTGAAGCACAGCGATAACTGCGGAAAGAATATAACCCTTATGCCTGCAGGCGTGATCTTCTTTCCTCTTTCCTCCTCTTTGTCCGCTTCTGCCAGCCAAAATGGGACAGAGCATATGCCGATAATGCCAAACAAAGAGGCGAAACCTAACCTTAACAATCGTCTGATAACTTTACTGGTGAGTAATGAGATATTTTCACCGCATTTGCACTTTTCCTTTGCTTAGAGTGAATTATAAGAAAACAGAGAGAGAAAAAAAGAAGAGATCATTGAAAATTTTTTGAGTGGGTTTGCATCTATGCAAATAAATGTGAGTCTGCATTAATATATTTTAAATTACTTATGACTTTAATACAAAGAGCATTGATACAACTAGAGATGAATTAAGGAAACGCCAAAGAGCATTGATACAACTAGAGATGAATTAAGGAAACGCGTTGAAAAACCGTGCGCTGACTTAAGCTCGGTATGGAATTGGAACAGGCAAATGAAAACAAAGACAATCGTTGCTGTCGGGCGCAAAGTCAACTGTGTTGGTATTTTGTCTTCTTCTAACTTAGGCAATTTGTCACTTGACTGATACTTTGTCTTCTTTCAAGAAGAATGGGTAAAGCAAGGGTTCGTTTACAATTTTCTACCTACTGCCAGTGCCGGCAATGTACACACTAATGTATTTCCTTCCTATTGCTACACAGCCTATTTGTTAGTATTCGAGTGCGAATACAAGAAATTTGAAGCAAAACAATATTTGCTACAAGTACTAACTAGCTTGATCATTTGACAATGATCTAATGAATTAAATGAATTAATGTCTATTATTTCCTTCTGAGGCATCCCAATACTAGAAGTATTTTAAAATGTAATTATAATAATCTACAAATATTTATTTCCCAATTTAAATGATTTTAATATATGTATAGGGCTATAGGGCTCTTTAATTATTCCCTGAATAAATATGTTGCAATATTAAGTAGTCAATAATTGTTCAAGATCATATTTGGCCTCATGAATGAATTTGCTAGTCTCACAAATTTTCACAAATTGTCGATTTGCCACAGCTGCAAGAACTTCTTCGTCAGACTCTGATTCTAACACCAATGCATTAAGCTCCTATAATACGAGCGTCTAATGGTTGTGTGTGTGCGACTCGCAGACGAAAAGTTCTTTGCCTGGCATAACTTTGACAAAATTTTACTTCAATTAAATTTTTCTAGTCATATTTGGCCTGCCGCTGATCTTCACACTATTGCACTTGCGTGTACGACACAGCGGCGTATTTGCTAGTATTAGTGCTTCCCAAATTTTAATTTTTGTCTTTCGAGGCTAAACTTACATTTTACTCATGAGCGATACCTTTGAAAATAAGTATGTGCTAAACCACACCCTGTACATAATTTTGATAGGTGCACAGCATTAATTTCACAACCTTTAGAAAATTGGAATAAACAGTGGGATTGCTTTTTATACATTGATAAATTGAATATAAAGTGGATCTCCGAAAAGATAGCTTTTGTCCCTAATTAATAATATGTGGTAGCATATCACACCCTAAGTTGAATATATATTTAAAAAAAGGGTGATCAAAATGCTGAAATGTAAACAGAATACGGATCAAAACACAGAATAGGCGAGGATTAGCCAATGGCAGAAGACAAAATACATTTTTCTGTATCTTGTTTACATTTTTGCTTTTGATTTTTCGTTTCGTTTTGACTTTGTCCCACCGAGCTTAAGTCTGCACACGGTTTTCAATTTCATTTTCATCGTTCCACCCCTTAATTCATCTCTAGTTGTATCAATGCTCTTTGGGCCAAAGCGACTGCAGCCGAGACCGCATGTTCGGGCGGGTCATATCGGCTGCCTCTCTTCTGCCAGCTTGATCAGCCGAAGCTGCCGAACCGGAGCACGATTCACAGCGCCTTATAAAATAAATATAATATATAATATAACTTCTTCTTCTTTTAAATAAAGAAGGGCCATTAAAAAAGCTTAGTGGCCAAACACGGTCCTAGTGCAGTTCCCCGTAATCTGCCTGCTCTGGCCAAATTATCCGTTGAAATTGTTTTTTTTTTTTGCTTGTTGATTTGGTTATAAATACTTTGCCGCGATATTTTATAAAGTTTACTGAGGTTTTCAATCAATTTAAATTATTTCAATTTAATTTATTATTATTTTGTTACACAGACTTTGGCTTAGTTCAGGAGTCTTAGGCGTATTTTTATAAAAGGAAATAAATAAAATAATAAATGTCAAAATACATATATTATATATACATCAATTTGATCAGCCTTAAATAAACTCTTTAATCTAAAATGTGCATGTGTTGGTGTGTGTGTGTGTTAAATTGATAAAATATTTGTTAGCCACATAATTAATCAGGCATAAATGAAAGCTTATCACATGTGCATACATACACGTATGAATGTCAATCTATACACATACATACATATGTATGTATGTATGTATGTATATCACATATAAATGCATATGTATAAGTCGGACATCGCGGTCTAACGGAAGGAGGCAAATCCCAGCAACAAGGCAAATATTAGTGTAAAAGGTTTTAGCCAACAGCGAAAACAAGGATTGTTTTTGTCGTTTCCGGTTCCGGTTGGAATCCACTCACACACACACACACACACACAGAGGGAGGGAAGTGTGTGTGTGTTTGATATAAATGATATGTTGTGATTATATATACAACACACACACACACACACATATATATATATATATGTATATGTCTAAGCTGAATGGCGGTCGAGAGTTCAAAACGATTAATTATCAAATTGTTTTGTTCGTGATTGTCTTTTATGCCCTGCGCCCTACACCCTGCACCCTGCGACCTTTGCCCCATGTCTCATGTTCTATACCCTGATGAGCACAAGGATAACGATAATTATGCTGGCTGATGGCGCTTCCATTGTTTGTAAATACAACAACATCCAAGAGTATATACATACATATATATATATATGTGTGTGTGTGTGTGTGTTTGTGTGTGTGTGTGTCTCAACTCAATTTGCCTTTGCCCTAATTCTATTCTAGTTTATTGAGTAATTTGCATTTTCGATCTAAAGGACTTTTGTCTTTATAAATCAGTTAAAAATATTTAAAAGCTCATAGAACTAAGTATTTTTCTCCTAAAACAGTTATCCAAATTAAGTACAAAATTTGATTAAATTAATTTTTTTATTAACGGCATAAATAAATAAATAAGTTTAAAATTTTAAGGGAGAAAAAAATGAGAATTAAAAGCTAATAATTAATAATTAAAAATACCTTGAAAAATAATAAATAAAAAAAAAAAAAAAAGGTAGAAAATATTGAGAAATTTCGAATTGGTTTTGATGCTGATGCTGCTAAAATGGAAATTATCCTGACAGCCCTCACAAGCAAGAAAAGGAAGCTTCTATCCTATGCGTTGTCAGTGCGTTGGAGTCCTTAGGGTAATTACGAAGTCATTCGATGTTTTCCATTTTAATTGCATGGCAAGAAATCATTCATTTTGCAAGCCATCAGCATTGTGTCAGGCACACACGCACACACACACACACACATGTATTCACACACACATTAGACGCTCCAGTTAGGCCCTGCCTTGTTACTACTTCAAGGATAACGCTCGTTAGTATCCTCGGACTTCAGATTGAAAATCAGTTTGAATTTTCAAAAATCCATTACGATTGAGGCTTAGTTTTCTAGTTTGTCCTTTCTCGTCCTTGCAGCTTTTAAAATGGGTCAAACAGCAAGGATATAGCTGGAATATTATATATTAATTAGCCTGATAATTATATAATTATATTAATCCAATTATTTATGCACAGATATTAATAATATCCTTTTGGCATGAAAGGATATCATCATTAAATCATATCCCCACAATGAATCATATTTTTAAAATCGAATTATTAGATTAATTCCAATTATTTATGCATTTCAATGTTGAAAAAGTCCTTTTGCTTTCATTAACCAAAGGATCCCTCTCATATTTACCCCAATTATCCAGCTATTGAATTCAATCCGATTACTCCAATATTCAGCCAATGAAATAATCATCATTTATTCCTCATTTTATTGCATCAACTATGCAGATGACATAATCGGGATTAGGAATTGAACTACTAAAAAGGACATTCAGCCCGTCGATTTATGAGCTCAAAAGAGTCGTTTGCATTTCGCATTTAATTTGCCCCACTAAAAATTTAATGATAAATTCACAGATTTATGACTATAAAGATTTTAATCACTCAGAAGGAGAAGCTGAGTATGTGATGATGAACCACTTCTGGAACTAGTTCATTCAAATTTAAGAGCCAAAAGATTTCTTCATTTTGGAATTCGCTTTAAAAAAAAAAAAAAAAAAATTTTCAAAATGAGCAAATTGTAATTTGAATGTTGAAATTCCATTGCTCGGGGACATGAGATGAGAGATGATTAAGATATTATTACATTTATCCAAAATGAGGACCAAAGGACATGGGGTAAAGGGAAACTCGAAATTAAGGCAAAGTAAGACAATTTTATCAAAGTTGTGAAATGTTGCGAAAGATTTTTGATAACCGACGACAGTCACGGCAACAAATCAAAAATAATGTATGGACGTGCTCATGTGTGTGCATATATATATATATATATATATGTCAATACACATACACACACACACACACACAATGCATATATACATACAACTAACACACAAATGAAAGCTCTTACACACACGACTTCACCTGTCAGGCCGCGACAGGAACTCAGAAAACACCAAAAGGAAACTTTTTTAATTAAAGTCCCACAAAAAAAAAAAAAAAAAAAAAAAAAAACAAAATACAAAAAAAAATGTATAAGGAAAATAATAAGAATAACATAAAAGTTGCCCTACTGACAATATCTCTTCCTGACCATCAAGCGAGGTCATCAACAAGTTGTGCGAATGTTTTCCAAGCCTCGAGGATTAGTCGATCCTATCCTTACCCTAGGATTGTGCCTGGAAGTCCTTAGGCTGCATTTTGTGTTGAAATAAAATCGAAGTTATATTATATAAAAAATAGAGAGTGAAAAGATTAAATAATTAAGGAACTATAAAATATATGAGTTAATTAAATATTATAGATATCATCGGGTCTTTAGAAAGTCAATTTTTTTATTTAAAATTAAATAAAAATTAAATACTTCCAGTATTTATGGTACTATAATATTTATAAAGAATATATATTATAATAAATACAATATAATAATATATAAATATAATATAAAAAATAATAAATAAATATAATTAATATAAATGTATAAAATATATATAATAATAATTATAATAATGTTTTTATAATAATATTAAAAATATGTTTGCAATAAATTGTAAAAGCTCTGGATATATTTTCTTGAATATAAACTTTAAATTCATACGGAAAATTAAATAATTATTATATAAAAATATTAAAATTATTAAATTAAAATAATAAATAAAAAAATAATTATGTATAAATTTCAGAATTTAAATACCAAAGATATTAAAAAAAACAATTAAAAATCGATGTTAATTAATTTTTTTTTAATTTACATTATATTTTATTTATGTTTTTTATATTTCATTACACGAATTAAATATATTCATAAAAATACCTGGAAATAAGTTAAAACTCTCGCTACCTTAAGGGTAGGGTCAAAGGGTATAATCGAGTAGAACAAATAATAGGTGGAAGGACACTCCACTGTTTCCTCTAACAGAAACTTTACTTATCAATAAAAAGGACTTTGGAACGTAGACTCATCGGAATATTTTGAGCTGAAAAAGCAAAAACTAATAACTTAGGGATAATAATTGAATAAGTAATAATAAATTAATTCAAAAAATAAAATTTAATATAGAAATAAATAAATATAAATAAATTAAGTGGTAAAAATGATAAATAAATAATTAAAAAATTAATAAAAAGTTTTATACTAACATTAATATTTAACTTTAATATTACAATTAATTAAAATAAATATAACACATTAATTATTAATATTTTTAATATTTATTTTATTATGTTTAATTAATAAAATAAAATAAAGTAAATTAAATCGCTGTATATATTAAATCAAATATTAATAATTTCTATGTTTAATTATGATAATAAGATTAACAAACAAATTAAATCGATTTAAAATAAATTAACTATTAATATTTTATATGTTTAATAAATAAAATAAAATAAGGTAAATTAAATCGCTTTATATATTAAATTGAATATTAATATTTTATATGTTTAATTAATAAAATAAAATAAAGGTAATTAAATCGATTTATATATTAAACCAAATATTAATAATTTTTATTTTTAGTTTATATATTAAAATTAAATACATTAAATCGGTTTATTTTAAATAAAATAAAGTAAATTAAATCGATTTATATATTAAACCAAATGTTAATAATTTTTATTTTTAATTTTTATATTAAAATTAAATAAAATAAATCGGTTTATATTAAATAAAATAAAGTTAATTAAATCGATTTATATATTAAATCAAATATTAATTATTTCTATGTTTAATTAAGATAATAAAATTAAAATAAATTATATTAAATTAAATATTAATATTTATTATTATATATTATTATATCAAAAAATAAAGTAAATATTCACTTGAATATTTATAGGGCATTTTTTAGTTGTTCATTTTTATATTTTACTACTTGGGAAATTCTTTCATGTTTCATTTGATATTTTCCTTCTATTTTTTTTGTGCTCTCTTTATTTGTTTATTTTTAACGATTATTCTGCTTCATTTCCGGTAACGGAATTAAATTGCTATGGCGGGAGTCCTTTGTATGATTCTTCGTCGGCTTTTTAACAAATTTGAAAGCTGTTCAAATTATAAAGATGTACGCACACTCACACGCACACACACACACACACACACACACACACACACACAAAGGCAGACATATTTTGTCTCTGGACTGACTTAGTGGTTCACCAAATCAATTTTCTATTGACGCCCCAAGTGCTCCACTGAATGCCTTGCGCATTTGCCAAGCAATTGGGAATTGAAATTGAAACTGTACGGTCATTGATTTATGTGGATGCTAGTCGATGGCAAAGTTTTTTATGTGTGTTCTATACAAAACGTACTCCCAGTCCCTCTCCAGCTCCTATGTCTCCCCTGCCTTCTGCCCCCAGCCCCCTGCAATCCTAATGTCCGATCTGCTCCTTCCGTTTTTTGTTGCTCTTAAAAAAGGTCAACCACGGAGCTGGTTTATTCGACTGCGAAATACTCTCAATGAAATAAACAGAAGCAATCACATAACACACACACACACACACACACACACACACAGACACATTTTTATATTTAAAATAAATGTACATTTAATCTTTTAAACAGTTGGGCTTTTTGGGCATTATTTTAAGGTCAAATTGAATTAATTTTTTAATTATTTTTTTATTTTATAATTGAAATAAATAAAACTTTATCCTTTTTTATAAACGTAAGCATTTAAGTAAACAATTTAAGTCTAGAAATAATTTTTAAAATTTAAAAAAAAAAATCTATTATTTTTGAAACATTTTCTGGTCATTTCAGTTCAGTAGCTAATTTTAATTTATATAATAAATAATAAAATAATTAATTAATATTTAATAAAATCCCTACAAATGTAATCATCATTAATATGATAAGAAAATAATACTAATTTGTAAAAAAAAATAATATTTTTAAATTTTAAAGCAGTAAAGTACAGTAGACACTTGAGTTGAATGACTTGAATAAAAATCGAGGAGAAACCAAAAAATCAGCTTTAAAATTTTATGCATTTTCAGCTGAAGTCTTCACATGGCCTCAGGTGTATGTCTGTTAAAGTTTAATATGAATTTTTTTTTTTTTAATTTTTAATTGATTTTCGAATTGAAAACTAAAACTAATTTGTATTTAACTACCACCAACGCCACCCCTGCTGACCCCCAACACCGACGATGCAATTTATATTGCCCAAAAAATATGAACAATCCGATAATTTACGGCTTTATTTTGATGTTGCAAAGAGATACACGTAACTGCCACATAAATCATGGAGGCTGCAGCTTCAAAGATGCTACTAATGGTACCCCCTCCTCCTCCTCCTCCCCCTTCCCACAAATTGATGTTGAGGCACGCGAATCGCCTCAACTTTATGTTGCATAATTTTATTGACTGCCTTCGAGGCTGGGGCAATGTTTGGCATTTTTGTGGCAGCACTTGGTAAATGGTGGGGACTGTGGTCTGGGGATTGGGGGGCTGCGACTGGAACTGCGAGCTGGGGGTGTGGCTGGCAATTGGCAAACATTCTAAAAGTTCTTTTTCACAGCTGCTTTTTATAGAAGAAATGTACAGAGTCGTACATACATTTGACGGCTGTGCGGAGTCGTTATTGTTATTGTGTATTATTATTATGATTATTGTTATTGTTTTTGCATTTTTAAGCAAATGGACTATTACGTGTGTGTGTGATTGTGTGTGTCTGTGTGTGTGTGTGTGTGAATGTGAGTGTACCAGAAATTAGCCCACAATGCTGAGCATTTTGATGTGCCTTTAACTGCTTGTCCGTCGCCCATCAATTTTACTTTATGCGGCGGGTAGTGGGTGGTGGATGGCGGTTGGTGGGTGGTGGGTGGCGGCTGGTGGTTGGCGGTTGGTGGGCGAAGGCCTTCAAGGAACATTCGCGGACATAAAAATCAAATTTCCGCATAAATTACCAGCTCAACATTTTTGATGGTTTTGCTGCTCGCTAACACATTACACATATACACACACACACACATACACATGAACAGTCCTATACCCATACAAACATATAAAATGTATATGATTTTTATTTGCCCTTTCAATGGGGTGTCTGTTGTTGTTGTTGTTGTTGCTGCTCATCTGTAAACATAATTGAGACATTTTGCAGCGAGACAGACCAGCGCTTCACACACACACACACACACACACACACACATGTGTGTGTATTTAATATATATTGTATTTGAAGTTCATAAACTGACCATGGAAAGAGCCTTTAAAAACACGACCTATATACAATTTAATTAGGCTATCACAGTCTTCCATCATTATGACGATGCGCCCAGGCGATTTTAGTTCAGTCATAGGAGAGAGAGAGAGCGAACTGACCTTTGACCCGAAGCGTTGTCTTAAAAGTGATTACCTCAATCGGCAAATAAAACTACACACTCAGATAAGGGCGTTCGCAGCAAGTGAACCTGTGATTATCGCTGACCTCTGACCTTGAACGTACTCTGATAGGCGACGGCTGCGATCGCCAAATGAAACTACACATTGGTGGGGGCAGAGCTCCAGTCGAATTCGAAAATCGCGGCGCCAAGACGTGTTTTTTTTTTTAATCCTCTGATTAAGTATATTCCTTTGTTCCAAAATGAGGCTACTGCAAGTTTTAATCCTTGGCATGGCCCTTTGCCTGGGGCACTGCTGGAGCGGTGGTCGTTTGATGCGTGTGATGCAACGTCGTGAGGCAAATGCCTCACCACTGGAATCACCAGATCCTGCACCTGCTTCGATTGCGCATGAGAATGTCTTCATATCGGATGCCACAAGCACAGCCAAGCCCTTGGACATTGTGTCCATCAAGTCGCGCGCCATTGCGATGGACCGAGGACTTTGCCAGGAGCTGTCACGGTACCATCCCCACTACCCCAAATGCCATACTTACTGTAAGAAGCTAGATCACTGGATTGGCCAATGCTGGAATGAGAGTTGCCACTGCATCTCATAAGGGATTCATAACCCAAACTTTCTACTTAGCCAGGACTCGCATCCTCCCCCCACCCCATAAACTTATTAATGGACTTACTGATAGTTTGGCTTTCCTCCTTTCACAAATTGATGTTAATTGCTATGCCCAAGGCTTTTACAAAACAGAAAAAAAAAGAAAACATAAAAAAAGAAAATTATTTAAAATTTTTGAAATTTGTGAGTTTGCAATTTTTGAAACATTAGAAAATTAGATGGCGCTCATTTTGGAACCAGTAATGAACTTTGCAGGTGGAAAGGGAAACACCTTCAAGTTCCGATGCTGAAGTTTGCCTCTGCTCAATTATCAATGAACACTTTTAGTTTTGAGTGCTGTTCCGGAACTAATCAATGATTCATATTCGGAATATTACGATTCTGTTCCGGAACTTGTCGGAAGCCAAAGACTTACGGGGCTTTTAATTGGTGTAAAATGAGAGAAATATGAAAAATATTCGGAATTTTAAATGCATTGCATTACTTTAGCCTTTGGCAGTGTTGGTAAACGAGAGTTGAGAGCAACAGCAATAATTTTAAATTAATGACAGGCTGTCAAATATTTTATAATATGTATAATATAAATAAATAAATAAATAATTAATTAATTCGTGGGAAAATGTGAGAAATTTAGAAAAATAAAATTTGTGCTCGGAGCGCGGAATTATTCCCGGAATTCAACATCATTTTTGCGGCTACACACATGTCCTTAAGCTTATACATACTTAAATATATATTTTTATATATATGTATATATGTGTGTGTATATGTGTATGTATATTTGTGTGTGTGTGTGTAAAGTGTGTGCGAATCTCTTTCATATGCTAATTTAATAGTAAACAGTGGCAAAAACGCAAGCACAGAACATGACAAGGACGACCACACAGACAACAGACAACAGACAAGAGACAAGGGACAGGGGACAAGGGACAAGAGACAAGGGGCAAGAGGTAACTGAATGGAAGGATACGATTACGCGGGGGAATGAAGTGCGCCCGATGAAGGGGCTGGGGATGAGGTAGGCGGTCATGTTGCGTGGTATGGAAATACGGACAAATGGAAGGACATTTAAATGTGCATATACATGTAACGAGTAACAACTACTAATAACACACACACACATACACACACGTACACTCATGCACACACATACAACCATACAACAGGCACAATGCTAGTTTTTATATGTAAATATCTATGTGTGAATAAGTGAATGTGTCATTGTGTGATTGTGTGTATGCATGTGTGTGTGTGTGTGTGTGTGTGTGAATGTGCGAATGTTAGTCTCTATATCTGCATGTGTGTTTTTGTTGTGCATAGCCAACACACACACAACACACAACACACAATATGCATATTCATGAAGTAAGTGGTTGCATTTCAGGGGCGTTGCTTTTGCAAATCTCTTTTGTGGAAAATCCTGAGCGTTAAGGATTCCATTTTTGGTTTCATTTTTTTTTCTTTTTTTTTTCATATTTTCTCTATGTTTTTTATTAAGCTTTCATTTTTGTGGCTACCATCGCTTTGATCCCTGAAAACCATCATACATCAGTGGCTGTTAAAATCACCATATAGATTAGCAAAGGACGATGTCCTTAAACTTAACATATATAATTTAATTATCATAATTATTATTATTATTGTTATTATTATTATTATTATTACTATTATTATTATTATTATTATTATTATTATTATGTATATTTTTTACACTATAAGAATAAGTTACTTATCAACCCGCCCTCGCGGATATTTCCCTTTTCATTCATCATTTACCCAGCTCCAAATTCTTAAGAACGTTACTAAAAATACTACACGACTTTTGTAGATCCTTTGCCAAGTTACATTTTGGATGACATGTCCTTCTCGCGTTAAAATCAATTAAATCGGTTAGTTGACAGCTTGGGGGCTGGGGTTTGGGGCTTGGAGGGGCGGCGAGGGGCGGGACGTAAAGGGCAACATCATTAGCGGACTTGATTGATATGATTGTGCGGCCATTAAAATTTAATGAGCTAACAGATTTGCCAAAAATATGCCCTCCTCAAACATAACACAAGGATTCAAGATTTTCCGACTGAATGTGACATGGGATGTGATTCCAATGTGGATGGCAAATGACAAATGGAATGTTCCTACAGGATATTCAACATCAGATTTTGTGTGGGCGACTCTTGCAGAGGTTGACTACGTGGGGTTGCATAGACGATGAGGATGATGATTGAAAATATTGAAATCTTGTAAATATTTGATTGATAAAGTTTCCCCATTGAAATATTATTTCTTAAATTTTAAAAAATTTATTATTTAATATATTTTATAATATATATATTTTAAAAAAATTCAATATAATAACAAATAATATAAAATAAATATTAATTCCCAGGTATTCCAGGTAGACCTAGAAAAAATGCGAATTTAAATCGTTTAATTTTTTTTTTTTATTTTTATTAAATTAAATATTATAAATAAATATATATATATATATATGTATATAATAAATTAAGGTATATAAAGTATCTTTAAAAATTATATACGAGTTGCTATGTCTGAGGATGGATTCTAGCTGACAAGTATGCATCGTGTCTTAATTAAATGTTGCTATAATTAATTTAAAAAAAAAAAAAATTAAAATAACAATAAATATAATAAAAGTTAAGTTAGTGTTTATTTTTTTAATTTTTAATTTACTCAACCTCCACATGGAATACAGGGTATCTTCTGGTTGTGACCTTTGAAATAAAAAATAATTCTTCTTTGTGCTTGGTGTTTGCCTGACATTTGTGATTATTTTTGTTTTATTTGTTTTTGTTTTTTTTTTTTAGATTTTCTGGTTTTTATTTTTATTTTTATTTTTTATTTTTCGTTCTTCGTTTTTTTTTTTTTTTGTTTTGTTTTCTTGTGCCTCTAAAATGATTAACTGAATAATGCGAGGCGTCTCTCACTTTGATAAGGGTTTCGCTTGGCAGTGGCAACTCGACTGCCTCTGTCAGCGGATAACAAAAGCGTCAAATAAACAAAAATAATAATAATAAACAGCAAAAGTTAATAAACAAATATGAAATGCATGCCAATTCGGATCAATTGAAAAATGTAAACAGTCGTGGAAGTTTGAACACAGAAAAAGTATTCAGATTTCAAAAAAAAAAAAAAAAAAAAAAACACATATCAAATTGTAGGCGATCTGTGGCTATAGAGTGGGCACAGGGTATCATGTGATCGAACTAATATTAATATTTAAATAATTATTTAATTATTTGATTTTATTATTTATTGAATTATTTATGTTAAAAATATCGAATTAAATATATAACAAGCTTTGCACATTTTGTTATTGTCGATAGCTCCAATATCTAGATGACTTTTAATTCATTTAATTTAAAAGAAATATTTAAACTTCAAAATAAAAAAAAAAATTCGATTGTTATCGATAAACAGAGCTTGACAGCTAAGCTTAATCGGGCGAAGGACACATTAAATCCTATTAATCGTCAGAGCTATTAAAATTAAAAGGTTTCGGACAGTACTACGGGAATCGATATTAAACAATCGATAGCTTAACAATATCTGATATACGATGAAGTTATCGAGCTACATATCGATAAGTCTTCCGTATGGATTTTATGTCCTTTCATATAAAAAAAATTTAGACTTTGGTTTTTATTTACTTTTATTGCTAAACTCAAAACATTGTATGTGTGTGTGTGTGTGTGTGTGTGTGTGTGTGTGTGTGCTTGTGTGAGACTGTGTATATATATATATGTATATATATATATATAATGTGTGTCTCCTTACGTTCCCTTGTGTATTAGTGTGTCTTTGTGTGTGTTCAAAGTGTGACTTGTAGTATGCAGCTTACAAAATATGAATTGGTTTTGTAGTAAAAGCATGCTTGACCATAGAATCCTTGTGCAGTTGATACTGTAGGGATATCTGCGGGCACAAGCGCAAAGTATTGCGCAGCTTATTCCCAATCTCAAGGACAGCCTCTTCGTTTTGCCCATCAGCAGTCCAAATGGATATCTTGTTGTTCTTATTGCGTACATTTACAACAGCACCGCAAATCTCATCCCCGTTGTCGAAGACTTCGCCAATCAGGCATAGCAGCTGAAAGGAAGGGGAGGAGTTTAATCCAAGGTTTCAGAATTTATAAGAATAAGGATAATGTATATAATAATGAGGATGAGTAAACGGGATAATTAAAAATTATTGAATAGCCCAACTAATGGCTAATGGGTATTTCTGGCTTGAAAAAAGCTAGCTCCTCTTTTATATATGAAAGCTGCAATACTTTGTCGACTTCAAGGAAACGCAAAAAGGTCCCGAAGTCCTTAAGATATATATATATATATTTATATATAAACATTGCCCTGACATTTGAACTTGTGTTCTACTTGTTACTTGTTACCGACTTCTTGTTCCAAGAACTAAACACACTGAAAACACAGGAGGGAAAATATATGAACACACACACATATATAAGCATATGAATGTATGTATGTACATATATATATATATAGACAAACATTGTTAGTCGCCAGTCGACTCTCAGTGGAAGAGTTCAATGAGACATCGAAATTCTAGAGAAGAAGTACAAATCGCATTTTCCCCTTCGGCGGATGGACAAATTAATTGATACTCCACTTCACTAATCAACAATAACTGCATTAATTCACCTGAACATGTGCACACACACACACACGCACACATGTGCAGGTATTTTAGATTAAGTGACATTCATCGGAAAAAGGGGAGCAGTTATTTGCCACGGCGACTCTCTATATAAACAAGATAAAGATTCATAGTTCTATTCAAGGTCTGGCTGAACAGAGAGAAAAAAATATATAGAAAAATTATGGTATTGGCTTTACAGAACGTAAAGCTCATCACCCAAACGGAGGGATTTTTTTTTTTTTTTTTAGTTTTAAGTGAATAAATGAAATGATGTCAAGGACACTTGCTCACCACATCTAGCCAGAGCTCGTCTAGCTCATCGGTTTTGTTAAGAGAGATTACCCAGCGGCCGCCATTCTTGTTGGCAGCATCCTCCCACATGGGACGTATATCCTTTTTGAACAACGAATAGTCACTGCCCATTTTGATATCAGATGGCGGTATAATATGATTATAAAGGCTCCAAAAATTTTCAACTGTTTCAAAGCTACTGATCTCATTCTGCATATCCTCCCAGGACTTATTGTTATCATTCTCCAAATACCAGAGGGTCCAGATATTCTGCAATGGATGCATCAACAAATTCCCACCCTTCGAATCAGCGGCAACTTTCAATGGCGATTCCTGAGAATCATTTCCCTCCGCAGTATCAGAAGTATCTGAAGTAACATCAAAAGGGACAACATCTTCAATGGAATCCAATACCTTGCTCGATGCATCGTCCTTGTTGCCTTTTATTTTCTCATTGATAGTGGCTGTCGACTTGCTTTGAAACAGACTAATTGGTCCGAATAATTTTTTAAACATGTTGAATGCCTTTCAGAAATCGCCCTATATATACAGATAAATATGTTATATATATATATAATATATATATCCGCACATTTATTTACCCAATTCTATGTCAATAGTTCCTGTCCTTTACTTTTAATTTTTCACAAAGTATAAAAGAACCGTACAAAGTTATCTATGGAACAAGAGAAATGGTGAAAATTTTAAATTTGAATGTGAATAATTTTAAAAAAAATTTTAATAAAATTTTAATAAACTTTTAAGACCTAAATAAAATATATAATAATAAATAAAAGTTTATTTTCTATACTCGCCTTCTAGTTCCCTATATCCTGTGGTCACCGTCAAAGTAATTTCAAACAAAACCGCGGTAACAAAAACAAAAATAGGAAATAAAAATTTTATAAAATTTTATAAAATTTTTATTCCTGTTTGCACGAATTTAACTTAATAAATGAACTGAAAATATTTCCCCCAGCCAACTATATGACAACTGAAGGCCTCGGAATGGCCTACTCCTTTTTTTTTTAAAACAGAGTTTGAAAAATACTAAATTATACTGAAATAAACTACAAGGCAGGCTTAGTTATTTAATTAAATTAAGTTTATAATTTTTTATAACTATATACATATATTATATATTTTTATTATATTTGGGGAGATAAAATATGTTTAAGCGTAAAATAAATAAGAAAAAAGGAGCAGGCGACTGCGAAAATGTGAAAATTTTAAAAAATTGTCTACAATTTTTAAACAATTATTTAAAATTTTTAAATAGGATTTTATATATATTTAATTATAAATAATATTAATTTATAAATATATTTTACTCATATTTCGTTCTTATGCCCACAAATCCCCTCCAAACAGACGGACCACCAATCAATAATAAATATATATATCAAATCATTTGAACACACACACACACAGACACACACATACGCACATACATGTAAGAAAATTTTTGAATAATTGATAAAATAGGAAAATGTGGAAATTTTGTATATATAATATAGATAGGTAATTCTATTCAATATCCGACTGAACAGAGGATGGCATTGGCTTTACAGATCGTAAAGGTCCTTACCCAAACGGACGGACTAATAGGGTTAAATTTTATCAAGGATAAAAGTGAACTAAATAATCTCCGCATGAGTGCACTAAGCTCATAATTCTTATTAAGAGAGTTAACCCCTTGGTGGGAGAGACAACCAAATGAATAAAATATAATGAGTTATTTTTTTTTTACATATAAAAAAAAAAAAGTCCATTTTATGTACTCACCTCCTAGGTCCCTATATCCTGTAGTCACCGCTGAAGTAAATTCAAACGAATCGCGGTAACAAAAATTAATAAATAAGTAAAAAAAAAAATTAATAAATTTTTACTCCTGCTCGCACGAATTTCCCTAGTGCCCGGAATGAAAATTAAAGCTTTTGCATGACATGCTATTTTAATTTTTAAATTTAACCCAAGTCGATCAAAATCTAGTTTGAAAAATAATAAATTTATTTGAAATAAAATGGGAAAAAAAAAAAAATATTAAATTAAACAAGCTAAATAATTTATTTTAACTAAACTTTATATATATTTGTAATAATTAAATAATTTATTTCAATTGAACTTCATATAAAAAAAAATTAAATAAAATAAAAAAAAATGAGGCTAATTAAAGTTCATTATAAAACGGAGCAGTCGACTGGAAAAATGTCTAAATTTTTAAAATAAAATAAAATTATCGTTTATTCAAGGAAAAGGTAAAGGAACCACCTTCCACTATATTATAATAAGGACCATGCCTTCCACTCGCCGTCCACTGCTAGGCAGAAGCAGCGCCGTGGGAGCCACAGACACGCCCACGCCCCATAGATAGCGGCGACGGGCGAAAAACTGAAAACTGAAAACTTGAAACTGGCCAAAACATTGAAATGGTGAAGGGCAAGTGCTCCGTTATTTTTCTTCTATTTATTATTATTATTATTTTGGGTTCTTATTTTTTTTCTTTTTTTTTCTGTTCCTCCGAAGACTGTGGGCCATGTAAATGCTAGTTAGATACAAGAAGGCATACATATCGTATAATTCATATAAATTTGTTGGGCACAAAACTCTCCCTGGGGCGCATTTAACTAAACGCAGCGAAGGGCAGCAATGGCAGCCGTGGCAGTTCTGGCCGCCGTCGAGGCGTCGAGGCGTCGGTGGCAGAGCCCGTTGACTGCTCGTGGCAATTATAAATTGTTGAAAATAATTTCATTAAAAATGTAAAAAGCGCCAACGAAAATGTTAAAGTATATTATTAGAAAGCCAGAGCCTTGGATCTGAAGGATGTACTTGACCGGAGTTGAAGCAGGAGCTCAAAGTTCTTTCCTGGCCAAAGTTATCATATATTTTAAAGTCCTTGCCTATAACTCCCATGCTTAAGTCCGTGTCCTATGTCTGTGTCTATGCCCGTGTCCATGCCCGTGTCCATGCTCGTGTCCATGCTCGTGTCCATGCTCGTGGCCTTGTTCTAGTCGATATTCATGCCCGTGTCCGTGTCCGTGTCCATGGCCATGTCCAAGTCCGTGTCCAAGCCCGTGTCCATGTTGTCTACGTGCAGCCATTAACTTTGCTTTTGCTTTTGCTGTTGCCTTAGCTTTTCCCTCTCAATGGACATTCTCCTGGTATTGTCCATGTAGCAGTTGCCGTTGCCATTTATGTTGTTGTTGCTGTTATTGCTGTTACTCCTGTTATTGCTGAAGCTTTGACTTCCTGCGCCCGAAAGGCTTGCACTTTGCGCCTGTTATTTGGTTTGCAAATTTAATGCGTTCGTAAATTTTCTCAGAAATTTCATTTGCGTTAGGGACTTCATTTCAAGTGCTCACTACACCTACTCATCCACTTACCACTAAGCCCCCTCCCCTCCGCCATCTAGTCAGCCTCCTTTTTGGACAGTCCTTGGACGGAAAATGGTATGGATGTTCTCAGTGCCATCATTTGAATATTAGCTTCAAGGTGAGACACTTGGAAAATTTGCACTTTGCTGTCGAAAATGCCAAAAAATACGTATTGCATTTTTCGAGGGCAGGAAATTAAATTGGTAACTTTACAAAAATCGTTATCCTGGCCATTCAACAAAAGTTAGTGCCCCGTGCCCAACACTGGAACCTATGGCATGTCCTTTGGGTGCAATTGTTGTCATCGCTTTGAGGTATGCAAAAGTTTTCCAGCTGCGTGCGGATCACTCAAGTGCACATAGAAAACAAAGGCAGAGACTTGGCAAATGGTAGAAATGAGAAAGGCAGAAAGAGATGGCATAATAGAGTGTGAAAGAGAGGGAAAAGTAGAGAGTTTGTGTTTGTTATTTGTGTGAATTTCATTTCCTCTTCGAGCATAAAGTTTGGACACTCTATTCTGTCAAGGATATTTATTTTTTAATGCAAAAGTTATATTCCTTAGCTTAAATAAAAATTAATACAAAATTTCCTGCAAAAGCTGTTCAATTGTAATGAGAGTCCCTTCAACTTTGACTTTCTCCTTTCTCTGATAAGCACATCAAATAACGGCTGATTGGGCGCTTAGTCCCTGCTCCTTCATTCAAGGACTAATTTCAGACTAAACATTTCAATAATCACATTTGAAGTGAATGTTAAGTGAATGTTAACATTAAATGCCTCTTACCAGAGGCTTATTTATTCCCTGTCCCTCTCTCTCTCTCTCTTCCTCTCACTTCCAACCTCTTCATTGGGGCCTCTTCTTTCTTAATGATTATCCCACTCTAACTCGTTTACTTTTGCCTTCTGTAAATAAACCGTTTGTAATTATTTAGGTACTACGCTGCGTATGCTGTAAGCATCCATCACTCATACCACACGTTGGCCAGCAGTTCCATCTCCCCGTTGCCTGTGTTCCTTCTGCTTACTTTTTAGCACAAACTGGCAAACAGCCAAGAATTTACTCAGAAAAACTCACACACAGTCCTACACATATTCACATTCATATCAAAACGGAACGAACACACACACACACACACACACACACACACACACACACACACACATTGATACATACACTTGATTCATATTTCCTCCAACGGAGCTTCAAATGCGCCCCTTCAAAAGTTCGGCCCTCATTTTAATAAAATGAAAAGTATCATTTTCAGTAAATTGGGCGAAAAAATTAAAAAAAAATTAAATTAAATTAAAAATTTTAATTTTTTAATAATTTTTTAAATGCTTGCGCGAGACTCTCAAAAGTTAACGGAGTGCAGGTACAGTAAATACAGAGCTGAATGGCCATCCTTTTGCTGTGTGAGTGCTTGAGGAACAAATCAAATTTCTGGAAACGATTAAAAAAAAAAAATATATATATATTTTTTTATTTAAAATTAAGAAATACCAAGACTATCGAATTTTTAATATCCTTGGATTTAAAGCAAAATATACATTGCCTTTATTATGGAAAGTCCTTTTGGGCTTTGCATTTATAATTGGAGCAGTAATTATAAATAAATAAATTATTAAAAAATTAAAAATAATTATAAAATTAAAATAATGAGTTAATTTTAATATTTCATTGACTGAGCTTTTCAACTTGAATACTTGGAAATTTATTGTTTAAAAATAAGGAATTTTTATTCAATTTTTTGATCGCCTGATCGGAAATTATTGATGGATGAGTTCCGCGAGGAACACGTAGCTTCCGCAGACGTATTTTTTTAACACACATTCACACACACATTCACACACACATTCACACACATAGTCACACATCAATTTTTCGGTGGCATTCGGAAAACGTTTCAATTAAATGGAAATTAAACTTAAAAGTAACCGAAGATTGCGGATAAGCTGAAAAATCAAAATGCATTTAAAATAAAATTGGGCGTCCGAAAAATGAGAAGAAATAATGAAATTTATTATGGAATATGATAAGTAAAGAAAAATGCAAAATTAGCTTAAATTTTTGCACGCACGAACGAAACCCAGCGGCAGTCCAAGTGCTACTCACGCCCCACAGTCCACATCTCCCACTACCAAACCCACTCCCTGCTTCCTGCCCCCTGCTCCATGCTCCCTTCTCCCCACTACCCGCATATCCCTTCCAAAAACACACTCAAACTGCCAGCTGCCTGCTGCCTGCTGCCAGTTGCCAGTTGCCAGTTGCCAGTTGCCCGTTGCCCGCTGCCAGTTGCCTGCTGCCAGTTGCCCGCTGCCAGTTGCCAGTTGCCAGCCGCCAGTTGCCAGTTGCCAGCCGCCACCCAATGACGGGAAGTGATATAATTGCTGGGGCAGGAAACGCTAACTAACTGAGTGAGTGACTCAACTCGAGTCGACTGAACGGAGCTGAGATCAACTCGACGGCTAACTTGAAGCTGGGATTCACACGAAGGCAAAAAGTGCAGTAGCCGGGGTATAGCTGACTAGGCAGTACCCTGCAAAAGGGCTGAATAAATATGTAAATAAATAAAAAGTGCAAAAAATAAAAAAATTAAAAAAATAAATTAATTAATTTAAAATTGATTAAAAAAAGAAATAAACAAATTAGGCATATTTTTAGATAAATAAATAAAAATATAAAATTGCTTATGTGTGTGTATCCATGTGAGTCTAGAGTTCAAGCAGTGCACTGCTTGCATGTCGATTGCCAACTTTTCTTTTTCTGAGCTTTATTTTATTATTTTATCTACTTAAAAAATAACTTAAGAAGCAAAAATATATGTTAATTCAAAATTTATAACTTAATTGGATTTACTTAACCTTAAAAAATAAAAGAGGTTGAATATTTTAATCACTAAGCAGCCATTTAAAAATAGACTGAAATATGCTGAAAAAAAAAACATTTACAAAGAAAATAAACATATTGTTAATAAAATTATAATTGTTTTATAATTAAAAATTAAATCAAATATCAACTATGTATTAACATTCTTTAAAATAATAATATATTAAAATTGTAGCTTTTATTAATGACAATATTTATTTATAATTTATATGACTTAGGTTTTATGAAACTTATTAATAAGTCGAAACGACTGTAAATTAAGAGTTATTAAAACAAAATTAAAATTGTAAATTAATAATTATAATAATAATTTATATAAAAATGAATAAATAAGTAAAAAAAGGAATAAGAATAAAAATTAAAAAAAAAGTAATTAAATAGAAAAAAAAAAATAAACAACTAATTGAAATAATTGAAAAACTAATAAATAAAAATGGGGAAAAAATAATTGTAAATAATAATAAATTAATAACAATTAAGATAAATATACCCTTTAGGCGCACCTCTAATTAATACAGAGTATTAAAAATAACGCAATAAAATAAATAAATACCAAGTATTCGGGCTGCCGTAGCGCCCAAAGTGTTGCACACTTGACTGCGCTCAGAGTGTGGGCGATGCGAATTGCTTGGAGCGTGCCAATGGAGGATGGTTGTTGTTGTTGTTGTTGTTGCTGTTGTTGTTTGATGTTGTTGTTGTTGTTGTTTTTGGGGCGTCCAGAAGAGATGGAAAAGATGAACGGAGAATGAAAAACGAAATATGGACTACCAAATAAGGCATACGGAACTTGAAGTGGAGAGCACGGAAAACGAAGAACGGAGAATGGAGAATGAAGAACGGAGAAAGGAGAATGGAGAACGGATGCGACTCTCTGTTGGTTAACATGGTTTACCATAGTCCATAGCCCATTGCCATTGCCTGTTCATGTTGACGCCTGCAGCGTTTTCCGTGTTTTCTCCTCACGATGAGTCGCGGCGCCCGGCGCCAAATGAAAATTCATTTCAGAAATGAATTTCACATTGGATGAGGGCCAAATTGTCGATATATATATATATATATATATATATATATTTACATATATATGTGTGTGTGTGTACTGTTTACCTTTAGCCCCTTTCGGTTATGGAATGTGTGAAAATGCATCGAATATTTCCGCGCAAACGCATGTTATTAATTAGCCAATTTTTTGGCTCACAAATTGCAATATTTCATGAAAAAAATCATTTTTTTTAAAACTTAAGAAAATAAAAACATTAAAAAATATAATAATATAAATATATTTTTCAATTGACAAATTTTTAATATTTACCAAAAAACAAGGAAATATTTATAATTGGAAAATAATTTAAAAAGAAAATATTTTTATAGTAGTTCGATTTTATTTAAAAAATAATTTATTAATATTTTAGAATTGAACATTTATTCAATTGAACAATATATACGTTTATAGTTTAAAAAATAAATAATTAATATTAAAATAAAGTAAAATATTTTTAATAATTGCATAGGGAAAAATATTATTTTTTAATAAATGAATAATTATTGAACATTTATTAAGTGGTGATTCGAGAAACAATTATTATTCACGTTTAAAATGTAAATAATAAATAGAAAATAAGATAAAGAGATAATATTAAAGTAATAATAATAATAAAAATAATATTTATTTTAAATAATAATAAATTATATTAAAGAAAATCATAACCTACATAAATAAAATTTAATAATTATTGTTTTATTAATTATTTATTTTTTTAATTTTTTTTTTTAAGCTTTTTACATTTTAGGGTCCTTAAAAATATATTTTTAAGAAAAACAAAACATGAGAAACTCATTAAATATTTTACATATTTTATTTTACATATATTTTATATACAATAAAAAAAAAATTAATTAAATATGGAAACATTTGTTGTAGCAATAAAATTCGTGACTTTTTACCTTTAAAACCTTCAACCGACTGAACACCTTTTGGTGGTCCGCCTTCGAAGTCTCGTTTTGAATTTGAAATTGTCCTTTTTGGAACGTCTGCTGCCAGACTTCTTGTCATTCTGCTTTTCATCCTGTTCCTTCTTTCACCCATCTACTATTTTTATTGCCGCTCCTTTTCATATTTCCACTCGGACTCATATTCTGGCCTTCAAACTGCTGCCCATTTTGCATGGTGGTTTCCATTTTGATACTTTTCCTGTTTCTCGTCCTGTTCCTCGTCCTGTTTCACACTCTGTGTCCCGTCCTGTTTCCCACTCCGGTCATATCTCCTAATCCATTTGTTTCATTATTTCAAAACTCTTGGGGACTATTTGTTCATATTTAGGACTTCGAGTGTCCACTGTTTCAGTTAGCCGCATGCCTGATTTTAGCATCCGAAAACCAGTCGAGAGCTGAAAATAACGACATTAGCTTCTATCCCATCCCATGCCCCCTACCATCTATTATAATCTCCTCTACCGCACATTCTTGTCCTTATCCACACCCAGGCCCAGACCCAGACCCTCACCCTTACCCTCACCCCCACCCCTACTCCCACCCACAATCTCCATTCTCCATTTTCCATATTCAACATTTTCCATCCTTCATTCTCCTTCGTCCATCCAACTCTCCCCCTCTCTCTCTCTCCCGCTCTCCCTCTCTCTCTCTCTCTCTCTCTCTCCCGCCCTCCCCTTCTCTGTGGATACTCCATTGGCCATACCAGCGACATTTCCAGCCGGCACGCCGGATGCACTGTTGATAGCGGAACTTTGACTATCTGCTAACTAACTGTGGGCATGGCTTTGTTACTGTCTAACTCTTGATGCCCTTAGGGCTAGGGAGGGAGTGGTTACCGGATCGGAATTCGGTTGCGGGTGGCAACTCTATAACAAATATTTACACAGCGCACTCAAATATTCAGTGAGCAAATCGACGCTTGGCCAACAATTGCATTTAAATAGTTTTTCATTTGACTGGGCAATTTGCGTTGTTCTACTGGCCAAGTATCTGGGCCGTGTTTATTATGCTGTCTTTTTGTGCGTTTCGTATTTCCTCTGTTTATGTTTCACTCTCCCTCTCTCTCTCTCTATGTGTGTGTGTGTGTGTGTGCTTTAGGATTCAACTGAAAATCGTCGCAAAATACAAACTGTCAGTTACACAATTTCTTGTGGTTTATCTGCAAATAATTGTCAATGCTTTTTGTTGTATTTTGTATCAGTGTTTGCATTTGTATCTGTGTATTTGTATATTTCTATTTGTATTTGTATTTGTATACGTATTTGATTATTGCTTTTCATTGCATAGTTTAAGGCGCTTCAAAACGCTTCAATGCGTTTGCAGGCCGCTGAGTTGACAAAATCGACTCAACCAGAACGAAATTTGTAAACATTTTGCGAGTCCCAAAAGTCAATTTTATTTTTACAAATGAATTTTAATTGAATGGAGCCAAATCAATCAAATCATCGACTTTCCCCATCCCACCATTTAACTGCCTAAGTAATCGATTAAAACAAAAAAAAAAAACGAAACAAAAAATGAACAACGCATAAAACACTAATTAATTGACTTTCAAAACTTTAGTTGAGTCATCCAATTTTTTTTTAATTTGAATTTTTTAAATTTTTTAAGATTTATTATTTTTTGTGTTTTTTTTATTGTTGCTTAATTTTTTATTTATTGTCATTGCGTTACAAAATTTTAATTACCAAAAAATTTATCTCAGTCGTCAGTATTTTTCTTTTAATTTATTTTTTTATTTTTATTTATTTATTTATTTATTTTTATATTTTAAATTAGTGTTCTTAACTAATGCAACAACTTTATAATTATTTTTAAATTTTTTTTTATTTTTTCCCCTCTGATTTTAAGCGCTTTATCCTTCGTAGGATTCGCACTGCGTAGGATTCGCACTGCTGGCAGTAAGCCTTTTATTACCTTGCCAGTTAAATCATCGATTTATAAGCCATTTTTATTTAAAAAAAATATTAATAATAAAATAATAAATTAATTAACAAATTTTATTTATTTTTTTTTTTTTGATTAAAATATATTGTGGATTTATATACATATATAATTTTATTATATAAATTAAAAGAAATATGTTATTTATTTATTTATTATAAATACAAATTTATTTATTTTATTTTAAATTAATTTTAAATTTAATTTTATTATTTTTATTCAATATTAAATGTAATAATTGTATAAATATTATGTATTAATTATTTTTAATTATTTTTTAACCTATTTCTTTAATTTTTTGTTACTTCCAATTTTGTCATCATTTATAAGTATAACTTAAAGTAAAAAAAAAAAAATAATTACCTTAAAGAAAAAATTAATTTTAAATTCTTTTCAAAAGCAACTTAGTTTCCACTTTGTAACAAATCTGAAGAATTTGTAAACATCATCGTTGGGATAATTTTTATTCAAATGTTTTTATTTTTATTTTTATTTATTTTGTTTTTCGCTTATTGTTTTTTCACTTAAAGGAAACACTTGTAAATTCTTAATTCCTGTGTTGCTCTCGGAAAATTGTTTATAACAATTCCGGATTCCCTCATTGTCTTATGTTTAATTTAATTTGTGTGTCATTTTTTTTATATTTCATCCGTCTTGTTGTTGTTGTTGTTGTTGTTTTCCGTGTTTTGTTATGGGTATTCCCTTGTCCAATTAAACGCGTTTTGCTGCCGGCCCGCACAAAAAAAAATAAAAAAGCAACAACAAAACTTTTTTGATTAAAATTAAAGAAAGTTTCTGAAGAGAGCGCCGAGCCATAAGTTGTTTTCGTTGTTTCTTATTTTTTGTTTTGTTTTTAGTTTATTTTTTTTGTTTTGTTTCTGATTTTTCTTTTTTTTTTGTTTTGTTTAATTTCACTTTGTTTTGCATGGGGCAACAAGTGCCGGGCGGTGGGGCGTGGTGACCTCAGGTCGGATAATTTGTGCGGGTCGACAAGTGCATAAGGCGCTGCGCATAGGAAAAATTACAAAATAAATTACAATAACAATAAAGCTAAGTGAATGCCTAACGGACTCGTCTCGCCATATCAAGCGGCCACCCCTTCCCCTTCCCCTTCCCCCACCAAACCAGCCTCCCTTCTTTCGCAGCAATCCGCTGCCAGTGACTGCGATCGCCCCACCCCCCTTTGGTGCCACCACCAGAGACGCGCCTGTGGGTCGCTTTGGCAGCCGCAACTGCAATAACGCCGCAAGTTGTTTACTGGCAAAACTTTAACCAGAAAAATTACAACTTCGCCGCAAATTATCTGCGTCAGTGTCGCAGCTTAAGCACCAACAACAACAACAGCAACAACAACAGCAATAATAACAGCCAACAAGCAACAACAAATTGGCGTCATTTCAAACTTATTCAAAGTCAATTGTTGGCAGGCGTGCGGCAAGCCGTCGTGCCACGCCCACAGTGGCCAATGCTCCAGCACTCAAACGCCTTAACCACTAACACACACACATACACACACCCAGTCAACAGCGGCGACAACAATAACAACAAGCGCCAACTGATCCAAATGAACATTTGAAGCATTTTCATGGAAAACTTTTTCTTTGTCCGCGTTTGCGTCCGCGTGCGCGCTTTTTATTAACGTGTAGTATTTTTTTTATTTTTTATTTTTTTATTTTTTTTATTTTTTATTTTTTTTTCTTTTTTTATTTATTTTTTATTTATTTATTTTCTGTGAATTTTCCCGCCAGTGCGGAAATTGTAAATAATAATTTTTGTTTTTAACTGTTCGGAAAGACCAACAGTATCTGAGCCCAATTCCGAGTTACAGTCCAAGTCCGAATCTGAATCCGAATCCGAGTCCCAGTCCGAGTCCGGGTCCGGGTCCGGGTCTGTATCTGGATCTGAATCTGGTTCGGTTTGTCAACATTCGCAGTTGGTGCTTGTTTTGGAATTGGGATTGGGTTTGGTTTTTCTTTTCCCTGACGACTTGAGTGCCTTGGCCAGAGGCGTCATCGGAAGCAACTGTACAAACAAATTACACATAAAAGACGTCAAGGCAATCCTCGAAATCTTACCAAAACTTTAATTAATTTATTTTAAATTAAATTTGAATTTTAAAACAAGTGTCAACATATTTAAGAATGTCGTTCTTGATTTGCAAACTTAAACTAAACGATTAACCGCAATTCATAATTATTTTCATATAAAAATAGCTTTTAAATAAATATAATAAAATATATTAAAATATAAAAAAATAATGTAAATATAAAAATAAATAATATAAAAAAAATAAATGAATAAAATAAAAAAAATATATTAAATTAATTTAAATAAAAATATAAATTAAATTTAACAATGCAATAAACATTTATTTAAATATTTTATATATTTATTTTATAATTTATATTTATTATAAAATTTAAATATAAAAATACGAAAAACATTTTTTCTTATATTTTATATATTTATTTTATAATCATTTTTATTATAAATTTTTATTTTTAATTATATTTTTGATTTTTGTATTTTTACATTTTTTTATTTTTAATTTTCAATATTTTTTATTTGTAATTATTATTCATAAATTTTTCTATCAATATTTGTTATATTTAAACAAATATAAAAAAATAGTTTCTCTTCAATAAATAAATAAATATTTTATAGCTCAAAAAACTTGATTTGCTTCTCTGCTGAGAAAATAAAAATGGCGCCCCTTTAAAATCACTTAGCCAACGCCTCTGATCACAGTTTGTCACAGTGGAAAGCACTAAATACATAAATAAGTAGGAAGTAGCCCCCACGGTAGTTTGGAGTGTTACAAATCTTGTTTTTCAATTGAAGAAACGCAAAAATAAAAACAACCTGAGGAGTTAAGTGCTTAAAACTGAAACTAGAAATCCGAAAGGTGTAGACAAGCGCAAAGAGCGCCTAATACCACTTAATCGGGCATAAAAGTGTTTGAAGGAGACAGTGGCGTCCCGAAATGTGGGATACCCCTTAAGAGGAGTTACATTAGTCGTCAGTAATTTTCAATTTTGCTGGCTTCAAAATTTAAATTAAATATTACAAATTTTATTTTATTTAAGTTTAAAATTTATTTAATATTCTTTATAATTTTTAAACAAAATTAAATTAAATATATCTTAAAGATTTTTATTTTACCTACAGTAAAATATATTATTATTATATAGATTTATTTTCTTTAATATAATTAAATATGTAATATATAATTAAAATATATGAATTAATTTATGTTAACATTAATATACATAATAAAATAAAAAATAAATATTTTGCGACGCTCTATTTATTTTTTTATTAAGCTTAAAAGTAAGGCTGCGCTTGTTATATAGCAATAATTTTAATTATTAATACATTATTTTGTGCTTATTAATATTTTAATAACTATTATTAGTTTTTTTTATTTTTATGGCATTATTTCATTATATGGAATATTTATTTATTGTTTATAAACGTTTAAAATTGAACTAATAAATTATCAGATATAAAATAATTTATTATTTAAGTACCTGCAATAAATTCCTTGATGTTGCGTGTTGAATTTATTTCAAATCTAAAAATATTTCAATTTTATGATATAATTAATTTTAAGCTCATAAATACTTGACTTTAAATAATAATTTATTTATTGCTCATAAATTAATTTTCAGTGTTTATTTGCAAATTAAACTCGTAATTTTGTTTTACCTATTTTTATGAGTATTGCTTCTTAATTTTTATTTAAGTCAAATTATTTTGTTTATTTCTTTATTTTTAAAAATAACTCTTTTTCATTTAAATATATGATTTTTAAGCTTTTAATGGCATATTTATATTTAAGCTTAAATAAATAGGATTAAAATGTGATATCATTTTTATTTTTGGAAAATATTTCTTTAGATCTTAAAGCTACAAAGAAACTTCTTAATAAATATTTTAAAATAAATAAATGAACAACTTAAAAAGTGGATATCAATTAAGTCATTTGTTTTATTGATTTTTAAGATTTTTTTTAATTTTATTTTAAGTTTCTTTATGGCTTGAGGAAAAACTGAGCCAATATAAAATGCTTTTACCTGCTTCTCTTTAGTCAGAAGGCCACCAGTCGCTGTCTTTTAGTCGCATCGTCAAAGCCATTTAAACCAGTTCACTGCATCTCATCTGAATATGAGAGAGAGAGTGAGAGGAAGAGAGAGAGGGAGAGGGAAGAAGGAGGGTAAGTGAAGAAAGAGCCTGGGGAGCTGGTCGGATTGGCGACTTGTCTGTTGCAGCTTCACCCATTGATGCAACACAAGCCAACAGTTGCACTCGAGGCGCGTTTCCGTGCCAATAAATGACTATCCACATTTCGTTTGGTATTTCTTTTTTTATTTTTCTTTCCCTCTCTCTCTCTCTCTCTCATTTCACCGATTTTCTTTACTGTTTTCGGATGAAAACTTGTTTTTCATTTCCAGATACATCAACAGTTAGCTTTGCAATTGTTGCAGCGCTGATTTAGTTTAGTTTCATCTGCCCCCAGCCCCCGGCCCACTGCCCCGTGTCAGCTGCCCACTACCCCCTACCCCCTGTCAACTGCCCGCTTTCCATTTTTCACTTTCCCGTGTCCACGACCGCCGATTACATAATGGGAGCAAGTCTTTGCTTTCCTTTGACGCTGCACGCAATGCGTTTCCTGACAAATCCATGCAGCGAACTTTTAATATGCAGTTAGTGACTTGTGTTTAGTTAATTAGTTGCCCGGCACCCAGTTAGCCAACTGGCCGCCTTTTCGGGCCATTTACAGTCGCTGCTGCTGCGAAATACGGCCAACTGGCAAAAGTCCAGCAAAAACCAAAAATATGTGAAAATCTCAGCTCAATTCGAGTTTTTATCAAGAAATGCATTTTTATTTTTATGATTATGAGCAGATATAAAAATATATATGCTCATGTCTAATGCCCGAACTCAAGCCAAATAATTGCGTAATATCAAATTTCGAGCTGTTAGAAAACTCTAAATTGCCAAATTAATTACCAAAAATGGAGACTTCAACTAGAATCTACAAAAGAGTCCTTCTAAGAGGGAAAACACAATTAAATTATTTTATTATATTAAATAAATTTATATTATTATTCATATAATATTAAATTAATTAAAATTATTATTAATATATTATTAAATATTTGCCCATTTTGATACTTGGAACTTGAGCCTTGCCTTACCAAGTTTCAAGTAAGAGGACTTTAACTATATTTAATTTAAATATGTATATAATATAAAAAAAAATATTTAAAATAATACAAAGATAAAGTTAAAAAAATATTAAAAAAATATTTAAAAATATATAGAAATAATTTTTAATATTTGATAAAAATAATATCTTTAATAATATAAAAATAATATAGTTGCAAATATTAAGTATTATTTATTTGATTTTATATTAATATTAAATGTTAAACTTACAGTGATTACTATATACGATGTTTATATAATAAATAAATCTTCAGGCAAATTAAATTCCGAGGCAGATAGAATTTTCAATAAGCAACTATATTATTAAATTATTAAATAATTTTATATTGCATTTTGCAAATTAAGTTGCTAATTTTAATTTTAATAAGCGTGCTTTTAAAAAAAAAAAAAGCATGTCTGTCGATATTTATTTATTTATTTATTTATGCCTCTAAAACAATATTTTTTTTTAATTTAAAAGATTTTTGAATAAATAAAAAAATTTAATTAAATTTATATTTAATTAAAATAAAACTGAGCTCAAGAACTGCAACTTTCAATTTATTATTTAAGTTTAATTTAGTATTGAAATTGTTTTTCAGACAAAAATAAAAAAAATTTAAAATAAATAATTAAAAAATTAAAAGTTTAATTTAGTATTGAAATTTTTTTTTTTGACTGAATTAAAAAAAAAGTAAAATAAATAATAAAAAAATTAAAGGCTTAATAAAAAGTATGGAGAAATTAAAATTAATTTTTTCTTTAAGATTAAAGCTACAAAACGGGTCAACAAATACCTATTAAATGAAGTGCCAATTAACAAGATTTATTGCCGTTATGAAGGATATTTAATATGTTATAATTCCTTCTTTGCCTTTGAACAAATTTAACATCGCTTTTTGCATTTCAAATGAATTCACCTGTTGCTCCTCCTTCTTTGTGGAGCAGCAACATGCAACACGTTCACATGAGATGCCGCACATTGACAATTCTGTGCACAAACAGGGCAAATTACACCAAAGAACCAAAGGACCAAAGGACCCAAGGACCAAAAGACATGGGAAAATAAGTAGCGAATGGCACTGGGCAAGTCAATTGCCCCTTTTTGATGCTGCTCCTGCTTCTGCTCCTGCTCCTGCTCCTGCTCCTGCTCCTGCTCCTGCTTCGGCTTCTACTGGTATTATATTTGCATTTTGTGATCCTTGTTGAATATGCAAGGACCTCGACTGTTGCGTGTGTGTCATAAACAGGTAACAGGCTTGTCAGCCTCGCCATACACACAAGCACAGATGTTGGTCCTTGCTTGTTGCTGCGCTTGACATATTTTTTCTATCCTTTTTATTTTCTCTCATTTTTACTGCTTTTTTTTCCATCATAATTCCAAGTTTTCCTTTGCTTATTTTATTTATTTATTTTTTTTTTTTTTCCTTATTATTTTTTGATGTATTTTCTCTCTCAGCCACAAACACTGCTAATTATAACTCTTTTACCAGGACCAAGCGCTCACAAGGACAAAAGGAGAATAATGACAAGCGGAGCGGATGGAGCGGCGCGCTGGGGGTAGCAGCAATTAAAGGATGTTAAAGTCAAGTGTGGCTCAACTGAAGGATGGGGCATGCAGCCAGTCACCACTTATTTTGTATTTCCGTATATGTATGCCACATGCCGCATGCCGCATGCCACAGGACGATGGACTTTAAACTTGCCTCTCTGCCACATTTTATGTGAAATGGTAAATTGGGGCTTTCATTTGATGTAACATTGGGCATTTTGTCCGCAGTTGTTGTTGTTGTTAACTGTTGCTGCCACAGCATGTTACTGAGTTTTTTATTGTTGCTATTGTTGTTATTGTTGCCATTGTTGTTATTGCTATTATTATTGTTGTTGTAGCATGCAGAAGTAACAGTTAAGTTTTACCAAAAGCCACTTGATTTTTTTAGGAACACTCATAAAGTCGTCGCCGTCGCCGTCGTCGTCGTCGTCATCGTCGTTGTTGTTGTTGTTGTTGTAAGCGGTTCGTGGCATCAACAGCTCTTAGAGAAGTTGAAGAGTAATGCTCGAGGAGTTGGGGAGAACGATGGTGGGGGCTATGATGGTCCTGCTCTTGCAGGATATATGTGAATGGGAATGTGTGAAGGTTGAGGTAACGATGGGAGCAGGGTTCGAGGTGGAGGTGGAAGTAGAGGGAGGGTGGAGAATGTGCCAGGAAGTTTTTTAGTGCCAAACTCTTAATGGAGGCTAAATTTGCAACGTTCTGGCGTAATAAAGGACCTCCCTTATATGGATATGGGCGTAAGACAAGCGGAGAAACGTGCTCACAATAATTGGCTTGTGTCGAAGTGTGGGAAAACATATATATATATATAAATTATATACACATATAATGATATATATATATTATAAACATATATAATATATATATACAATTTATATGTTAATTTGCTTGTTTTTTATCGTCCTAGAAAGCAGTTACTTTTGCTGGAAAGAAAAGCTCTGAAAGAATCCTAGCTTTAATTCTAGCCTAAGTCCTGGTCTTATTTCTGGTCACAACCGAAGCCACAGTCCAAGTTCCAAAGGAATTTTCCATTCTAGACTTGGTCATAGAAACTCAATCCTTGCCCTTAGTAAGGTTCCATAGAAGCTCTCGACTCTGTACATATATGAACTGCTGTCTCATCGTCCTGTCCTGAGCTTCAACCGAAGCATTACGTTTCCATCTCCGTCCACCATGGTCACTTTTATTGCGTTGGTAAGCAACTGTTTCGTTTCCCAAAGAACTTTCATATCCATTCTGTCATGTCTTAAGCTATTGATATCCCTGTCCAGTCCTTTCAGATATTCTGCTATAAAACAAGCATCACTGCCCCCTTATGGTATATCCGACTTCGAGTTATCCTCTACTGACATCAGACCAATACTTCATATTTAATGTTTTTAAGTAAATAAATAAAAATAATAATAATTAAAAAAAAAATAAAAATAAAGTAAAAATTATTTAAATTAATTTAATTATTTTTTTATATTTTATTATATTATATTAAATAAATTTAAATAAATTTTTTCAAAGCGTCTGAGTCGGTGTTTTTTATTCCGATGAAGCTGAGTCATGTCTGTGTACAAAGCGGAAGTCTTAGGGTATCTGATGGTCGTTCATTTTTGGGAAGGGAACTCAAATTATATTTGTGTTACGCATTTGAAGTACACACAGGGTATATATAGCCGACATAAAGAGCAATAACGTGGCCAAGGAAGAGACAGTAAGGTACAGGGAACAGTAGCAGCAGAAACTACGACGGCAGCAACAGCAGCAATGACAGTGACAACGATGGGGACAACAGAAGGAGGGAACAGCAGGAGGAGGGAACAGCAGAAGCAGGGGACAGCAGATGGAGGGGACAGTAGGAGGAGGGGACTGGGGGCACTGTCAGTGGAAGTGGCAGGTCCATGCCACGGATGTTGCCGCAAAAGCACAAAGAGTGACAACAACAGAGCCTGCCTCAGTGAAGGAGAAAAAGAGAAAAATGGGTGGGGAGTGACTAGTATCAGGAGAGGTGAATGGTTGAGTGGTGGAGGGGTGGAGGGGTGGAGGGGAGACTTCCACGAGATGCGGCTGCTGGCAACTATTGCGCTGCACACGCTGACCCAACACTAAAGCGAGCGGCCGCATGTTGTTGCAATTGTAGTTATTGTTATTGTTGTTGTTGTTGTTGTTGTTGTTGTTGTTGCTATCATTGTTGCTATCATTGTTGCTGCTGTTGTTGTCGTTCTTGTTAAGTAGAATTTACATTTTGTGGCAGCAAAGTGAAAAACGAGAAAACTCAAAGCGCCTTCAGCCACTGCTAATTGGTTGCCGCTGCTGTTGTTGCTGTTGTTGTTGCTGTTGTTGTTGTTGCTGTTACTGTTGTTGCAACTGTTGCTGTTGCGGTTGATGGGTGTGCAGCAGGTAGCATGACAACAAAGCGATGTAACGGCCGCCACAAGCTTATGAACAGACACTGACAATGACCAAGGCCACTAATGATAATCAGTCAATTAAAGTGCTCGTAATGCTCCAAATGGCAACACACTTCAAGATGCAAGAGACCCAAGACTCCAGCAACAATGCTGACACATAGACACAACACACAGCACACACACACACACACACACACACATAATTTATATGAAGAAAAGAGCCGATGATTACCGATTGCTGATCGGTGGCCGATCGTTGCAAGGTGCTTGCACTCTCAAGGTGCTGCCGCATGATGCAAGTTGCAAGTTGCAAGTTGCAAGCTGTGAGCTGAAAGCTGCATGCCACCTTGATCACTATAAAATGCAACAGCGCCGCATTGCCAATTTCACTCTCACTTTGTTAGTTAACACGCGAGCCTCCACAAAGCGACCGCTGCCACAAATTGCTAAATCGCTTGCAATTCAAAACGCACCCGCGGCGTATGCGTAATGTTCATTAAAAGTGCGCGCGCGCAACAACAACAACAACAAGAACAACAGCTCGCTGATATTTAATGTTTAAATATTAAATTATTTATTATTCAAATATCATATTAAAATTTATTAACAACAACAACAGCAATAAAAAAAACCGCTAAATAAACTGCGGGAAATGCTCTCATTTCTCTTCAGTTTTTACTGTTGTTGTTGCTGTTCTTGTGTTCACACGTCCAGCGAGTTTTAATTAAGTGTCAAAAACAAAAAACAAAAAAAAAAATCACCAATTTTTTTTTTAATAAAAAACGCATAAATAAAAAGAGAACAAACCGCAAACTAAATTATTGACGCACATTTTTAAAATGTCGCCCATAAAGGTGAAAAATTAAAATTAACATATAAATTTTAGATTAAAAATCCTTTATGTATAATAATAATATAATATCATAGTGAGAGCTGTGCATATTTTATGTAAAGAAAGGATATAATAAAGTTGTGTAAATATTCAACAAAATATTCAAATTTTTGTTTAAAAAAAAAAAAGCTTATAAAGTGATTTTTTTTTAAACTAAGCGATTGGAAGAAATTGAAGCCTATATTTTTTTTTTTTGGTTTTACCGTGAAAATGTATAGAATTTAAAATTTGTATATAAAATAAATATCATTTGTACAATTTTTATATGGATTTAACGCATTAATTAAAATTTAATATATATTTTAATATGTATTATAAAGCAAGTAAAAGAATTTAGTTCAAAGGCAGCTTAATGCACTGCTTGCAGTGGCAGCTTCCCAGCTATACACTGCTTGCTGAGGGATGAGTCTCTAGGCGCGAGTCGCATGCGATTTTATAGCAAAAAACGGCGTTAGGTTCAGATTTAATTAAAATGAAGTTTAGATACAACGAATTTAATCGGCTTTACATTTAAATTATTTATGATGAGTTTTGATTTAAATTAAAAAATCATTCAAAATAAATTACGTTCGCCATTCAAGCTTTAAATAAAAACAAATACTAGCTAAATATTTAAATATTACGATTTCCAAAAACGACTCCAAATTTCATCGAGTTGAGCTTAAAATTATTAAATATTTCATAAATCATTTCTTAAAAATTCCTATTTTACCAACAAATTAAAATCTAAGCACTCCAATAAATTTGGGTAAAATTAAAAATACAGCATTTTATAGAAAATTAAATTTAAATCAATTAGGAAAAAATTTACATAAATATTAAAATTTGCCAAAGATTCGATTTAATTTGTTAAAAAAAGGCATTTTAATAAATAAATAAAAATTAAATTTATATCGAATAAATTTAATTTTTATTTATTTATAAAAAAATATATATTATCTGAAAATTAAAAAAAATATTTTTTTTTATTTATTTTTCATTTTAAAATTTAATTTACATATTTTTATGAGCAGCAATAATATTACTGGAATATATTTTACATAAATTTTTTATATTTATTATTTGCTTATAAAAAAAAAATGTTAAATATAATAAAATATTATAAAAAATAATAAATATATAATGTATTAAAATTAAATATATGTAAAATTTAAGAAATTTTAATTTCAAGATTATCCATCTTTAATTGATTAAAAAATTTTGAGAAGTTTTTAATCCACGATTTCCGCATTAAATTAGGGCGTGACTTTGATTAAGCACTGATTGTATTTCCCATGTATTTCATGCTTATTTTCCATTTTCCATTTTCCACTTGCAATTTTTTCCAAAGATTTGTTGCAATGAACAATTGCCGGTGGCACGCAATGTCGGGGATGTTTGCCTCTGTTAACTGTGTTGAAAACTAATTACCGTTATAGCTGTAAAATGTATGAGTGTTTGTTAAGTATGTGTGTGCGTGTGTGTGCGCGTGTGTGTGTGTGTGTGTGTGTGTGTGTGTATATGACCGATTGAAATAAAGCTCAGGTTCATCGTATTGTAACATATGAGTGTGTATAAGTGTTTGTGTATAGGTGTGTGTGTGTGTATAGGTGTGTGTGTGTGTGAGTGTGCAGCTTGTGCCAGCATAATTAATAGTTTTTAATTATGTGTATGGAGTAAATTTGTTGAATGGCGGCTGGTGGCACTCGCATGCGGTGCGACAATTAAATAAATAATTGCATTTATAAATCAATTTAATTAAATTATAATTTAAAAATTACAATGCAAAATGCTTGTGCGATAAGCAAACAAATATCGAATCAATGTTAAATGAAAAACAATTTTATACAAATTTTTTCTTGCGGCTCTCAATGTAATTTTCTCTCATTCTCTGTCTCACTCTCCACCTCTCTCTCTCTTTCTCTCTATCTCTCTTTTTCTCTCTTTTCTTCTGCCTTTTTCTCTTTCTTTCTCTCTGTCTTTTCATCTATATATTTCAGTCGTATTCTCACTCATTTCATCTGTCTCCATCTATCGCTCTCTCTCTGTCTCTGTCTCTGTCCCTGTCTCTATCTCTCTTTCCAGTTTCACACACACTCACAGACACATACAAAAAAAAATTTATTAATTATGCATTAAATTGACATTTCACATAATTCGTTTGATGATAACGCAATTTAATCTGATTTTTTATTACCATCAATTAAAATGATATATTAACCTAAGGTCCATGGCCGCATTTTAAACATAATAGTAACCAATCCTTCTCTCTCTCCCTCTCCCTCTCTCTCTCTCTCCCTCTCTCTCTCTCACAATATTTTGCATCTTTGTGTGCCACACCCAGATTGCGGTGTTGCTCATTTGTTGCATCCTGCGAGTGGATGCTGCGGAACTGGAAGCAAAACCAACGGACGCCCAGGAGGAGGCCATCGCAACCACTAAACTTGTGCCCAGCGTCGAGGAGCCAAAGAGCAAAACCGAGAAACGTGATTCCTCGGACCAAACAGGTCAGTACTTTACGTTGGGTCTGAAGGATGGGCAGAAGGATGCTCCGGTTGCCTGAGAAATGAAATTAAAAAAAAAAATGTATACATAAACTACGTCCGGCATAGTTGCTCATTACACGTCGGAAATTTAAAATATTTTATGTGGCAAGCGGAAAGCGGGTGGAGGGTTGGGGGAAAAGGGGGGAGGGCAGAAAAAATTGTTGCATGGCTATAAAGTTTTTATTGGTCGATGGGATTCACATTCCGGGTAGCTAGAAAACATCATATTTTGAATTATTACCTTGAAGCTGAAGTTAATAAATTAAAAAATAGTTTCTAAATGAAGAATTGTTTCCCAATGGAAGGAATTTAATTAAAACTTGAATTAAATGCGATCCGAAGGGACTTCAAAAGGTGAAGCCGTTGAGCGAAGAGGACGATGCGGTTTCAGATTTCATAATTAATTTTTTCACATTATTAAATATTGAGATTAAATTTTTTAAGGTTTAAAAAAATATTTTGAATTTTAAATTTGTTTAATTAAGTGTTAAATAAATTTCGCAAGTCTTCAGTTTATTTTATTTTTATTTTTTAATTAAATTTTGCATTCAATCATAGTTTTTAAAATTATAATTTTGTATTTTAATTTAAATAGCAAATTTTATTATTTCTCTGAAATATGTGTAAAAATGTTTGCTATACGATCTCAATTTTTTATAGCTACTATTTATAGCAGCAAACCAGCCAAAGAGACGAACTTCCGGCCTTTGTACCCATCGGCCACGTACTACGAGGCGGCGGCGGAGAGCGGCCCGATATTTGAGCCCACAACTGTGCGCTACACGGCAGCGGAGGCGACACCGCAGGTATGCAACAACACCAACACTTACAGCTGCAACTGCAGTAACAATAACAACAACCACATGAAGAGCAGCAAATCGCATTGAAAAACCGCAATCGCAATCGCAATCGCCATCGCGTTTAATTAACTGAACATTTTCAGAGATACTACGAGAAGGCCGAGAGCAACAACGTTCGGTATGTGCCACCAACAACAACTGTTGTTGAGCAGAAGCATTCTGTTGCCCTGAGCGGCTTACCAGGACCACTGCAATTTACACATCATCAACACCAGCAGCAACAGCAACAGCAACAACAGCAGCAACAGCCACAGCAACAGCAGTACCAGCAGCAACAACATCAGCATTCACAGCCACAGCAACAACAGTCGTCGCCGCACCGCTTTCACTTCGCTGTACCGCCGCAAGTGGAACTCTATCAGAGGGCGGTGGTTGCTAAGCCACCGACACCACAGCAACAGACACAAATTTACAGTTATGCGCCTGTAGAGCAAACGCTTTACGAACGTGCCGGCCCACACCAATATCATCTAGCACCAACTGCAGCGGTACAGCAACAGCAACAACAACAGCCACAATTCTCGCTGCCAGGACATCGCATTCAGTATATTATTGCCATTCCGCTCTCATACATGCGGCAGCTACAGCAACAACTCGCTGCTGGCAACTTGTTATCCATACCAACAACACCCAGCACCAGCACAACCACCAGCAGCAGTACCACCACCACAACAACTCCAGCGTCACCTGCAGCGGCAGCCAGTCATCCCATTATGCACCTCTTTGGTCCATTAGCACGTGATCATCATGGCATCTATCGTCCATATTACCAGTCGGACGCACTGACTGCTCCAACGGCAGGTCCTACGCCGGCGACCTCACCATATGCCCAGCAGTACTTGCAGATACCGTCGAACGTGTTGCTGGCCGCTGCACAGCAACTACAGCAACACCATCAGCAACATCAGCAGCAGCAGCAACTACGCGCTCTCTATCCCAAGGCAACTGCCGCGCCCATCTCGCTCTACCAGCCCCTCGTCTATCAACCACAATCGCAGTCTCAGTCGCACTCTCAACCTCAGCCTCAACTGCAGCTGCAACGTCTCTACCAGCACACGCCCACGATCTATGCCGAGCAATCGATGCAGCCGCAAACCCACTTCTATGGTAAGTCGATAGATCGTAAGGTCCTTGACCTCCAAGCACAAATACTCCCATCACTTGAGCCGAACCTCTCCCTATATTCCATCACTTAGGGTCGATCTCGTCGGACTATAAAATTAAATTAAAAAATAAATAATAATATTTTACTAACAAACAATAAAAAAAATATAATAAATATATAAAGACAATAAAAGAAAAAATAATTATTTATAAATAATAAAATAAATATAATAAATAACAATTAAAAAAAAAAGTAATATAAAAAACCCTATCGAAGGATTTTAAAGGATTTCCTTCATTTAATGACTGTCTTCGAGTAGATGGAAGTTTTGGGATAATAAAATTCGAAGATGCAAGGATCTTAAGCCTCTAGCTTCGAAAATTTAGCACAGTTTTAAATAATTAGAATTAAAAATTAAAATTACTTTATGTAAACTTGGTTGAGTCCTGCATCCTTCCCATACTACCGGTTGAAGGTTCTTCTAATCTCAGTTTCCCTCAGCATTGAAATGTCTCTCAAGTCAAACAGTCGCTTTTTATAAAAGAAAAGTTTTTTTTGATTTAATTTACTCATATTTACTGAGTGCCCAATCAGAGTAGAGCTTCAGTAATTAAATAATTAATTAAGTAATTATTTAGGATAATTCATTTAAAGTTTCTCCTGCTGCAGGACCTCAAGTCAAGTTGCGCACCAAAAGTTAAGAAATTGAATTGAAATAATTTATCATAAATAGAAAGTTAAATTTGGTATAAAATTAGGGAGATGAGTCCTTGAAGTGCAAGGATATATGTAAGTTTGAAGCTTTGGTAGAAGTTTTATTTACGTTTCAGTTGGCACTTGAGCAATGCCTGCTCAGCATTCGCAGGATAATAGGGGTTACTTTGAAGCTAATCTAATTGCACAAAGTTGGAAGAGCCGCACGCATGTTGCTGATGTGCTTAACATAACCTCACTCCGGGCCATGGACTCAACTGTACCGAGAATTGAGGACCGGCAATTAGTGTCCATTTCATGCGGCTGTCAACGTTCGCGGTAATTTAACTGACTAAAAATCGCCTCTGGCAATGAGGATGCAAGTCCTGACATTCGTGATGATGACGATGATAATGGAGATGATGGGAAGGATGATGGGAAGGATGATGGGAAGGATGATGGGCATGATGATGGGAGGATGATGATGATGGTTTTGATTGTGGGGGAGGATGATAGTGGGGATTACAACTTGGTAACCTTTCTGGTATTTTGCAGCATATCCGCTACAGCAACAGCAGCAACAACAGCAACAACAACAACATCAGGCACGTCTATTGCGTTTAGGACTTGCAGCACAGGCACAACAGCAACATAAATACACGGCCAGTGCGGCGGTAACTCCATCCGCTCCGGCACCAGCAGCAGCAGCAGCAGTAGCAACGGCAGGACCAGCAGCAACGACAGCAACAACATTGGTATTACCAACAGCATCGGTACAGGACCAGCATCAGGCACTCCAGCCCATCGTGCACTACAATCCAATTTATGTTCAGTCACCGGCCGAACAGCAACAACAGCAACAGCAACAGCAGCAACATCAATTTGCAATATTGCCACGTTTTAGCAATAATAACCCAAAGGCGGCTTACAATCTAGCGCATGAATCAACGCCGCCAATTCATGTTGTCAGATTGTCAGCTGCGAACGCATTAGGCCACCAGCAACCAGAGCCCATACACCATTACCAGCACTACCAGCAAGCACTGCACCAGCACCAGCAGCAGCAACAGCAACAGCAACAGCAGCAACTACCACACTATACCAGCAACCTTTATCAGAGCCACGCAGCATCTCCCCTCGCCAGCTACATGCAGGAGCAACAGCAGCAACACTCGCAGAGTCCTGTCTCTCCAGCCATTATACCATATTTTAGCCATCCGGGTGCCGTACACTATGGCACGCATTTGTATCATCCGGCACCAGGAATAGCAGCGTCTACATCAACGTCAACGTCAACGTCAACAGCGGCAGCGGCAGCAACCAGCACAAAGCATTACCAACAATTGCAGCAGCAGCAGCAGCAGCAACAGAGAGAGGGAACTGCAACAACCGCAACAAGTGGAAGGTTGCCAGGTGACAGTATCGCTGCCGGTGGCGGGGTCAAGCAGCCAACAGCAGCAACGAATGTTGTGAAATATCCCTAAGCGCTGTTGCTGACGACAACAGCAGCAGCAGCAGCAGCCGCGACAGCAGCAGCCGCGACAGCACCAGCAGCAACAGCCGCGACAGCAGCGACAACGTCAGCAGCAATAGAAGTAATGAACGCGACGGCAACAACGGCAACAGCTTCCGGGCATTTTGGTTACGTGTATGTATGTTTTTATCTGTGCATGTGTGGGTGTGTATCTGTATGTATCTGTGTGTGTGTGTGTGTGCGTGGGCGAGTGCTTGAGCGTTGCTTATCTTCATGTGAATGTGGTAATCTCTATGACACTTTATCTCCTTTATTTCTTTCCTTCTTCCACCATCTGTCTTCCTCTTTCCTCTTTCATCTTTCATCTCTCTTTCACATTCTGCTTCGTTTTCTCTTTCTCTTCCCTTTCTCTTCTCTTTCTCTTCACTTTCTCTTGTCTTTCTCTCCACATTGTCTAAGCTTTCCATCAGTTGTTGCCTTTGTTCTGAACGTTGAAATTATTTTCCATATTTTTGCGAATTTATTTTTTGCAGAATTTTTTTTTTCTCGGCTTTTAATTTGATTCGTTGCTGCACTGCGATAATTTTTAATTAATTATTTGAATGAAACTTTCACTTAATTTAATTTACCTATAAGTTTGGCCAATTTCTTGTCAAGGTTTTGTGTGTAAATATTTTCAAATTTTACCTTTAAACTGTTAACTATTTTTTTATGTTTATCCGAATAAACATTTTAAAATTTGTAAGTGCTTTGATTATAAATAAAATATAAATAAAGTATCTATAAATTAAAATATGTCGAATGAATAAAAAGAAAGAAACAAAAATACTTAAAAGGAAAACGACAATCTTTATGGCTAGATTTCAGAAAATTTATCGCATGATGCAAATCTTATCTCATGATATATTTAAATCAATGGCTACTTGCAAAGCAAACGTGGTGAATATAAAATAAAACTGGTTATTAAATTATTTTTAATGTATTATTAAATAAATTAAATCATCGATTGCGATTTAATTGATTGAACAAAAATATATATTTATTTTTGATTAATTCCAGATAAATTAATGAATAATTCAGATATTAATCTCATGCGATTTTTTAGAGGCAAAAATTAAAATTGAATTTTTTTAATTTTTAAATAATAATTATTAAATATTATTTATCACCATTTCTGAGAAAGACGAAAATAAAGCAATTGCAAGCAGTAAAATAATAATATAAAAATAAATGCACTGCTTGCGAGGGAAGCAGTTAAACAGCCAAGACTTCAGAATCAAGCAGTTCAGCGTATGGAAGAGGCTGGAATTCAGATGAACGCATGAATAACTTCCGAGTTAATCATTCGATTTGAATAAAATCTTCTACTAGGCATGTCAGGACTCAGATGCGACAAACGATTATTGCATAACTCGCGTGTCTATGCGAAATATGGTGGCAATTGTCATGATTTATGGCAGACATTTGGGTACATCAATTCTATGGATCGAAACTGCGGCCCAAGTCTGAGAGTCTGAGAGTCTGAGACTGGCGAATCGGGCAATTGTATATCGCATATGATTTATGCATTATTATGATGATAATTTATTGACAATGGCGAATCGTAAATCGCATTTCCATTAACCGACTTATAAGGGATTAAGCAAGCCAGAGAATCACATCACATGAGCCTCCCGTTGGGCATCATTTCAAGCGTTGTTTGTCACTAAATTGAAAATATTTTAAAAATATATAATATATATATATATATTTTTAAATACGATTAAATCGTGTATGTATAAGCTTTTGGCTTGATTAAAAAATTCGAATCGTTCAGGAGGAAAAGTAACCTAACCGCAGCAGAGAAATCAATTAAAATTTGAATGCATCAAAATGAAAATCCCATAAAGTAACAAACGGAATTCAATGTGTGCGGTGAAGGCGACAAGTCCTTTAATGTAAAACAAAATTCCGAATATCTTCATTCTTCTTTTATGGCTGCTGCTGCTGTTGTTGTTGTTGTTGTTGTTGGTGTTTTTGAAAATTCATGTTATGCCGTTTTTTTAATGAGCTGCCGGATTATGTATTAAGCGCTTCTAAAGTCCAGGGTTTGTCTTTGTGCCCCGCATTTCTGTGTCAGTGCGGAGGCTCATAAAAGTCGCAGATCCGCAAATCCGTTGACATCAACGCAAAACAATTAAAAACGTAAATTTAAAGACCGACCGAAGGGAGGACATTAAATAATAGAAAAAAAAAACGAGATGTTGACATTTGAGGATTTGAAGGTTTTTCTAAAAACTCCCAAAAAAAAAAAGGCCAAAAATAAACTATTTCTCAGAGATCTTAAACCTGACTTTATCGCTCTTTTTATCCTTATTAAGTTTTTTTCTTTATAGAATTAGAGTTTCCGAATGGCGTATCTTAAGGGTATCAGGACATAAAAGAAACATCAAGTCGCAGTAGCGCCAGCTGCGGCAATGGCAAGTGGCAAGCGGCAGTGGCAAGCGGCAGTGGCAAGCAGCAGTGGGAAGCGGCAGTGGCAAGTGGCAGTGGCAAGCGGCAGTGGCAAGTGGCAGTGGCAAGTGGCAAGTGCATAAGATAAACAACTTCCGGTGGATGCCAGCGGGTGACACTTGCATAAAATGCGCATTTCCGACAGAAGCTGAATGAAAATGGCGGCACGCACTCGCCATGTTCACGGATACGGAACGCTGCCAGTCAGCGGCCATATTGGGTGACCATACGCTCGGGCGGGCTCGACACTTTTTCCTTTTCTCATTCCTTCACTTTATTTATTTCTCTTTTTCTTCTTTTCATTTTTCATTTCTCATTTTGTATTTTTTTTTTGTATTTTTTTATTTTTTTATTGCGTGCACACATTTTAAATAATGAAAGCTTTGCAGAGTGTGTGTGTGTGTGTGTGTGTGTGTGTCGTGTGTGTGTGTGTGTGTGTGTGTGTCCTCTGTGTGAAAGTCGACTTAAACAAGCATTTTCAATTTGATTGCAGGCATTCAACCAGCTTTATGCGATTGCCATTTAACTCTGTGGGTTCATATCGATTAGCAGCGTGAACATTGAGTAAGCACTTTTGACAACCTGCAAAGGGAGTAACATTGGGGGATTATTAAATATTTACAAGAATTAACAAGAACTTTTATCAGCGTAATGCCGAAGATTAATGTGTCTGCAGTTAATCGAAATATTTATTTTCGCAACCTCTGAAAGGTTTTAAAACTCACCAACGGCTTTTTTGCTACACACAAAACCCACAAAAAAAAATGTAAAAAAATTCATGGAATACACTTTAAAGTTTCTGCTAACATTTGGCAACATTAACATTAACATAACATAATGTTAAATAAAAAGTCTTTTATACTAATGGGAATTTCTGAAGGGATACACTTGAAGTCTTCTTAAAGGCAGGATTGAGACTTATTTGCCTCATTGAAAGCTGACTTTCTGAGGGACAAACGCCGAGGCTTGACAGCCCCGACATACATGGCAGCTGCCTGTAAGCCACAAGGACCATTAATCTCACTGATGATATAAGGAGGGTAAGTAAGAGTGTACAGACTCAAACAAAGATTTAATTTGACTTGCCAATGCCTCGACAATTTCACACACTTCTTCAAAGAAGTCAAGCTGGAAATTCAATTGACGCTGTGTCCTGTTTAATGTCCTCAATTGGGATCGAATTGAGATGCTATTAAGAAGCCTCAACTGTCAAAGAACCATCAGCGAAACTGTATTACATTTTTTTTTTTTCAACTCAACCAGAGAGTTGCTGCTAATCGTGTCATTAACATAAAATGACATGGCACCCAATGCGTTTACACTGAGATTAAAGACAAAGCCATAGAGCATCTAAAATGAAGTCCAGAGTGTGTAATTCAGTGAGGGCAATTGATGCCAAGTACCCGCCATATGTACCACTGTTGGAAGTTGAATGCAAGGGTCGAGTTCACTTCAAACATATTTTCAGGCACTTTGATGGGCAATCGGGCGGGTATTCTCCTCCTTTATAGGGATTCACAAGTCGGTGATTTATGCAAATTGCCATCAAATTAGCAGACATTTACCCATCACACGATACAACCTCTCGAGTTGGCTGGCGGCTACTTAACGCCAATACCACCCATCCAATTAAGAGCCATTCATAAAGCAACAGCAACAGCAACAGCAACACTTTCAAGTACTTAAATATTCTGCCTAACTTACAAATGACCTTTGACCGTTCTTATTATACAGACAAACGAGTCGGACCCAACCGAAAGATTTATCCATCATCCCCCGCACTATAATTATTTAATATTCAATTTAAGGTACAAGTTATTATGGCTCTGTTCATAACAGTTCGCAGGCTTAAGGCTTCAACGCTGTTAACTCACAGATAAGCTTACAGAAATTATAGAGCCAATTAACAGCGGACTGTTAACTTATTTGAGCATAAATCTTCAGATAGAACGTAACTTTTAAATAGATGTAAAAGGAAGAAAGGCGTGGCTATGAATGATTACGGGATAAATCAATTTGGTATAACACAGAAATGTTATATGCAACTTACATAGCATAAGAAGGAGCTGTTAAAGAACATTAGCTTATTAATAGCGTTCTGTTGTTTATGTATGAAATTATTTTATGTAAATTATTTTAAATTTGAATACACTTCTGTTAAAAGTGGCAATTGCAGAGACAACTCATCTAGTCAGTTGTCTCTGCTTATTATTTTAACAGAGCTCTGTTATCTCTTCTACGTGATGTTGATCTTCCTTCATAACATTTTAATCTACTCACCAGTAAAAATGTTGCCATTCGCACGGGAATAAATCCAATCGCCCTAATCTCCACCGGTCGCTGGGATCGACGTAGCATTATGAGAATTGCACCACGGAATTTAGCAGATTGACTGATCCATCTGCAGGAGAAGATTGCCTGGCTCGTCTTCTCTGCTTCGGTGCTGACGTGCTCAGCGGCATAGCATATGAGAAGCGTCTCTATCACAATGGCCAGGAACATGCAGAATAGATTTATTAATTTGGTAACACTCAGTTCCACGTAGAAAATGATGAAGCTGAGGGCACAGAGCGAAATGGCGGTGCACACGAACTGAAAGAAGCAGGCGGCCGACAAAGAGTTTTCCATTGTCTCCAGCAATCTGTGAACTCCATAATCTTAATGAATAAATCCAAAAACTGAACAGGGAAGGACATACTGTAATATTGTCTGATGATCCTGAATACAGCCAACGAGCTGTTCATATGCCACATCCAGAGATGTCGTTCCAATTGCAGAGATGCGCTGGGCCAGTGCCCTGTAGTGTCCTGATACCATGGTCAGATAGGCAACGGGATAGGTATCATTATTGAGGGTCATCAGGGCGAGGGTGTTGAAGCCTAAGCTCTGTATGATGGCGGTTATAAGGAATGCGCGTCTGGAGCTCTCCCATTCCCAGGGAAACCAGGAGGGATACGGCAGCTGATTGTCACTTGTGCACAGGATGAATAGCAGCGAGGATGCAATGACGGTGACAAACAGACGTAGGACCAAAAGAAAAATTCGTTTCGAACGATTCACACTTTCTTGGATTATTTCCCGCTCCTCCGGCGATTGGAGGCGATTATCCAAGCGACGGAGAATAACATGAAGGTCCTTGAGACGGTGACGCACCCGCACAACATTGATGAACTTCATCTGCTCCACAGCCACGGGGGCAACCACATAAAAGGACTCACAGAACTCCGCAATGGATTCACTCATAAAACATCTTACGTATAGACCCATCGGCACCCAAACATTGGCAATCGCATTATAGAAGATACTGTACGCCGTATAATGTCGCGCCCAGAAGGAGTTACCCTTGGGCCGATCTATGCCAAAGATGCGCCATATATACCATATATATTCAAAGGCCTGCGTTGAATCTACTACGTTTGACATTTTAGCTTTGGTCGAAAATTCCTTTGCCGCAGGTCCTTATATAGGATTTCAAGCCAGGACTCGCATTGATTTATGCAAATTACCAACAAAAATAATATAAATTTACCCGTCACCTTAGACCACTACGAGGTGTCTCCGCCGCAGCGCCGATGCTAAAAACTTTTACATACATATTATTATTAATTATTAATTGAAATATCCTATTAAATTGAAGGACTCTCTTCATGGGTGGGGGTATCCTTAATAATGTACAACTTTGACTGGAAGGGTGTTAAGTACAGAAAACTTTTCCACATATTAATAATCATCTCAATTGTCATCGAGGTCCTGTTAGCACTTATTTGGGGGCAGTTCCTGCAAGTTTAAAATATGTGTAGTCCTTTGACCGAGTCAACAAGTGGACCGGTTTCAAAGGATTTCAATGTTTTTTATACAATAAAAAGACCCAAAAATAAATAAAAAAATATTCAAAATGAAAACTTGAAATAGTTTCGAGGCATATGACTAATTAATGAATGAGTTGTGAATGAATAATTTGAATAAATTACCCTGGGGGAAAGCTGAAAAATATTCCAAGAGAAGATGCAAGAAAATGAGAAAGAAAGAGAGAGAGAGAAAGATTAAAAATAAAATGAATAAAATTCTGAGTAAAAAAAAAAGAGAAAAAAGGATATGAAATATTAGAAAAAAATAAAGAGAAATAATTGAAGTAAAGGAAAATGAATAGGTACAAAGAAGAACAAGAAGATACGAAGTATGAAGGGCAGAAAAAAAGTAGAAAAGAAATAGAGAAAGAGAGAAAAAAGAGGAACATTTAAACTAATAAGGAATAAGTGAAACTAGGAAAGAGAATAAGAAAAAGGACATGAAGCCGACTTAAATGTCCTTTATATAAGCCCGTTTTAATAGAGGATCTATGAGTATCGAGAAATTAAAACTGACATGAATGGCATGAATGGCATGAATGACATGATTGACATGATTGACATGAATGACACGAATGACATGAATGAATTATATAATGAAATATTCAACACAAGAGAGAATGAGAGAAAATTAAGATAAAAGAGTGGAAAGTAAAGAGAGAGAGAGAGAGAGAGAGAGAGAAAAGAAGTAAAGAAAGAAAATATGAATAAATAATCAATTTTAAAAGTACTCAGATGTCAGATAAAAGAATATCATTTATAAAGTCTTAAAATACACAATATTACATAATGAATATAAAATGAATATATTTAATTAATTTAAATTTTTTTAATTAATTTTTATATTTAATTAATATAAAAAATTCCAAAAAACTCGCATTGTTTTTCAGTCATCACCAAAACTTCATCTAGTTTAAGGCTTATAACTCACATAATTTTTAAGAAAAGCAAACAATAAAAAAAAATAAAAATTATAAATAATATAAAAATAGACTTTTAAATATTTATAATTAATCTGATTCTTAAATCCCTTAATTCATTTCACTGGCAAAAAATGAGCAAATCTGTTGACCAAATTTGAAACACTTTGCTATAGAAAAGTATCCAGAATCAATTGAGTTGTGGGCGTATCTTCAGAGTGGGGATGTTGTATACATGCACACACACACACGAACGCACACATACAGACATACACACAGGTGTCAAGCGCGTCGGTTATTCAAATTAATAATGCCAAATTGATTGCATAACATTTGTCAATGGGAATCTGGTTTCGCTTAGCGGAATGAAGGAAGGTCAAGGGGGCTGATGTTGGGGGGAGGCGCAAGGCAGCAGGCAGCAGGCAGAAGGCAGCTTAGCCATCCGTCAGATACACCACACAGAGCGCTATGATTGAATATGATTGATTTAGGCGGCATAAATTATGAACAGTCTAGGCCCCTTAATATCGAGAGAACTTATGGTGCTTAGATCCAGGTTTTTGTGGGTGTTTTGCTGAGGGAAGCGAATAGAAAGACGAAAATGGGGGAGAAGGGAGTTGGGAGATGGTGAAGAGGAAATGAAAATGGGAAAGGAAAAGGTGGCTCAGGCCAACCTGTCGCGACCTTGGCCATTTGACAAATGAGCTGCGTAAGCCAAACGATTTGCACAAGACGCATAATTAAATGGCCACCAGGCGGCAAATTGACATCTGCCGAAGGAGGACAAGCACATATAAAATACATAAACAGACAGATATAGATACAGATACAGATACAGATACAGATACAGATACAGATACAGATACAGATACAGATACAGATACAGATACAGATACAGATACAGATACAGATACAGATACAGATACAGATACAGATACAGATACAGATACAGATACAGATACAGATACAGATACAGATACAGATACAGATACAGATACAGATACAGATACAGATACAGATACAGATACAGATACAGATACAGATACAGATACAGATACAGATACAGATACAGATACAGATACAGATACAGATACAGATACAGATACAGATACAGATACAGATACAGATACAGATACAGATACAGATACAGATACAGATACAGATACAGATACAGATACAGATACAGATACAGATACAGATACAGATACAGATACAGATACAGATACAGATACAGATACAGATACAGATACAGATACAGATACAGATACAGATACAGATACAGATACAGATACAGATACAGATACAGATACAGATACAGATACAGATACAGATACAGATACAGATACAGATACAGATACAGATACAGATACAGATACAGATACAGATACAGATACAGATACAGATACAGATACAGATACAGATACAGATACAGATACAGATACAGATACAGATACAGATACAGATACAGATACAGATACAGATACAGATACAGATACAGATACAGATACAGATACAGATACAGATACAGATACAGATACAGATACAGATACAGATACAGATACAGATACAGATACAGATACAGATACAGATACAGATACAGATACAGATACAGATACAGATACAGATACAGATACAGATACAGATACAGATACAGATACAGATACAGATACAGATACAGATACAGATACAGATACAGATACAGATACAGATACAGATACAGATACAGATACAGATACAGATACAGATACAGATACAGATACAGATACAGATACAGATACAGATACAGATACAGATACAGATACAGATACAGATACAGATACAGATACAGATACAGATACAGATACAGATACAGATACAGATACAGATACAGATACAGATACAGATACAGATACAGATACAGATACAGATACAGATACAGATACAGATACAGATACAGATACAGATACAGATACAGATACAGATACAGATACAGATACAGATACAGATACAGATACAGATACAGATACAGATACAGATACAGATACATACCGATTACCGGTCGACGGTTTGCCCACATTCCACCCATGTATTTAAACCATATGGGGCCCTTTTCAAGGTTTTCCGCATTTCCTAGAAAATAATGTCAATAACAGTTAAATTATTGAAAATGGAAATTGTTGTGAAACTTTGCAACTGTCTTTCTGGCAATTTTAATTCGACCGTCAATCAAGGATAATGGGATCCAATTAGAAATTGTCGTCAGTGCATTAAGAATTCCTCATTTCAAGCAGTGCCACTGCTTGCCACTTTAACTACCGGCAGAATAAAGTGGGACATGAAGAATGCATGATGAGTGGGAAAACAATTTTCCCTCCTTTAGAGGAATTTAGCCAAAAAAAGCTAAACTTGGCTGAGGAAGAAACGGAGAAAAGGCGTCAAGCAGTTAACTGCTTGCATCTCCTCCGTTTCTAAGGAAGGACTTCGGTGGAACGGAATAAAAATTATAACAATGTCCTTAAATCTCACTTAATAATTGGCATTTAAAAAATATTCGATAATCGCCTCGTTTATCGAATCGTTAATCGATTATTTTCAAATAGATTACAATAAACCGATAATTTTACACATAAAAACCCAAAGCTCAAACACATTTAATTCGCAGTCATTTAAGCGTGTCAGTTTTTAAATGTTATTTATATAATCTGTTTCAGATATTTTTTATTTACTTAACTTTTGTTTTTTATTTTGTTACATTTTTACTGCTTGTGTTTTGACACGAAATGCAAATTAAATAAAAAATAAAAAATAAAAAATAAATAATAAAAAAATTAACAAATGAAAACTGAACTCTGACAACTAAAAACTGAAAACTGAATGCTGAATGCTGAATATTTAATGAATTCACGATGACATTTGTTATATTTATTTAGGCATTAATAATACTTTTGTGGCATAACTTAAAAACCTACAACAACAAAAGCAACATCAACAACAGCAACAACAGCAACAACAAAAACAACAACAACCAAAACTCTTGGAAAAAAAATTACAATAATGAAAAAAAAGCGAGCAAAGTTTGTGTTTTGGGCCAACGGAAATTAAATGAAATGGAAATGAGCAAATCTAAAAAATTTACAACAATTTTTTTTCTATTTTTTTTTTAATTTTGCTTTTTTTACATTTTTACTGCAGATTTCCGCCGATGCTTAAATTAAAAGCATCAATTAAAAAAAAACTTACCATAATCAAGCTGAAAAAATGGCTGTTTCCTACACACACACAAAAAAGACAAAATATATATACATTTTTATTTTTTATGTTTTTTATTTATTATATTTTTTATATTTTATTTTTTGTTATATTTTATTTTTTTTAAATTTTATTTCTTATATATTATTTATTTGGTGAATATTTATTTTAAAACAATTTGCATTCAGGCTCTGAACAAATCCCATCAACAAGTTCTGTGCGCAAACAAAGGCAAACGCCTCCATAAGCCACAAGGCAATTTATACAGAAGTCAGATATATATATCAGATATACATATATAAATCAGATGTATAACAAAGATATGTATAGCAATGATCTGTGTGTGTGTGTGTGTGTGTGTGTGTATCTTTACCCTAAGCATGTCCATATTTAGGAGCTAAGTAATTATCGACATGCCTAAACATCCGAACAATCGAAAAAAACCAAATGAGATCTTAACTTATTTTCTTTAGGTATTTGTACTAACGTTAAACATGCGATTAAATATTAGAATAGATTAATTAAGAGACCGCCTCACACACACACACATACATGGAGAGAGATGCCTTTTCCAACAAACATGTTTATTGGCAGATACCCCGGAGATGGAGAATTGAGTGGGGATCATCGTTACCCCAAGGCAGGTAAATCATTTAAGCACAGGAAAAAAATATAAAAATAAATAAAGTTTAAAATATAAATCGACTAGTTTATATAATTATTTACTTACTGATACAAAAAAAAATATTTATTGAATGAGCATATTTAATATATTTAAATATAATAAATAATTTATTTTGCCATAAATACTTCATATAAAAAATGTTAAAAAATTTAAGTTAATTTAAATTGTAGATCTGGAAGCTTTAATATATATATATTATCCTGTAGTAAGCTACTAAAAAGAAAAAAATTTAATATCTGTAATTAGACGAAATTTAAGTGCTAAATAAATAAATATAATTTCACTGCTTTATAAATATCAAAGTTGACTTTAATTAATTAATTCTAATTAACATTATATTATTTTTATTTATTATATTTAATATATTTATTTTTAATTTATTTATATTTATATTTATTTATTTATTTATTTATATTTATTTTTTTTTCTATTTTATTTTTATTTATTTGCATTAGTATTTATTTTTTGCTTTTAGTTGCATTTTGGTCTACTCATAATTAAATTATTATTATAAACAATTAAAGACAGTAACATTTTTATTTTAAGTCGACGTTAAATCCTTGGACAAAAACAATAAACGAATTATTATTTTATTTGCAATATTTAAATTAATTATTTTAATATTAAGTGTTAAGTTTCATCATAAAACTAAATATTTTAATACAAGTGCTTTTATTTCTGAACACTTAGTATTTATTTCTTTTTTATTTTCCCATTTTTTTAACTAAAAATAAATACCCATCATTATGAAATTAAATATTTAAATATTAAGAGCAAAGCAAAAACAATTTATTTTTTTTTTTCTTTATTTTATTTTTTTTTTATTTTATTTTATTTTATTTAAATTCATATTTTAGTTTAAACAATAAATAACCGAAAAGTACATAACCAAATTAACTGTTAACAGTTTTAATTGAAACCAAACTCAATAAATATCAAAATTATTTAATTATAATAATAGTAAAAATTATTTATATTTATAACTTATAACTTATGAAACTCAGCTTTAAAAACAAATATTTAAGTCATTATTTAATTTTATATTAATATATAAAATTTTATATACTATTTAATATATATTATAATTATAACTATTAAAAATTGGTAGATAATTTATAAAAATTTAATTTTTCATAATTATTTCCATTTATTGAATTTTGATAAAAAGAAATAATTTTTGTATCTCTTTTTTTAATCATTTATTTATTTAAAGGCCATTACTTTATTTACTTGTTTTTTCGTGGAATTAAAACATTTTTTTTTAATTATGCGGAATTTAATAATCTTTATTAAAAAACATTTATAGCAACAAAATCGCAAATCGTAAACAAGAAATCAATATTTTAATGAACATATTTACTGAGAGGTAACGCCCACGCATGGGGGGCACCTCATCGCCTCATAGAGAAGTCGTCAAGTACGCGCTTATAAATAAACTGATGGCTAAGCTGGGTGCTTGGGCGAATCAGTATGTGTGTGAGTGTGTGAGTGTGTGTGTGTGAGTGTGAGTGTATGAATGAACGAATGAGTGAATGAATGAATTTGTCTCGAAGATACAGCAAATTACTTTTAACTGAACAAATCAAACAATAATGATCTGAACAAAGCGGTTCCGACTGACAAACACTGCCAAGTTTGTCCAGTCAACTCTGAGTATCTGATCTGAGGCTCTGATGACGTTGATGACGCCAACGTAGCTTTTGTCTCACTTCTCGCTTCTCATATCTCACTTCTTACTTCTCAATTCTCCCTTCTCATCGTTCAATTCTCCCTTCTCCATACATTTCTCAGTTTTCGTCTGTCAGTTCTCAGGTGTTCTCCAGCTATGCGACCTTTTTAGAGACCGCGACCGATATCGATACCAAAACTGTGACAGAGACGCTGACAGAGACGCTGGCAGAGGCGGCGACCGAGACAGACTTGGAGATGGTGACGAGAGGCCAGATACAAAAAGGCGATTGACAGCTTGGCCGGGCTTATAAATAGCCCAAGTCCGTTTAGAAGGCGCTTCAGTTCAAATCGAACGCTTCGAGTGCTATTAAATTAAAAATATTATAATTTTTTTTTTATTTACATTTCCCGAAACAAATTTAACGAATCTTAAATAAGTAACATAATTTTTTTTTCATTTATTGTGGTTAGAAAACGTGCCTAAAAAAATGGTGAGTGCCGTCAAGTGATCGACTGGTCAATGTAAAAGTGTAAATCAAACTGAAAACACAAATGGAATATGTTTTTTTTCCCATTCCCCGCCCCCTTATTTAACGCCCTCAAAACAAAAGACCCAACGAATGCATAAAAAACTCTACGTGAGCGAAATATTTAAATGAGCTTCAAGAAAAGAGAAGAAAAAAAGACAAACAAAAATAAATAAAAAAAAAAAAACAAATAAAAATAAACAAATATTTATTATATTATATTACATTAGTTTGAGCGTCGGCGTCATTGGGAAGCCCCCCACTTAAAGTTCTGTTTAAAGTCCCAACTTCCGGTACTTCGAACTATCTATGAATCAGCACCAGAAAAACAACTCAAGCAGCACAACTAAAAACTTATATGACGATCGTTTCCAAAGTGCAAAAAAATATAAAATAATTCATTTTTAGAAGCTCGAAAACTAAATGACAAAACCTTTAAGAAACTTTAGAAAATAAGATCTATTTGAAATAAGGAAGATTATATAGAGTCCAAGAAGTAAATCCAAAAAATCTTCTTTGGGTTCTTGAAACTATTTATTTGGATTCAAAAAAAGGCAACGATTAAGAATCTGAGTATTTTGAAAATAGCAAATGGAATATCATATATATCATATATATGATATATCATATGTATCCTATATATCATATATATCATATATATCCTATATATCATATAAATCATTTATAACATATATATCATATAAATCATATATATCATATATATCATATATATCATATATATCATATATATCATATATATCATATATATCATATATATCATATATATCATATATATCATATATATCATATATATCATATATATCATATATATCATATATATCATATATATCATATATATCATATATATCATATATATCATATATATCATATATATCATATATATCATATATATCATATATATCATATATATCATATATATTATGTATATCATTCATTTATTATTATAATAATCTATTCGCTTAGTTCCCCTTCAAAGAGTTCTTAAGCGGATTATTTATCTTGTTCCCTAAGATAAATTAATGATCCACCTAAATCAAGTCTAAGTTAGTAATGCAATATTTCAATTCTATAATTGAAAAGTAGATCGAAACTGCGATCATGATGATGATGATAATGATGATGATAATGATGATGATGATGATGATGGTGGGATGGGTGAATAGGGTTTTGATAAAAATAGGAATGATGATGATTATATAAATAAGGATGATGATAATTATGATGATGATGATGATCATTATCATCATGATAATGATGATAATGATAATGATAATGATGATGTTAATGTTGACGTTGATAATGATGACAATAGATGCTTATAATGATGGCAATAATAATGAAGATAAAGATGATAATTATAAATTTGTGACAGGAATAATAAAATAAAATAATTCCCTAAGAGATCAGATCTTTTTTAGTGTTTATTTAAGAAAAGTATAAAAGTATATCAAATTTAAAAATTACTTTTTTTTTAAATGAATCTTAAGTCAGGGAGTATTTAAGATGCAGACTGGAAATCAGTTAAGATCTGAGTCATTAAATAATTGGAAATATGAGATCAGTTGTGATCATTGATGTAATTTGAATATAAAGAAAAATAATAACTCGATGCAGTTCAATTGAAGGATCTAGTAGATGATGATAGTTAAAGTTGAATGGAATATAATATTTAATTGACTAAGCTCGAATCATAAAAAAAAATATTAACAATTAAAATGGGATTAATCTGAAGGTCTAATAAATGAGACTACAACAAATTGTACTGAGATTTAAGCTGAAAAAAGAGATTTAAGCTAAAAGATTAATTTTAGTAGCTTAGTTTTTAATTTAAAAAAAAACAGTAATAATATCAGCTTTAAAGGATCAACTATAAACATCTTAAGTTTCTCAAGATCACTTAAATCATAAAAATTAAAAATAATATTAAAAAATATTAAAATTAATCTCAATTTTAAACTGAGTAATAAAAACAATTATGAGATCAGCTTATTAAATTAAAAAACATCATAAAAATGGGGTGAATATATATAATATATAAAAGAAATAATATTAAAATGTCAGATATAAATATGGGAATTCTGATTAATCTTAATTAAGGACCTACACTTGTACAGCCTTTGAATTCCCCAATGTGAAGCGTGTTTATTCTTTAGTTGAAATTTTGCTTAACTTAAATCGAATTTAAGGTACTTCATATTTTTTATTTATATCATTTAAATTCTTAATTTTAATATTTTATTATTTGATTTTTCACATTATCCCATTATTCCGAAGATGACCTTCGACATTAGCAGCTGTCTCTCACTTTGTTCCACTTAATTTGATGATGTCTTTTCGGGCGAAAAGCAATTCCCTCAAACAGCTACCAATTTGCATAATCTAACTGAATTCTGATTCATATTAAAGCCAAAATTCAATTTGCTAAGAAGCAATCGAAGTCACATCGACAACAACACCAACAACAACAACAACAACAACAACATGTTTAAGTTTATGTGTCATACGACCGATAAAGATCATTGGCAAACTGTTCAATTTCTCAATATCTCAATTTCGAACCCATTGACATTTCTATACAGACCAATGGTGGCATCCAAATTGGGTAGGATTTACTCTGATTTAGTAGCCCAACTAAATGATAGTGTCAGCTTCTATACACACATAAATATATTAATAAATATACATACATATATATTTATTTTATTCACATCATTTTTCTTCCCAATGCCGATGACGCACTGCGATTCATCGAACAATTTGTGGGCGATAACTATCGGTGTTTCCGTAGTCAAGGGTCAACTCGAACGACTACTGAATTCCATATAAAGCTGCTCACAGAGACAACTCATATTGTATAGGTAGGGTGTCTCTGCTGTTCAGCTCAAGCTTTTAAAATAATTAACTAAAATAAAATAATTAAAATTAATTAATAAAAATTAATTAGTTAAAACTAATTAATTGAAATTATTGAATTAAAATTAATGAGTTAAAATTATTTAAAATAAATTAAATAAAATTAATTAATTGAAATTAAATGAAATTAATTAATTGAAATTAATTGAAATTAATTAAAATTAATTTATTGAAATTAATGATTTAAAAAAAAGTTAATTAAAATAAATGGCCAAAGAAACTCAAACTTTCGGTTCGATATTTTTATTTATTTAAAGGATGTTTAAAGGATACTTTTTTAGTTTTATTAAATTAATTCATTAAATTATTATTTTCCTTTATTTTATAAGGTCTATTAAAAGCATATCTAAGCAATCTTTTTTTATTTATGTAGTTATTTAAAAAATATATAATATACATATATATAATACAAATAATAAGGACTTGAAATTTGGTACTCCTTTTTGAGGTTTTCAATTGAGATTGCAATTTTACTTTTCTCCGATATCAAGTATTATTTTTTTTTAATTGTCTCCTCATTAATTTAATTAATTAATTAAGTTTTACATTTCGCTCTTCTTTCCACCGCAGCTTCCACAGAGGGAACAGCAGCTACTGGCCCTGGTATTGGTAATACTGGCGGTGGGATGTCACAGTACCGTAGGTAAAAAACTAGATAAACGTTGTGTCAACTGTACTTATCGTACGTATTACACGTACGGCGATGGGCGTACCAATCAGCGGGTGATCTACCAAGATCCATACTATACACGTGGTATTTACAATGATTCTCTACACTCCAACAATGTTATGTCCTTGCTAACAGCCGTTGCAAACTACCATGCACCCTACCTACGTTGCACCCCACCCCATCCAAAGGGGTAGTGCATATCCACAATGAGAGCACACTTAGCGCTAACTTTGAAAATCTATCGATAAACCAAATATGAGTAGATCAAAAATGCATAATTACCTCTACACACATACAAACGCACACGCACAGATACACTCACACACACACACACACACACACACATGTATTTGTACACATTTCTTCTATACACTCGCACGTAGTTGTACTTAATGTTAACCTCTGGCAATGCAATGTTACACACCTTCTCTTTTCAAACCCGTCCTCCTCCCTTCTGGCACGCCCCCACGTAGCCGCCCAGAGCTATGGTTGCAGCGGCAGTCCATGCGGCGTGAATGCCGTCTGCCAGGAAGCCTCCGGCGGCCGCCCTGTCTGCTCCTGCCCCCCCGGCTACAGCGGCAATCCCCTCACCCACTGCAATCGCGGCGAGTGCCTGGACAATGTTGACTGCCGTGGCGATCTCTACTGCAATCAGAATCGCTGTGTTAACCCTTGTGTGGGCGCCTGTGGCATTGGCTCCAACTGTGAGGTAAGCTCTCCAGGCTGAGTCCCTAAAATGATTCTCACTGTGTCGTTTTCCCTCAGGCCATCAATCATGTCGCTGTCTGCAGCTGCCCGGCTGGCTTTAATGGAGATCCCTACACGGCCTGCCACTTGAATGATCCAGGTAAGGACTCTATAAGCCCGTATAATACATACACACATTTATAATACACACATACACATACACATGCATACATGTACACATATAAGATTTATTATGAGGAGATATGGAGACGTCAGGTGAGTCGATTGGGTACATTTTTGTGGGCAGATCTGGGAATATATTTTACCCATGCGTAGGTGAAAAGGATAGGGCAGATATAGTGTCCTTTCCCCGCCACCCGTTCCCCCATCCATTAGCTTATTTTTACCTTCAGTTTTACCAGTTAATCAGAGACTAGAAATGCATTAAAAAAATAAAAATAACTAAAAAAAAACCGAAACTAAAAGCGTCTAAAACATAGCTTAATTTGAAGGATTAAAGTGCTTGCCAGGCTTTAAGGACCTGCCATTCAATAAATGCAGAATTTGCCGAACACAAATAAAAATATTTCATATATTGTATATTTATATCTGTACATGACATTCCTTATTGTATTTATACAAATGTTGATTTTAATGTTGTTGTTGTTGTTATTGTTGTTGCTATTGTTATTGCTGTTGTTATTGTTGTTATTGCCAATTGACTGGTTTTGACCAAAAAAAGCTATTTCGGGCTGGGCCATGGCATTCATTCAATTTTGTATGTAGGTTGGCATGCATAATATTTGCGGTCAATACAATAAAACAACAATATTAACGACAACAACAACAACAACAACAACAACAACAATAGCAATAGCTATAACAACAATATTGTATTTATTTATAAGAATGATGAACGCCCAACACAAAACGCACTTGCTCTTTGTAATTTTATGGTAATTAGCTTGTATTTTGTTTCGTAATTGTCAAGATCAAGGACAGGGCCAAGTAGGCGAAGTCGAAGGCAGCGACAAACCAGAAGCGACGACTCGAAACACCATTTTATATATTCATAAATAAATATATATTAATATACATGCATACACACATACACATACATACACATATACATATACACATATTCATATAGAGCGCCGTTTATACTCTTCCATTAAGTGGTATAAGCCTCAAAGTTGAAGGACTTAGCCCCAGCTACGAGGCTTAAATGTATCTTTAAAAATGTATCTCTTAGGTATCCATATTTTATGGTCATTTTATAGTCATTTTATAGTCATTTTATAGTCATTTTATAGTCCCTTGCAGTACCTTTATCTGAGTATTTTTCTCTTTAATTTAAAAGTTCAATTTTTGATCTCTAATTTTATTTTAGAATTTCTAAAATATTTTTGATATTTTCAATACTTTTTCAATTTTCAAATATTTAATATATTATATATATATTTTTATATATATATTTAATATTTATTCCTAAAAACTCTGAATTAATATTTTTAAAATTAATTTTTTTTTTGGTACTTACTAAATTTATTTTTATTTCATTTTCCACTTAACTTTTGAATTTTATTTCTTGTTTATTTAAATTATTATTTTTTTCTTAAATAAAATATTTTTTAAATATTTTTTTTTAATATTTTTTTATTTAATTTATTATTCAAGTATATAAAATATTTATTACACATATCTTTGAGATACAATTAATTTATTCATACTTATTCAAAAAGTATCTGTATCTGTAACTACGCACGAGTCGCAATGACGTAGATACATATTTTTGCATCTAACAAACATATAATTATATATATATAATTTGAGTTTTTTTTTTTTTAAATTTTAAATGTGTTTTTATTTTCTCTCTGCTTTAATTCAGATTGAAATTTGTATCTCAAACTTGAAGATATTCAATCTCTATTCATCTCATGGCTTAGATACATATTTTTGTGGCAAACATTTATGTATTTATTTGATACAATCAAAATTGAGTGCTTTTTTTTTTTTAATAATAAAATAATAAAAAGAAAATATTAAAAATTTTTAGCCATTTAGAATTTATTTTCAATAAAATTTTCCATTCAGATTTTCAGCTTTTATTTGCCGTAAACATTTTCTGTTCAAATGTAACAAAAATCTTTTGATTTTGAATTTACGCCAATTAAATGAAATTCAAATAATACTCGTATCAAAATGAATGCTGCCTTTATCAAAATGTATCTTATAGATACAATTATATCTACACCATTTAATATGAAGCTTTCAGCTTTCATTATATCAAAACACCTTTTGACTCAGTGCCAGCTTGTATCTTGTGAATGCAGATGCACGTGTGTTGACTTGGAAATTCATTTAAGCTGCAATTGTATCTTTGAAATTTCACTGCATGCGTATCTGTAAGATACAATTTGTGCAATCCTTTTGTTGCCTCTGCAACTGAATCGTTTCATGTCAAATTTATCTGTGCCTTTGAAATCAGATTCAATCTGCATCCTCTGTGGCAGCTTGCATCTAAATGATACAGATTAAAACCGACTTCAAAGGCACAGATACATTCGACTTAATATATATATATATATATATATATATATATATATGTATAGATATAGATACATAGATACATTTATAATCTTCTTAAGGGACGATGTCAGTGTATCAAAATGTTTGGCTAAGAAAATGTGCTCATTTCTGTTTTGTTCGCATTTCTTTTGTTGTGAACTGATTTATGCAGGGTCATGTAATTCATGCGCAGGTCAGCACTGAGTCCTGCCTGAGATGGCTACCACCACATGGGCTCGCACCACAGTCCTCATCGCACTTCATCTCACACGCACTTCAACACAGTAACAAAGCGCAAATAATTGGTGGGCCAGGACACTTGAATTGGCATTGAATAAATCGCCATTCACATCGGCATCTACATCAATAGCTACGTCCTCGCCTTCATCATCATCATCATCATCATCCCCGTCTTCCTCATCATCCTCATCATCCTCATCTTTCCCATCATCCTCATATTCCTTGTCGTCCCCATCTTCCTCAGCTTTCCTGCCATCCCCATCTTCCTCGTCGTTCCCAATGGCATTGACCAGTGGAGACTCAGTCTTACATCCATACATACACATGCATATACACATCCACATACACACACACACACACACACACACACACACACACAGAGTCAAAGCTCATTTATGCGCATAATTTGTACTTATAATTTGTTGGCTCCGATGGGATTGTTTTTGATTTTATTTATATTGTTTTCCTTTTGATTCCTTATGCCCTACGCCGATGTTGATTAAAATCGAGTCAAGTTTATAAATTTGTATTTGTTTCCATGACAAAATCCATGCAATACTCAGACACTCAGAAGACTCACAATTTGATAGGCTCAGTTTATCAGACTCCTCCCGCTCCCTCCCCTCCCCAGACCCAGACAGCCTCGAGGTAAACAGTTTACCTGCGTTCAAGTGTCTACATAAATAAATTTATAAATAAATAAATATATAAATATATATATCAATAAATTAAAATATAAATAAATCAGAAAAAATAAATATATAAATAAATAAATAAATATATATATAAATAAATACATTTATAAATAAATAAATAAATAAATATTTAAATAAATACAGAAAAAATTAATAAATAAATAATATATATAAAACATCTAAATAAATAAATATATATATAAATAAATATATTTTTAAATAATTAAATAATTAAATAATAATTAAATAATTAAATAAATATAGAAATAAATAAATATATATAAATAAAAAAATAGTAGAATAATTAAATAAATAAATAAAAAAATACAGAAATAAATAAATAAATAAATATATAAAATATAATTAAAATAAATAAATAAATATTATAAAAATAAATAAACAAAAAATAAAATATTTAAATAATTAAATAATTAAATTAATATATATTTTTATATTTACTTTAAATAAATACATTAAATATAGAAATAAATAAATATATATAAATAAATAAATAGTTATATAATTAAATAAATAAATAAAAAAAATATAGAAATAAATAAATAAATAAATATATAATATATAATTAAAATAAATAAATAAATATTATAAAAATAAGTAAATATAAAATTAAATAATTAAATACTTAAATAATTGAATAAATAAATTAATATATATTTTTATATTTACTGTAAATAAATATTTATATATATCGCTTATATTTATATCGACTCGCAGCCGGAACCTCCTTAAATGGAGAGGAGGGACATGGCGTGTGGGCCGGACTGCAGTTGAGATACGAATGGGAATTTCTCCGCATTCAATTTATTGACTTAAGCCAAATGCTAATTGGAAATGCAAATAAATCAAAGTGCAAAAAAAAAAATAAACAAATAAATAAATTCATGCAAATTGGAAATTTATTAAAGTCGTGTCGGCACAATTTGAAAAACAAGAACAATTCGAATTTTCCATAAAAGTCACGGATAATTTGTAGGCTCTACTTAGAAGGCAACTTGACTTGAGGCTTTCAACACTCGAATGCAATTTATAGATTTATGTGTGAGTGTGTGTGTGTGTGAATGAAGGATTCTTAATTGACAATTAAAAAAACTCTTCCTTTAAATTATATTAAACATAATGTGGCGACTAATAGAAGGATATTTCTTGCCCTCCAATCATAGAAGCTCAGAGTAAAGTTCAGGACTTTTTTTAATTAAGCCATCCACTTACTGAAAGGTTGAAGGACATTTTCTAGGGAAAGTCCTAGGGACTTACATCTGACTAATATTGTTTATCTGAGGATTTTCCTATACTTAAATATAGTAGAAAAATAATTTAAGATCCATTCTTCGAGTCGGGGCTTGGGAAAGCTAAGAGACAACAAACAGTTTAGCTCTAAGGATAACATGCTGTTCTATCTATCGATCCTTGAAGTAAAGTTGTACCAAAGGACATTAAAAGTTCCTCGGCAATTGTCTTATTCCGAAGTACCTTAAGTCATCCATCATCACTGAGACATCATCATTACCAACCGCTGGCTGTTGACTGGGCTGGGCAGTCACCTTGAAGGAGTCATCAAGGTGGGGTGGCAGCCACAGGAAGCTGTCAGAAGGAACTTAAAATGTGTGTGGCATAAATCATAAATGTTAAATATTTGCATATTTTGTACATTTCAGAGGAACAATGCCATCCCAGTCCGTGCGGCGTGAACACCAAGTGCGAGATCATTAATGGCGTCCCAACCTGCTCCTGCCTGCACGGCTATCTGGGCAACCCGCTGAGCGGCTGTCGCCATGAGTGTGAATATGATGGCGACTGCGGTGGCAGGGACATGTGCAGCAATTTTAAGTGTGTGCCCTCCTGTGGACAGTGCGGCAAGGGTGCCAACTGCAAGTCGGTGGCCAATCATCGGGCGGTTTGTGAATGCCCCAAGGGCTACATTGGCAGCCCCTACACTGAATGTCGCCCAGAGTGTTATGGTGATTCTGACTGCCCAGCGGGTAGACCTGCCTGCTTTTATGGCATCTGTAAGAATACATGCGATGGCGCCTGCGGCATTGGCGCCGATTGCAATCTGCGCGGCTTGACTCCCGTTTGTAGCTGCCCGCGCGATATGACCGGCGATCCGTTTGTCCGCTGCCGCCCCTTCACCAAGGAGGACCTCTGCGAGCCAAATCCCTGCGGCAATAATGCCATCTGTGTGCCCGGCCATGATAACACAGGACGCGAGCGACCCGTTTGCAACTGCCTGCCAGGACATACTGGAAATCCACTAACACATTGTACACGGGTAAGCTTTTCGTTTTGAATACTCTTGCATGGCCATAAGCCACATGATGACGATGATGATGCTGATGTACCTTCTTCTCTTTCCATTAGGGCGAATGCCTGAGCAACAACGAGTGTCCCGATAACAAGGCCTGCATCAATTACCAATGCGTGGATCCCTGCATTGGCAAGTGCGCCACTGGCGCCACCTGCGAGGCAAAAGCCCATCTCGCCGTCTGCCGCTGCCCACATGGACAGACCGGCGATGCGCTCGTCTCCTGCCGCCAAATACGCAACTTCCCCGTGGCCAAATACCACTAGGATGGGCCTCCTCCCACCCCCATCCAACTGGGTGGTTAGTAAACGCCGCACTGCCTGCCAACCCAACAACCAATCCAATCCTTCCAATTGTAACCACCAACTGTCTATTGTATCCTTTGTTTCTATCGAAGTCTTTGTTTGAATATTATTTAAATTATTTACTAATTTACTGACTTCTGGAAGAGCCTGCACCCAAATTTCCCGCATATCCTTTCAATAAATAAAACGACTACAATAAATTTTATTTAATTAAAATAAAAATTATATCCCCCGTCTCTTACTTAATCTCTTGGGAGCTCATTGATGTCTCAGATCAGATCGTGATCTTCTGACATCTGCACTTCAGATCTTCTAATTAAGACCGGTTTTCGGATGATATCGTGTCAAGATCTCCGCTATAATCCCCGTTGCAAAACTACGGGAAAAAAATCCTAACCGGTTTTAGGTTTCAAAGATCTTGCGATCTGTCGATCTTTCGGGAACCTATCATTATATCAATGCTTAATATATTATTATAATTATTTTTATTATTAACTTTAGCTCTTTTTATTTATTTCTTTTAATATTTTTTTATTTTTTATTAATATCAAATTTATTATAATTTTTTAAGTTATTTCAACTGCTTTTTTTTTATATATTGATTTTTGATTTGTTTTCAATATTATTTATTATATATTATTATTTATTATATATTATTATTTATTATTATACTATTATTTATTATATATTATTATACTATTATTTATTATATATTATTATTTATTATATATGTATTATTATTTATTATATATTATTTATTACATATTATTATTTATTATATATTATTATTAATACATATTATTAATAATTATTTAATATTAATAATTTTTTACCTTAAAATGCTTATATCCTCTTATTGATTTTATTTAATTTTGCTACATTTATTATTTTATTGTTTATATTGCTTCTTATTATTTGTATATTTTTTTCGATTGATATTAATGTTTTTTTTATAAACAATAAACTGTTTCAATTTATAATAATTATTTATTTTATTATTTAATTATTTCTATATTATTTTTTATTTTTTATTCCATTATTTATGTATATTCATTTAATATTTGTGGTTTTTATTAGGATAATAAATTTTAATATTATTTTTATCATTTTAATTTGAATAAACAAAATCGCTTATACGTCCACAAAGACGAATTTCGGTTCACGTTATTAGTACAACGCTTCTTGCTATAAAATCCTCAAGCTACGCTCTACGCTTCTCGCTAAGCTATTCGCTTCTCGCTGAGGTACTCGCTACGCTTCTCGCTAAGCTACTCGCTACGCTTCTCATTAAGCTACTCGCTTCTCGCTAAGCTACTCTCTACGCTTCTTGCTAAGCTACTCGCTTCTTGCTAAGCTACTCGCTTCTTGCTAAGCTACTCGCTACTGTTTTTTCAACGATACCCTCAAGCTACTCACTACGCTTCTCGCTACGCTTCTCGTTAAGCTACTCGCTACGCTTCTCGCTACGCTTCTCGCTAAGCTACTCGCTTCTCGCTAAGCTACTCGCTACGGTTTTGCTACGATACCCTCAGCTACTCGCTACGCTTCTCGCTAAAATACGCGCTACGCTTCTCGCTAAGCTACTCGCTACGCTTCTCGCTAAGCTACTCGCTACGCTTCTCGCTAAGCTACTCGCTACGCTTCTCGCTAAGCTACTCGCAACGCTTCTCGCTAAGCTACTCGCTACGCTTCTCATTAAGCTACTCGCTAAGCTACTTACTACGCTTCTCGCTAAGCTACTCATACCGCTTCTCGCTAAGCTACTCGCTACGCTTCTCGCTAAGCTACTCGCTACGCTTCTCGTTAAGCTACTCGCTAAGCTACTCGCTACGCATCTCGCTAAGCCACTCGCTACGCTTCTCGCTAAGCTACTCCCTACGCTTCTCGCTAAGCTACTCGCTACGCTTCTCGCTAAGCTACTCGCTACGCTTCTCGCTAAGCTACTCGCTACGCTTCTCGCTAAGCTACTCGCTACGCTTCTCGCTACGCTTCTCGCTAAGCTACTCGCTACGCTTCTCGCTAAGCTACTCGCTACGCTTCTCGCTAAGCTACTCGCTACGCTTCTCGCTAAGCTACTCGCTACGCTTCTCGCTAAGCTACTCGCTACGCTTCTCGCTAAGCTACTCGCTACGCTTCTCGCTAAGCTACTCGCTACACTTCTCGCTAAGCTACTCGCTACGCTTCTCGCTAAGCTACTCGCTACGCTTCTCGCTAAGCTACTCGCTACGCTTCTCGCTAAGCTACTCGCTACGCTTCTCGCTAAGCTACTCGCTACGCTTCTCGCTAAGCTACTCGCTACGCTTCTCGCTAAGCTACTCGCTACGCTTCTCGCTAAGCTACTCGCTACGCTTCTCGCTAAGCTACTCGCTACGCTTCTCGCTAAGCTACTCGCTACGCTTCTCGCTAAGCTACTCGCTACGCTTCTCGCTAAGCTACTCGCTACGCTTCTCGCTAAGCTATTCGCTACGCTTCTCGCTAAGCTACTCGCTACGCTTCTCGCTAAGCTACTCTCTACTGTCTTTTTGCTACGATACCCTCAAGCTAATCGCTATGCTTCTCGCTACGATACCCTCAAGTTACTTGCTATGCTTCTCTTCACTGCATAGAAGTGGTATGCGCTGTCCTCAGTACACATATAAATTTTTAAGCCGAGATATAATCCCTTTTGATGATCTCGAAAAGAGAATTTTTCCGATTTCCACGAATAAAATGTTCTTTAATTATCTGCAAGATATAAAAAATTAATAAAGGGTAATCGAAATATAATAATTACCTTTATAATGAAATGACTTCTGTTTAAATCGATTAATCATCGAATTTAAGGATGTGACAAATAAAATAATTATTTAAAAGATTGTTTTTAAAAAATTTAATTTATTCCTTTATTTTATAACGTTTAAACGCATTCATTTTGCTTTATGTGGTGTAGTTTTTTCTTGTGTTTCTTTGTTCCGATTCAGATGTATATATATATATATATATATATAAATATATATATATTTCGGTTTTAATATCGGTTTACCGCACTTTCTGAAAGTTTGTTACTAAACTATTATATTTGGTGTTTAACCACAATAAATATTTATACGATCCCGAATTACGTGTCTATATCCAAATATACATACATATATAATATCGATTTTACTTTCATTTCTAATTGGCGTTTTCAAAATCAATAGCAAAAAAAAAATACATATATATATATATATATATAAATATATATATACATATATATTTCTATGTATATATAATTAATATATATAGTGAACATAACTAAATGGTAAGTGAATTTTAATGGGCGTCACGTATCGTGCTCGGCTCTAGACTTTCTTGAGAATACGAGTTCATTTGGTCAAAGGCTATACACTAATCGAGACGAATATAGATCTATAACTTAAACTGATCTGGGAACTCAGCGCAAAGTTCGTTTTAGTTGTTGGCCACAACCTGATTAAAAGTTAATAATTATGTATATGTATATGTATATGTATATGCATGTGTATATGTATATGTATATGTATATGTATATGTGTATGTATATGTATATATGTATATATATATATGAAAGTATGTATTTGTGTGTCTTTGTATAGGCTATTGAATTTATTAAGAGAATATCCTTGAAATGTGATTCGCAAAAAAATGCCATTTAATGGATGTTATCCTAGAAAAAAATTTGATATATTGATAGTTTGTGTCTTGATTTCTCTTCTGCTTTTGCTGCTTAATCGCGATTATTGTTACATCATTTCGTAGTTATTGTAAATACAAATTTTTCCATTCTGTTTTCAATATAAATATATATTTTTTTATAAATATTCAATTCGATTTTCTTTTCATTCTTCTTTTTTTATATATATATATATATTTATATATATATGTATATATGTATGTATATAATATGCATTTATAAATTGCTAGATACAATTAATTAATTGCGCTTTACACTAATCGCAACTCTTGACGACGTTACGAATATAAAAACACAAAAAAAAAAAATGAAAACAAAATTGCAAATTGATAGCCAAAGGTATTTGTCTTGTTGTTTTTATAAAAGCGTGTATGTGTGTGTGTGTGTGTGTGTGTGTGTGTTTTATATATACACATATATTTATATATATATATATATATATTATACATATATATATATATATATATTATTACATATATGCTTCTTTAACTGTATGTGTGTTTGTTATCTGAGTCTGAGTGTGTGACATTTGAACCTGTACTACGCTCCTCCACAACGTATCCTTTTCAACATTTTGAGTTTCACGGTGATGATGATATTGCCACGGCGTCGCTTTCAACTGCAACACTTGTTGGTTTTCCCTTTACCCTTCGCAGGCTTAACTGTTATGCGATCCTTTTGCAGATCCTCAGAGGCAGTGCGCAGCTTGTGATTTAGCACCTGCCGCGTTATGGACAGAAACATATCCTCCACATTGAGGTTATCTTTGGCGGATGTTTCGAATAGCTCAATATCCATTTGACGCGCAAAACGTTGCGCATCTTCCGTGATTACCACTTTGCGATCCGGATCATCATTTTTGTTGCCCACTAAAAGATTTAAAAAAAATATTAATATAAAGCATTATAAAATTAAAAACAAAAAAAAAAAAAATAATAATTTAATAGTTTTGTCCAATAGTTTACCTAATACTTTATTGACCACATCGCAATTATTTTGAATCTCCTCGAGCCAACGCCGCACATTGGCAAACGATTCACCATTCGTTACATCGTAGACCACAATGACGCCGTGCGTGCCCCGATAGTAGGTGCTGGTGATGGTGCGAAACCTTTCCTGTCCGGCTGTATCCCAAATCTGGAGCTTAACACGCAGCCCATTAATCACCACGGTGCGTATCTTGAAGTCCACTCCGATTGTTGTTATGTAACTGCCCGAGAATGTGTCATCTGAGAAACGTATGAGCAGCGAGGATTTGCCCACACCTGCAACAACACACATACAAACAAAACAGGAAATTAGAAACGCGTATGACAAAAGTAAAGAGTATCCCGAATCCGCTTTTTATCTTATCAATAATTTTTGGAACTTAAAATTAAAATCTAAAATTCTTCAATCACATTCTTCATTAATCTCTGCCCATCGCTACACAAGAATTGCGAAACAAGTGAAACGTTTACGAATACAATATGAAAGAAAATTACAAAATCGCAAAAGTGAACGCGCTACAGTGCACATTGGAGAGAGCGAGAGCGAGAGCAAGAGAGAGTGAGATCTAGAGAGAGAGTGAGAGTGAGAGTGAGAGGGGAAAAAAGACAAACTGCATTGGCATACAAATGCAAGTGCCAGACTCTTGTTGCTATATTCATGAGAGTAAACAAAGGGGTGAGGGAAAGAAAAACGAGAAAACAAGAGACCAGATGACATTTTGTATTTGTATCTGCCCCTGGAGATCTATGAGTACTCTCTTCTGACGCAATCGATAAACTGCAGAGATAACGTTGGCAGAAATGAAGTGACTAAATAAAGGAACAAAACAGCTGATTGACCATGCAGGAAAGCAGACAAATCCAAAAGCACAAAAAAAACCCAAACAAAGAAACGCAAATACAGTGGAATAGACAACAAAAAAATTGAAAAAAAAAAAAATTTGGATTGGGGGCACAATCAAGTAAAGTCGCTATTTAATATTATGGTACGTTGCTATTTTTAAAGTTGTGCTTTATTATTGTTCAGATGAGAAAACATGTGAAAATATATGCATATGCATGATGTCTGTGATTACCGTACCTATAAATGTATTTATATAATTTGTGTGTGTGTGCGTGTGTGTGAATTTGGGTGAAGATGTAGATATATGTATGTATGTATATGTTTAAATAAATGCATGTCTTGATTCTGTTTATTTTGTAAATGTGTGTAAATATATTTGCATTTACACTTACCACTGTCACCAATTATAAGCAGCTTGAACATATGATGAAACTGGCGTGCCATTTCGAAGCTGTTTTTGTTTGTGCTGTTCTTGCTGTTGTCTTTGTTGTAATTTACAGTATATGAATGTAGTAGACGGTGACGTTGACGTTAACGTTTGCTGTGACGCTAGCAGCGGCTGTGGCGCTTACGTTCAAGTTGAACAATACAAAAAATTTTGTGCAAAAAAAAAATGTCGAATTTTGCTGTTCCGATTACTGCCTGTTACTGTTAGTATAGTTGTTCTTGTTGTTTGTCTTGCTTTCCGTGGCTGAGCCTTGCTCCCACATACACATAGACACACCCACACACATATACTCTGATGTATAGCGCTCTCTCAGTCGCACTCACAGTACTGATGATAGCTGCCGTTGCCGGTTGCTCAAATAATAATTTGATAAACTGTTGTTCTTCTAGCTTCTGTTCTGTGGTGTGTTTGTGTCTGCTAGCCTGTTCTGAATATAAATATTTGTGTGTATATGCGTGTGATAAGCTGTCTATTGTTATTAGTATTGTTATACGAGAAGTTTATAGTTTATTTCTCGTTATTTAATTCCCGGCATTAAGCACTTCAATCTGTTGGTATTGTTGTTTTTTCATATATTTATCAGTGAGTCGTAAGGGAAGGCGGCAAACTTATGGAACGGAAGCCATAGACCGATTTTATGTTGAATTTGTTATATTTATATTTTATATTGTTGTTAATAATGTGATTAATGTCACATTCACAGAAAACAGAACGCACACGCACACGCACAATAAATTAGCAAGTCGCCCTCTCCTTTTCGCTCTCCCTTTCACGAACACAATGTCAGCGGATTACACCTTTTATTAAATTGGTGACTCCATAAAACACAAGCTCAGACTAGCAAATTTTGTTAAATTTATATTTAAACTTTGTTTGCACCTGCATTTATGAGTGGCTATACGATCTTAGTTATATTCATATTCCTGAACTATGTTCTTATTATGAGTAAACTATTACTAACGCACGTATATGTATGGAATGAAACTCGGATGTACGACTATATCGATGCATCGATGGTGTCAACGATATAAAAATATTTGCATCTTTTTACAACACTTTAAGTGTTTTACACGGACCGCGAACACATTTAAAATAAATACTAACATAGTAATAACAATAAAAAATATTAATTTTTGGGCATTTATTTTTAAATACATAACATAAGTAATATATAATATATATATATAAGAATAAAATAACTAAATATCGATAAATATGATATCTCTCTATTAAAGATACTCGATAAGTCTTAAGTATCGTACTATATCTAAATATGCCACGCTCTTGTTTACAAAGAATTTACAAGTAATCGATAAATATCAACATTTGAAATAAATTGTAAAAAAATAATTTTTAAAAACAAGTTTAATGCAATAAAATAAGTAAAATGCCTTGAAGTTAGTCGTAATTCAAATAATAATTATTTATTTTCCTAAAAAAAAAGCAAATAACATATTATAGTGGTCGTAATTGTCTTCTATGAATAAGAGTGAAATACCAAGATATCTTTCTCTTTCTTATCCATTCCGAAAGTCTTAATATTCTTAAATACTTGCAATTTAAATAGAATATATAATAAGGCAAAAAATAAAATCTTCATATATATAAATACAACATATGTAAAACAACTTCTTTACTTATTACCATTATTTACGTGAACGAGCGCGAGTGCGTCGCGCTATGCACGATGTATCGTTTCGAGAATATGAAGGATCTTCATTCGCGATGGTGTAACGTTGTGGACGGTTCTGTGAGATCAGAGTGGAAGTGGTTTTATATGTGGTGGCTGGTGTGTCATCTTTTTGATTAGTTTCTGTTGATGATTTACCCTCATCTTTCTTATGAAGCGGTCGACTCCTCAGTACTCGTCTTTCTTGAGGATAAAAATAGGGCATATTTTGTATGCGCCTTGGGAGAATTGAAGATTTACGCAAACTTTGCGTTGAACCGTCATGTGATGTCCGTGGCGTTGTTAAGGTTTTACAGGCAGGAAATATTGACGTAGGAGTAAATGCCAAGTCTTCGAGCTCCGAGTCAGAGTCTGTATCGTCGTCGTTTGCTGACGTTGGTGGCTGTCTCTGGGTCAACTTTTTTTGAAATTGTGGATTGCTTCGATCAATTATTGTTGACATCGAAGAGAACACCTCAAATGGATCCAAATCAATATCACAATCGATAGTTTTGTGAAGTCTTTGCGACTGATTTGAGTTACAATCTTCGCAACGATAATCTTCCACCTTGTACTCTGTACACTTGGAATGCTTTGGATTGGAGCCACAGTAAATGCAGTAATACAATGTTTTGGGACTGCCCCTACGTCCATCTGCACTGAGACATTTGACCGCCGTGCACGTGATCGGTACCTCCTGTTGGTCTGCATATGCATTCTCTCGCTCCCAAGCAGCATCACTACAAAACAAAGAATAAATTTAATTTCATGTTTTCCTTCTATTAGTTACTAAGCTGCTCAGCACCTACCTGTTTGGGATAAAAATGCCCCAAAAGGCTACCGAACGGATTTTCTTGGTATTGTTGCATAGTGGGCACTTAAAGAAATATCCCGATGAATTGGCATAGCCCTGTAAACAGTCCTTGTGGTACCAGCCATTGAGGCAACACTTGCCTTGAATATGTTCTGTTCTTTTAAAGGTTTTGCCTTTAGAGACCAGCTGTTCAAGACATATGGCGCAGGAATCTTTAGCACCTGGACGCGACTTTGTTAAGATAATATGTTTATGGCAGTACGATTTATATGTTTCGGTAAATTGGTTCTGTGCGCCGTTGCTTAATCCGCAGGTGGTATGAAATGTGTTGCGGCACAAACTTTTGCAACAACCGATGTTGGCACCCGATTTACCACAATAACAACAATGCTTTATTAAAAGAAATAGTAATTAAATTAAATTGCTGTAGAATTAATGATATTTTGTGTCAATTAATTTAGAAATTTCTAACACTTGCGCAGTTGAAGATGAGGTAAACAAAATTATTTTTATTTTAAAACTTACCAACTTCTCCGTCCGCTTTGCCTCATTTAAAATGTCTTTGATAGTGAAATCTATAATGTCATTGTATCCGTTGCCCCGCTGCACTAGGTTAGAGCTTAAATACTGCAAAAATATTTTCATTCAAATAATATTCTTTGTTGTACAACAATTTTCACTTGCCAAACAATTTTTGTGAACAACAACGCCTCTGCGAGTAAGGAGCTCGCCTAATTGCAGTTCGTTATTAATATTGGAGCGACAAAGAACGCACTTCGACATGTCCACTGAGTTTTATCCGAATTCTTACAGTTCTCTAAAAAAAATGTACCTTGCATGCAAGGGCGTCAACAAACAAAAATAATCAATTGATTGGCGGGAAAGTGTAGTAAATCCATCCAGAGAAACAAAAAGAAAAACAGTGTTGGCTAATCCCTTTTTATACACTTGTACATAACATAATAAATTCCGATAGGTTTTGGTGCCACTGTTAAACAATGAAGAGTTAATCGGCGGCTTAAAATTCAACTTACAGAATATAACACTGAAGTCTTAAAAAATTTGTAATTTAAACTCAATGCAAATTTAAACATGGGTTCAACCATATTTAAATTATACTTGATATATTTGTTTCATACATAAAATATTCTACTTTATAATTTTCTTATACAGTTTCATACATATAATGCACAAGCCAATTACTATACGGTTATTTTAACAAACTATTACGGTAATCTCTAAAACTAATAACGGTATTTTATTGCCCTACATACCTTAAATATATAGAAATATGATTGTAGAACCTAATTTGAGAATTTTTCTTTCAAGCATTTCTACATTACATTATTATAATTATAAGGCTTACTTAGATAAACAAAGCCAAATCTAAGGTTTTTATCTATTCATATGCCAGCACGTTCCAAGGCACTTATTTGTGTTCCTAGTCGTTCCTCCTTTGCTTTACGCTCTGCGCTTATTTTCTTAGAACTTTGATAGGTATTAAGAAATGTCTGCACATCGATTTTGCCATTCAAGAAATGTTCAACATGACGATCGCAGTCGGCGTCCGCATTAGAAGCCGCTATTTGTAGCAATTCCTGCAAACAATTTGTATTGTTAAAAAATAATTGTCTTAAAGCCTTATTAATTGTTACCCTTATGTGTTGCGGTGCATATTCCTCGGATTTCTTTAAGTACTTTTTATTTAATTGATCGCATTTTTCGCCAAGAGTTTTTAAAGCCGTATAATCATCGCTGAGACGTCTTTTTAACTCCACTAGATGTGAGCTCTTGCTTTCATTTTGGCCTGTTAATGAATTCAATAATTAATTATAGGTGTCATTTCGAAAAATTAAAAACTTACGTGAAATTGTCTCAACTTGATTCATCATAGAATCTAACTCCTCATTTAAATGCTGTACCACAGACATTTCTTCTATGAAATCATCGAAAAATTCGGGATCCCGATCGAGCTGTTTCAGCTCCTCCAGCGATAGGGTTGAAAAATTTGGCATGTTTTCCTCCTCTACGTTTATAATAGTGCCAATATTATCGTCATTATTTAATTGTTGTTGCTGCTGCTGCGTTTGCTGTTGAGGCTGCAGTAGCGCCTGCTGCGCAGTGGGCATCTCACAAAGGTCTTTCAACAACTTTGTGCAAATTCTTTAATCCTGTTCTGTCTAATAAGCTTAGTAAACTATAAACATCATTACAAATTATGTTAACAACCATTCTGTTAAATATTCTATCTTTGTATACTCACATTACACTTGTGCACTTACAATATATTTTTTAATAAAGTTTAATTGCCGAGCGAAAATCGAAATCAAACTCTTTTTTTATTTTATAAAAACAAAAAAAATCATTGCGTTCTTTGAAGCACCGTTTATTTGACATAAGTAGGGCTGCCACCTCTTTCAAAATTAAGCTGAGGACAGCTGATAATAATTAAAGAAATTTGAACTAATTGACATGACAATAAAAAAAATTAATTTTTTTTTATGAAAGCCCATGTATATATTAATATATATATACATATATATAAATATGTATATAATACTATAATATCTGATTATTTTGCAATTGCAGTAACAAGGGCAAACTACATTTGAAAGTTGCTGACAATGTAAAAGTGTTGAGAACCCTGGACAACTAGAGATGTGTAATGACCTCATTTAGTACAAATTGTAAATGACACATATTTATAATTAATATTATAAAATAAAAATAATTAATAGTTTTAATTTAAAATAAACAAATTTGAAGTCTTAACAAAGGAAAACATTATTATTTATTGACATACTGAAATCACAAGTAAGCGCCCAGAAAATACTGCTCCAACAACTCACAACCGTCGTTCATCTCTATTTAAAGAAAAAACAGCTGTTCACTGTTTTGCCTTATTGCATGCAGATCGTGTTTCTTAAAATTAAAGTAGAAAAGTTTTACATAATAATTAGTCAACACAAATTTAATTAAGAATGACATTGTTTCAAATGAAATGGCTGCGTCGGTTTGTTCGCCGTAACACAAATCCGATTCCTGAAAAGCGCGCCGAATTGTGGAAACGTCGATTAAGCATTGGCTATGCAATATTAGCTTGGCAGGCTTTTGGCCTCGTCTGCTACATGGCATACACAGGACGAAATGACTGGGCCAAGTACCATGGATACAAAAGCGAGGAGGAATTGGCATTATCGCCGGCACAACAATTTGCAAGGCATATTAACGTGGAAGGCAAGGGAAAAATTATACGTTTTTCAGGCCTTAGTAAAGTAAATGAAGTTGACTTTGATTCAACGGATGTAAAACATAAGGGGGACTAGTCCCTGTTTATTGTTTAGTCAGTTATTTAATTAAATATTTTTTTATTTGTTGTTAAATAAATGCTTTTAAAATCTGTAAATTTGGTATTGTGTTTGTTATGATGGTATTTTCTCAATAACATTGCACGGTCACACTTACTGCAAAGGCAAACAGAAACAGACGCCGCTGCATTAAATACAAACAAGCAAACCAAAGACTGCTGTCATACTAGCAGCTAGAAAATCAGTAAAAATAATTTGATTAGAAATATTTAATTAAATAACATAAGTGAAAATAAGTTAATAATACCGGTGCGTGTGTGTTAATAGTAATTGGTTTAATAATCATAAGATCGAGACATAACATAACCGTTGTTCTTGTTGTTCTTGTCGTTGCCGCTGTTGTGTAGGTCGCGTTGCATTTTGTCTAAAAATAAAACAACGACAACAGCGATTCCAATAAAACGAGCAGCAGTAGCATCGAAATCTATTTAATGAATATTAATTGGTTATCAAGCGTATAGTGTATTCCAAGTCGAAGCCGAGGTCACAGTGTCTATCTCTCTACCCCACTTTTTGTGCACCTCATCTGCTGTACAAGTATGTGTGAAAAATAACGGGACAAACACACAAAACAAGAGCAACGACAACAAATGGCATTTGTGCTCCTTTTGGCTAATTGGAATTTATGTGCAAAGAAATTATTTTAAATACGCTAAAGCTGAAATAATTGCTAATAAGGCCAGTTTTTTTAAATATTTTTTTTGTTTGTTATTATTTGTTTTACGTCTTGCAAGGCTTCGTTCGCGACACGCATACGAATTTCTAATGCAATTAACGTGCGCGCGGCTACCTCTGCCGATGTCGGCGCTACAGTGTCAGACGCAGTCAACGTTTAAAATTTCTGCCATAGCATATGTGTATAAAGACCTAAGAAATGTATTTAAAAGAAAATTTGAATTATATGCATTTTGTGATACACATGTTTTTGTAGATGCATATATATTGCGGCATGTGTATACACAATATAATTATAATAATATGCTTTTCTTTCTTTTTTAATAGTGCAAAACAGCTGCAGTTTGGGATAAAAGTCAAGTGTTAAACAGCATTGTTGTCGTCGCGTCGTCTAACGGCATAAAGGTGTGTTGACTATTTTACAAAACCAAAAGCAGTCAAAGTGCAAGTGCTGCAAACGCACACAGAAACACACGCACTTATACAGACCCTGTGCTTGTGTATGTATGTTTGTGCGTGTGTGTCCCAGTGAGTGTGTGTGTTTGAACCGTTGATTGATTATTGCCGTTGATTGCTGCAGCCTCTTGCAGTGCATCTTTTGCGGGTAAGTTTTCAACAATTATGACAAATTGTATATGTATCTTTGTGCTCCTCTCGGTCCTCTGACTGGCAAAATTTACTCTTTAAATAATTAAAAACACATTAATTATATAATTTGAGTGAAATTTTTCATTTCACTTTCTGTTTAGAAGCAACAACAACAAAAGTCAATCATTAACCGCCAATGAATAAATATTAAACATAAAAAAAACAGAAATCAGTTTAGAAATTCAACAACAACGACACCAGCAACAACAACAACAACAACAACAACAGGAGAATTAGACAAAAGTTAGTTTCTATTTTTATAAAACGAAACCGTTTTCTAAAAATAAAATATTTGAAATTTTTTCGAGAAACGAAAGGAAAACGGATTACAATAAATTTTAAACAATGGAATAATAAAAGCTCGTTATACAAGCGCCGCAAAATGTTTAGCATATGGTAAAAACGCGAACAAAGCGTGCGATAAACGCACACAGACATGAACGCACATGTCAACAAAGCATATTTCGAGCATGAAACGGAGTTGGTAATAATATGGGGGGTGGGAGAGTTAAATCTTGGTTAAAGGTAACAACGAACAATTAATACTCTGCAAAATGTCAGGCACTTTCAAGATATCAACACAACAAATAAAATAAAAAAAAAGAAGAAATTTGTCGAATTTATCAATTTTGGATTTTAATTAAAAACAAAAATAAATAATAAATAAAACGATTTGTAAAAGACGAGTTTTCAATTACTTAATTACGATCGAAATTGATTTCATTCTTATATATCTTCCTTAAGTATAGAGTATTCTATGCACACCAAAGCGTAACATTCACACAACAAACCGTCAAACCGACAAAGCGACAAACCGACAAAGCGACAAACCGACAAACAAGCTAAAGAAACTAAAAGACAAACGAACAAACGTTGCCGCTCAACGAGTGAATGCCCATAGACTGACCAAAGCAACGGCATCTGAAAAATAGCATATTTTGAATACCCTCGTTTCGAAAAAGAAACTCTTAAAGAGAGTAGCATTATGTCAGGGGAGAGTTGGTCACACCCATTGGGTGACATCGCGACTGTTAAGCGGTGCTACTTTAAAGAATAGTGAACGCATTGCTTAATTTGAGATTTATGGTTAATCAAAAGGATACGTAAAGATCTCAGCTTATGCATAAGCTAGGATGGCGCCTTAATTATACTTTATCTAAATATTTTAAAGCTCTAAAAAATTGCAGTAATATCGCATTATTTTCTAGGGTATTTACAAGTCATGTCAATTTTTAAATTACTCTGATTTATTTTTTTGGTTTTTGAATATTATGTCATGCTTGGCAGCCGACGGTCTGGCTAGTTAACTGCCCATTGGGTTTCTCAGGTGCCGTTCCCGTTGCCTGGGTTGCCGGTGGCAAGCGTAATGCGATCCGTTATGACCGCCCAGCGATCGAGAAATCGTTGGTGTGGCGCATTAGGGGGGCACCCTCTGCGGTGGCTGACACGACGCCTCTGAGTAGCAATAAGTGACGTTGTTTATTTGAGATGGTCATAGACCTCAGCGAACAGTCAAGCTGCTGCTGCTTGCCGGTTAGCCAAAACGTAAAACCAAAACATTATATATAAAATTATTTTAAAACGTTGTTGTAAAAGTGCAGAAAAGACCGCAAATAGCCGACTCGCTTTGTGGCTTTTGCGGTTCCGAAAAACCCCCCTCCACCACCATCGCCACCCTTATTAAGCACAAGAAGCAGAAGCTATCGCTGGTAAATAAGTAATTCGGTCTGTGAAATCCGAGACAAACCAAAAATGCTGACGCTCTGAAAAAGACATCAGAGGAACACGATTATTTTACCGTCTGCCTACCTGTGTCTATAATTTCATTCGATCCATGACGAGGTTCAAAGAATAAAGAAAAATGAAACTGAACTGTCATCTATTAAGGCATTGAGCCATTGGTCGGCCCGACGATTGGACAATTGGATGATTGGAAGGTCTTTTGACCAGCCGACTACATGCTTGATTGGCCTAAGGGGCAGCTCATCATGGTCTGGGAAAATTTTTGTACGGGATATGTGGGGTCTACGTGAAATTAATATCTGTATAGAATTTTATATTTGATTTTATTTTTTAAATCAATTTTTTTTATTGGCAAAGAATGCCAGGTTTTTTTTGCATTTTTTAAATGTCGGCTGCGATGTTCCTAACATCAATTACATTTTTTTATTTAAATTATTAGACAGACTTCCATGGTTAATTTAAAAACTTGATTCGGTAGAAATCACATAAGAGTAATAAAAAAAATGTTTAGTAAATTATTCCGCCTTAAGTTGATTATTTAACTTTACTGAAGGGCCTATAGTTGCTTGAATTTAAATTTTATGAATTCACCACATTCTTATTGTGGTGAAGGTGGAGTTGGTGCTGGAAAACAGTTTCTGCCAATAGTGCTGGGTAATGTGTTACGCATGCGCTGTTGTATAAATGTATAACATTGGACTGTTAACATGCGCGCGCGCCTTAACATTTTGGGCTTGCTAGCGACGGTCACACTGTTAATAGTCGGTTCTTTCAGAAAACGCGCGTCGCGTCGCGATCGCGTATTGTTGTCAGTTTTTCGGTTCATTATTTTTTCGTACGCGTTGTTTTTCTTGTTTTTTATTTTTTTTTTATTTATTTTACTTTTCGTTATGCTGTAAATAAATTCTGGTCGACGATTCGTTCGCCTCTTGTATACGAGTCTGCGCACTTGTGTGTGCAAAAATAATATTGTAAAATACCTTTTACAGTTATTTGGTGCAAACAATTAAATGCTCGTGCATGTGTTTGTGTGTGTGTGAATCAAAAGCAAAAGCGTGTGTACGTGTCGCCGTGTGTATTTGTACCTTTGTGAGCCGTTGTGTGTGAGTGCTTGTGAGTGTATGTTGATGTTTGTATGTGTTTGTAAGTGTGTCTGTTCAATTCATTGTTAAGAGGTCGACTCAAGCTGTTGTGCCGCTTTATGTTGTTATTTATATGTGTGTATGCGCAAGTGTGTGAATTACACGCACGACAATCTTCAAGTGCTGCTATTGCTGTCTTATACAATTTACTCTCGGCTGTTGCTGACAGTTTGTTATTGCCGCAGCAACAGTTTTATTTGTATTTGATTTAGCACACATGCGAACATATTCCAATACACATGCACATGAATGCATACACGTAGGCCTGCATCCTGCTTTAAGTAAACGCTCTCTTGTATTTTGCTGCCTTAGTCTCTCTTGTATTGAATATTTCTGCTGCAATCTGCACAGTGTTGCAAAACGTGCATAAAATATGCGCGCGTGCTATGCAAATAATTCAATTAGCATTCAAATGTTAAATAACTTCACGAGCCTCATTTTTCATTTCTTGTCATTTTCCTAGGCGTTTTTCTAATTATCTAAATCACGGACACTTATCGCACTGCAAACAACAGATAAACTAAAAACCCCGACATAATGTGATTGTGTGTGTACGCACATTCATATATATAAATAACTATAAATATACAATATTATGACCCACGCACCTGATAAAAATTCGAATGTACTTTTTTTCGTCAGTCGCCAGAGGAAATCTTATATTGCGTGCATGATGTCATTTGGTGTGTGCGTGTGTGTGTATTTTTTTTTTATATGAATTTAAATTTAAATGTCACCGTATCGTCAAAAGTTAAAAGCCTTTTAAGCCAAATAAACGCAAAATTTGCGTGTATGTCGTGTGGGCAGTAGCAGATCTCCAGTTATAAAAAAAAAGAGGTTGTGATCGAGTTTTGGCCGTTGTGACGTCACAGCTGTACATTTATCAATGACGTTCGGCTACTTATCATGAAAGGCTGTTTATGCATTTATCGATTATTGCCAAATTTATTTTATAATGTTTCCATTATTATAAATATCTTAAAATTATAAACAGTTTTGTTTTCTAATATTGGTATAGAAATTTGTTAGGATTGTCGAGATTGCATATATTTTTATTATCCTGATACAAATGGAAGCGTTTCAAAATCTTGACGTCACTCCCATTAAAATATTGCACAACCTTCAGGGCAGAGAATCTTTTGCATGTCTGTTACCATGGGGCCGGCCGGCCATAAAAGGGGCAAGAAGTTGATTACATGATGCATATGCTAACCTATGTATGCACATACATGCATATACATTATATGTGTATGCGTGTGCCTGTGTGCTTTGTCTGATGCATATGTGCATATGCATTTATTGTGGTTTCCCGTCTTGTTGCACATTTCAGGTTCTCGATTCGCAATGCCAAGTGACTAATCCGAAACTCAAACCAAATAACAATGAAAAAAGCGTCGTACGAATGAAGGCACAAATACACTCCCACATATGCGAAGATACGCATATGGATGTATACCCATTGATAAGCTTATATTAGTGTGTGTGTGTATATAATACGAATTATCATCAGACTTTAACCTAGACATTGACGCTGTCGTTGTCGCCATAGTCGTCGCCGTCGCCGTCGTCGTCGTCGTCATCATCGTCGTTGACGCCGTTGACGTTTACGTTGCAATTTCAGTGAATGTCGCCGCATTTGTGCTTTGAATTCTAAATGAAATTATTATGTGAACATTTATGAAGTTCCTTAGATTATTTATTTATATTTTGGTTTTGTATTTATTTTGCTTTATACCCAGAAATTTAAATTAATAGGGTATACTTCACTTTTAGTGCACACAAATTTATCGTCTGTCGTCTACATGAAGATTGTTTAGGCGATTATATGAAATCGAATATGGAATATAGCAGCAAGTGTGTGTTTGTATGTGTGTGTGACTGTGTGTTGGAATGCTTACATGAATATATTTTTACTATAGGGTATTTTGCAGTGTGTATTTTCATATATGCTTGTTTATCTCAATATTGATGACTCGCCCACTGTTAAGTTAACAGAGCTCTGTTACTGCTTCGAAAAGTCACTTGCATTCACTTTGTTTTCCTTCCTTTCTTTCTCTCTCTCGCTCGCTTGCTCGCTCCTCTCTTTTTCTTTCTATTTTTTGTTATCTTTTTTTTCTCTGACTTTTACTTGGCATCGCTTTACATTCGGCGACTTCTCCTCCATAAACAATAACAACATTGTTTGTGATTGTCAGAGCCAAGAGCCAAGAGCAACAGCAGTGGCAGTGGCAGTGGCGCAGCGGCAGCGGCAGCGACAGTGGCAACGGCAGCACAAACGAGTTATTGTTTTTGGTTGGCATGCAACAGACGCACGCGTTGTTTTATTAGCATTCGCTTTAAACTTTCATTCATCGCGTTTCGCCTTCACTTGCATTGCAAATGTACATAACTTCAGATCATGTTTTGCAGAAAGAGTACTTTCTCCTCTACCTCCGGCTCGCTGAGTGTTATCGTTATCGCTATCGAAAGTGAGGCAACTGCAAGGGCAGATGCATTTAGAATGTGGGCATACAGTGAAAATAAATAAATAAATAATATATATTAATAAAAATAAACAATTAACGGCGCCGACTTAGAAAGGAAAAAAAAATAAAAAAAACTCTTACCAAAAAGACGAAAGATCTAAATCAGCGAAGTTTAAACTCAACGATAAACTTAACGAATATTCTGGATGAGTTCATGATTGACGTTTTGTATTTAAACAGAATACACATTTATATACATTCACATTTAAAACGAACACCGAAACGAACGGAACACAAACCAAAATCAGACATACAAAATGATAAAACTAAAATCACTTTTTCGCAGAGGACAAGGAACCTCGAGTTCTGCCTCCTCGAACAACTCATCGCACAAACAACAACAGCAACAACAACAACAACACTCAAACAACAATCGCCAGAAATCGCAGTCGAGTACTTCTCTCAATACAGCGCATGAGCAACAGCAGCAGCAGCAGCAGCAGCAACAACAACAGCAACAACAGCAGCAGCTGCAACATCAACAGAAGTTAAATAATTCTGCGCCGGCGGCAACAACAAAGTTTTATTCAAATCACGACGCGACCTACGAACGCGGTGTCGATGTGGGCGACGAAGAAGCGCAGCTGGTGACGGCACAGCAACAACAGCGACGCCTGCAACAACAACAAGAGCAACAGCAGCAGCAGCAGCAGCTGAGCAACACGTTGCCGCAGAAGAAATCAAAGTTTAAAGGACAAAAGCAGCCAAAGCAACTGCCACAACCGCAACAGCAGCAACAACAACAGCAACAGCTGGAGCAACAACAACAACAGCAACAACAACAACTGCAACAGCAACAGCAACTGATGACTTCTATTGCTGCAGTGCCACAACCGCAACCAACACCGGGCAACAGCAGCAACAGTAACAACAACAACAACAGTGGCAATAACGGTCTAGGAGCATTACAAGATGGCGGCGTTGCTGCCGCTGCCGCTGCTGACTTCTACCAACAACTAGCAGCAGCAGCAGCAGCCACAACCACAGCAGCAGGAACCGCTTCAAGTGCTGCCGGCAGCGGTAACAGCAGCAACTCTTTTCCAGCCGCCGCAGCAGCAGTTGCCGTTGCAGCCGTTGCGGCAAGCAGCTATCAACAGCAGCAACAACAGCAACAACAACAGCAACAACTTATTAACAACACGCAAAAGCAACAACAACTTTTAGAGGTTAACCCTTAAGAATTACGAATTTATGAGTTCAGGTATTAAAATTCCTTTTTGCTTGCAGGCTAATAATCAGATGCAGGAGCTGCACATGCAATTGGATCGACTGGGAAGCGTGCAACATCAGCTGGAGGCAAGGATTACGGAACTGCTTCCATACCAAAACGAGGTCTCCAAACTGAAGGGTGATCTGCTCAAAATGCAGGTAACTATGAGACTGACAAGCCATACAAACAAACTGTTAATAATCTCAATCAATCAATTCAATCAATCAGTCATATAGTCAGTCCATCAATTACTCATTCAGTTAATCAGAGGGGTTAGGTGAGCTTAATATGTCAGCTAGTGAGTCAATCAGACAGTCAGTCAGTTAATAAGATAGACAGTTAGTCAATCAGATATTCAGTCAGTCAACCAATCAGTCAGTCAATCAGTTATTGAGTCGACCGGTCAATCAGTCAATCGTTCAGTTAGTCAGGTTATTAAATCAGTCAAGTCATTCAGTTTAATCAGTCGAATAGTCAATTCTTTAATCAGTACGTAAATTAGTCAATCGGACAGTTCATCAGTCAATCAATCAGACAGTCTAATCGGCGAATTAGGTTAGTTAATCAGACAGATAAGTAAGTCGTTAGCTAGCTAGACAGTCGGGTTCATCAGTCATGCTTATCAGTAAATTGATCTGTGAATCAGTCTGACAGTCAGCTTATCAATTATTAATTAAGTCAGTCGATCAATCAGTCAATTAGTCAAGAAGTTATGTTATTTATTCATTCAGTCAGAAAGGTTATGCAATTAGCTGGCCAGCTAGGTTAGTCAATCAGCTGGTCAATCACACAAGAAGTCAATCCATCAGTTAGTCAGTCATTCATTCAGTCAGCCATTCAGTCAGTCAGTCAGTCAGTCAGTCAGTCAGTCAGTCAGTCAGTCAGTCAGTCAGTCATAAGTCAATTGATTAATTTGTTAGTCAGTCAGATTAGGTAGTCAGTCAGGTTAGAGTAAGTCAATCAATCAATCAGTCAATCAACTAGTCAATCAGTCAGTCAGTCAGGTTAGTCATTTAATCGACAAACCACAAATCTTGTCAACTCTTGTCTGAAAATTGTCTTCTTATTGTTTTTTTTTATATTTATTTTTTTTATTGCTTTCTTTGTTGTTGTTGTTGTTGTTGGGTGTTGTTTGTTGATGTTACATTTTTGTTGTCCCCCTTGCACTTGTTGCTGTTGTTGCACTTGGAACTGGGGGCGTTGCGCTTCGTTACTTTAACCAATTTATTGATATTCAATATGTTATAAACTATATATCATATACTGAATACTGCGCTCCTTTAATTGCAATTATCGCTCAGCTGCCCGCATACACACTGAGCGCTAAAAGTAATGCCACGCGGCGGCAGTTGATTGGAAATTGATTGCTTTGTAACGAATTCTGAATGTGCCAATAAAACAGTTAATTAAAAATTCTGTTTATTAATAAATTCTGTATAATAAAATATAAATTTAAATAATTTAAATAAATAAAAAAATTAAAATATTCATATTAGAAAATTTGAACATTTTTCAAAAACAACAATTTCAACATTCGAAATTTAGGCTTTGATTTTGAGAACTCGTTAAATGTTTAGGAATTTTATTAAAATGCATTAAATAAGAAACAAATTATAAAATTAATAATTTAAAATAAACATAATAATAATATTTTAAAATAAATATAATAATAATAAATAATTTAATTTAAATATAATAATAATAAATAATTTGAAATAAAAATAATAATAATAATTTAAAATAAATATAATAATAATAATTTAAAATAAATTAAACAATAATAATTTAAAATAAATATAATAATAATAATTTAAAATAAATATAATAATAATAAATAATTTGAAATAAATATAATAATAATAATTACTAATACGGAAAAATTTATTAAATTATTAGTTAACTGTTGTAAATGGAAAATTAAAAAATATATTAAATTAATAATTTTTTAAATGATATATGTATTTTTTAATGATATATTATTATTTTTAAAACTATTAATTATTATTAAAATTATCAATTATTATTTAAATTATTAATTTATTAATTATGAACGTCACCACAAAAAGCCTGTGCATTGCTTATGAATAGATTAAAAAAAAAGGAAACAAGAATTAACTATGAAATATAAAGAAGAAAACATTTACGAATGAAAGAAATGAGGTAAAAGTTAAAAAATAATTAAAGGTTTCATTTAATTAAAAGGAGCTGCCAAAATTCGATGTTTTTAGCTGAAAAACAACTATTGGGCACTTATGATTCGTTGGTTGCATTTGACGCATTCGTAAACATATTGTACTCAGTGTTGTTGGCTATTAAAGCACCATAGCGATGCACACCTGAACACCCCGTCACCCATCGCCACCCCCTCTATCCATGCCATCCCATCCCATCCGCCTGCCGCCCCCCTCCCTTCGTCTGTCTCATTCAGTGACTGATTTTATACGATATTTTGTTCTCTTCTTGCTTTACAGAATCAACAGGAGAAAACACAGATGGAAATTGGAAATCTGAAATACGAAAATGAGTCTTTGCGCAATCGTTTGCGGGACGTTGTTAACTCGCCATTGTCGGACGCGGAGAAGCATCAGATATTACAAGACTCGCAGCGTTTGCATAGCTCAGCGCCCGCCTCCATAGCACTGCCAAGTGTGAGTATATATATATACATATATATATATTTATCCGATCGTGGACAACATTTTATATTACAATTATTTTTTTTTTTCTTATTCTTATTTTTAGACAAACGAAGCACCGAACGATGGAACGCCATGTCTTACGCCAGACTGGGACAAGCAATCGTCGTCAAGTGAGATTTCAGTAGCTTGTCTGCAGGACAAGATTATACAGATGGAGGAAACGCACTACTCAACCAATGAGGAATTGCAGGCGACACTTCAGGAGCTTGCTGATCTTCAGACGCAGTTAAGTGATTCACAAGCGGAGAACGAGCGTTTGGCCGAGGAGAAGGATGTGCTCTTCCAATCGCTATGCCGTCAGACCGAGAAACTGAAGGAGTCACGTACACAGATTAGCGCGTTGCAAGAGTTGTTGCTACACGACACCAACAAGGCAGCTGAAGTGACCACCTCAGAGCGTGAGAAGAAGCTGCTCGATATAATACAGACTTTACAGGAGGAGCGTGAAGCTCTGCTGCTCAAGCAGGAGGAGCTCAACTATGAGCTTGCCGAGCTGCGACAGTCGCGCGAGGCCGCTCAACTGGAACAGCAGCGACAGCGTGAACGTAACGCTTTGCTCGAGTCACAGCTGGATGCAGCGAGTGCGGAACGAAAGCAGGGGGAATCACAGTTATCGACGGCCAAGGAGGAGATTTCACAGCGCGCCATTGAGATCAGTAGGCTGAGCACGTTACTGGATAACGCGCGCTCCAAGATCGAAGAGCTGGAAGCGGATTTGGCGCGTGGCGATAAGACCGATCTAAGCGATGTACTCGATGCAGCACGACGTGAAAAGGATGCGCTCGAGGAGCGTGTGGCCGAGCTGCAGGATCAGTGTTCGCGCAACCAAGCGGAGCTACGACGTCTGCGCGAACAGCTGGCCAAAGTGAGTGAGGAGTGTAAAGTAGCCAAGAATAATGCCAAATGCGCTGTCTCGGATCTGGAATATCAATTGGAGCAGTTGCAAAGCGAGAAGGATAAACTGGCCGGTGATTTTCAAGCACTCGAGGAGCGTGTCACCGAGCTGCAGGTACAGTGTAAATGCCATCAGGAGGACAAAGTTCAACTGCAACAGCTGCTCAGTGAAACGCAGCAACATTTGGGTGACGTTCAGCTGCAGCTAAGCGACAGCGAATCTCGCCTGGACAAGGAGACACAATTGCGGCAACGTGAGGCTGACGAATGGCAACAGTTTCAGGCGGATCTCTTAATGACTGTGCGCGTTGCCAACGATTTTAAGACTGAGGCGCTCAGCGCACGGGAGCAGTTGGTGCTCGATAACAAGACGCAAAAGGAAAAAATTCGTCTGCTGGAACAGCAGCTAGAAAAGATTAATAAGCAGCGTAAGTTCAATGTCCATGTGTCCGTCTATTCGTGTGACGCAAATTTATGCAAGATTCTCTTTTGCACAGAACTGCAACAAACGGAGACACAGCAATCGGTGTTGACCTCCGTACAGCAGGAGATGGCCCAACGGCGCAACAAGCTCAGCTTCAGTCGCCAGGACTCACGACTCTCTGTCAAGACACTCATCGAGAGCATCGAGAACAACAAGCAGGTAATTTCAATACAATTACTCTCAAGCTTCCTTCCACATGGAGTACCTTCCACATGTACCTATTGACACTTCTTTTATTCCTTTCAACACAACAGCAGGGGAAAGCAGATGGATCGGAATCCCATTATAGCTCCACGTCAAGTCTCAATAGTGGCACACCGGAAACGGGACACACGCCGGTTATACTTCCCCCGTCCAGTGACTGGAATGAAGAGAACGTACGATTTCCACCGATTGCTCCATTAATTAAATTCTTTGATGTTTAATGTTTAATCTGAATTTTTGTTGTTTTTTTTTCTTTTGTTTTTACTGTAGTTACGCTTGCCTGTCGTTCAGGGGAGCAATTTGTTTGTCAATATTGGCAGTGTGGCAGCTGCAGCCACATTCACATCGACAGTTGCAAGTGCAACAGCAGCTAACACAACCAAAGCAACCCAACAACACCAGCAACACCAACAACAACATCAGCAGCAGCAGCAGCCACAGTTGCAGCAACAAATTTCTCAACAGTCAGCAACAAGTGCAACATCATCATCACCAACATCCACACCAACCACGCCCAACCTGCAACAGCAGCCGCCCAGCTTGACATCGCCGGTCCAGACACCCAGCAGCGCCCTAGTTAGCAGCCTTAGTTTCGGCAATGTCTCAAAAGCCTTTATTAGTGGTATTTACTCTATATAAGATATCCTTTCAGGATTTTTATATTCCTTTTTTCTTTTTCGGGTTTTTTTCCTGGCCCAGGCGAGCGCAAAGATCCACTGAATATGCTGGCCAAGAACGGTGGCTCGAAGCGCAATGCTCTGCTGAAGTGGTGCCAGAACAAGACCGTCGGCTATCGCAACATTGACATCACCAATTTTAGCTCATCGTGGAACGATGGTCTGGCCTTCTGTGCCATTTTACATTCCTATCTGCCGGATCGGATACCCTACGATACGCTCAGTCCGGCCAACAAGCGGCGAAACTTTTCGCTCGCCTTTGCCGCTGCCGAGTCAGTGGGCATTGGCACCACTCTGGTGGGTGTTCCTTCAACCAAATATAAATATATATATTATTTATAAATAAATTAATTAATTATTAATTAAATTTGTATCGCCTTATAGAATATAAATGACATGTGTCAAATTGAGCGACCCGATTGGACGCAGGTCATGTCCTATGTGACTGCTATCTACAAGTACTTTGAGACATAAACCCGGACTCGAAGGCAGCTTCTCGATGAGGACATCTTTTGTATATGTAGTTCCCTCCCCCGCAATTCATATTCCGGCTTCTCGCAAGGAAACTTTGTATTTATTTTTATGAAATCACTTAGCACGCATCTCAGCCGCCACAAAGAAAATTCTCTAGCTTTAACTATTTTATTATTACTATAATTATTATAATATTGTATTTTTTTTTTATCGGTTTTTTCCTTATGTGCAAGATTGTCTACTCATAATTATAGCTATAATATTTTATGGTCAGGTGTCGATGTGTGTGCGCGGAGTTGACGTAAATTGTAAAATGCATTGATATAATTTTAATGCAGATTTCAGAGTTTATTTTATATACATTAATTTTAATTATTGTACGATTATAGGGCACCTAGAGCAACTGAATGGCCGATTAGCTTTAGCATATTTATTATAATAACAAAGACCCAAACAAAACAACTAAACCACAACAACAACAACAACAAAAACAACAACAAAACGACAACAAAGAAAAACACCTAACATCAAATAATTAATTTTATTTACAATTCTATGAACACAACAAACTGTATTTTTATATTCAACTCAAAAATACTTTAAACTAAATAAATGGAAACATTCAAAACTTCAAATAAATATTACAAAACAAAAAAAAAAAAAATTCAAAAAACTTAAAAAAATAATAAAATTTATGAAAATTCAAAAAATATATATCTTTCGTTTTATTTTTTATGCAGAAATACAAAATAAAAATAATAAAAATACAATTATTAAAAATATTACCATGACTGTGGCTGAAGGCAACTCGAATACATTTAATATGTTATAAATGAATTTATACAACATTTATGCATTTTTAAAATAATTTTGTTTATTATTTTTATTTTTTTATTTTAAAAATTTTTTAAGATCTTTGGACAGATTTTATACTGTTTAGACTACATAACCCAAGTAAAGGGTTAAGTTCATTTATTTATTTATTTATTTATTATACGATTTTATTTTCAGGCATCAAAATATTAAATTATTTTCTTTTTAAATTTTTATTCTTTAAAATATTAAAAATATATATGTATATTCAAATATTAATATAAAAATATATATATTATCTTTTTCATCGCTTCTACTAGAATAGCCAAAATTATGAATCATCAACTTTAGACTTTGGGACTAATTAATTATTAATTAAATTTATTAATATATATCTTAAATATATATATAATTTTTTTCATATTTTATTTAATATTATTATTATTATTATATATTTTTTAACATCAGTGTTCATATATTTTATGCTCCCAACAAAATTGTATACATAAAAAAAAAACATTTTATTATCTTGTCTAAGAATTTAAAGGAATATTTTTTATTAGATTTAATATTTTGATTTGATTTGATTTTGAGAGTTAATATATTTATTTTCCATATAATTTTTATTTGTTAAATATATAAATAAATTGATTAAAAACGATTAAAACATTTAATAAACTTTGCGAGTATTTTTTTAAATCTTCTTGTATATGAGTATGAAAAATAAAAGATTAATATTAAAATAACTATATATTATTTAATCTGTGGGAAGTTGCCCTCTTTTAGATTTATATATTTTCATTAAAGTTTTATTACAAATTTATTTTTATTTAAGTTTGGCTTTTTTGAAAAATATAAATTGATCTTAAAAACATTTTTTATTTGTCAAGAAATAATTATTATTTTCTTACTAAATTTCCTTTCAACAATCCTTTTTGCAAAATTCTACTATTTTTCCTTAAAAAAAATAATTATAATAAAACATAATTTTAAATTATTATTTTTTTATTATTTAATATTTTTTTTATTATTTAATAAGTATATTTATATATTTTTATTAAATAATATTCAAAATTTATTTTAAAATTGTTGTTCTTCTTTGAAGAATCACTTTTTCCAAATTTAATATTATAATAATAATATAAAAAAAATTTAATAATATTTAAATTATGAATTTTTATTTAATTTAAGAATATTTTATTTTTCTCTTTAAAATTATTTATTTACTATGTTTGCCATAGGTTTTTATTTATGTTCGACCTGTCCAGTTGTTCACCTGTAACTTTATTTTTTTTTTATTTTAACTTTATTATGTTAATTGAATATGTTAAAGGATATTTTTTACTTGGGTTGTTTCAAGAATTTAAAATAATGAAAGGTAAAATTCATTTTATCCATTTAATAACCACATCCATCAAAGCAAATGGATTACATATTGTGTCCATTGGGCAACCTGTATTTTTTGTCTGTAGTAATATTTTCATTAAAAATTCTTCCTTTGTAACTGTTAAAGGACCCCTTGGGTTTTCGTCTGCAGCTTCTATGTGAATCATAAAAGTTTCATAGGCGTAAATTTCTTAATTTTGATGGGTGCTCCCGGCACAGGTCCGGGGATAGAGCTTACAATTTGTATTCATAATGATGCAGGGGGGTGGGGAGGGGGGTGAATGCGCATTCATAAAAGTGAATTAAAAAAGGTTTTATACTTTTTGTAATCAACATTTGATGTTCTTATTAAATCAGATCAATCTTGTGCGAAGCGTTAGAATTTTGGCCAACAGATAAACCACCAGTGGTGCCCGCCCATCACCACCCCCGTCCCCGTTCGCGTCTCCGTCCCCGTCCCTGTCCCCGTCCTGGCTGAAAGACGGCATAGACCGCAAAGAAAAATGCTTAAGTTGACTTTTTGAGTGACGCCCAACTCTGAACTTTGAACTCCGAACTGCGAGCTGCGAGCTGCGAACAGCGGTGTCCGAACCCCAAATTCCAAATGAGTTTACGGGAAATAGAATAAACGTTACAAAAGAAAATGGCGCTCTTTAAACATGATACTAAAATTTCCTTTAGCTGCTAAAATTTCCCCAAGAGTACACAGACACACACACACACACACATACACACATACACCGGCCAGCACACAGGCAAACACAGAGTGAGATAAAGTCTTGTGCGAGAAAGAGATGCCGCACATGCTGTAAAGTGGGCGGGATTCCATTCACAGCGACGTCGCCCAACGGGGAGGCGTGTGTCCTGTGGCATTTAATTAAGTGCTAAAACTTGCGCACAACCCCCTTTCACTGAGCGTGCAGAGTGGGTGATGAAACCTAAAACGCCCTTCGCTGATTTACGCAGGACATAGGGACCAAGAATATGGGCAGGACATGGGCGAACAGCGTGCGATTTTTTAAAATTAAAACAAGCCGATGATTGATGTACTCGAGGCTAATAAGTGTCTGCAAGTTTGCTGCTGCCTGTGTGGCAAGTTAAGCCGCAAAGCAAGAGACTGGAAGATGGGATAGACCAAGGAGCAGTTCACCAAGGACTTCAAGCTCAGTTCTTACAGATAAATGTAAGCTATTTATTGTCTTCCATTTAAAGAGTAGTTTCCCATTTATTCACATAAAAAAAAAACTTTCCTTTCCCGTATTAATTATGATTTATTAATAACATTTCATTATGATTTTTTTTTTAATAAATTAATAACTTAAAGAAGGTTGTTTCAAACCGTTAAATTCTACTGCTTGACTGTTATTAACAGAAGCTTTAAAATAGTTAACAGCGCCCTCACTGTTAATGCCTTTGGCTGCTACTAAAAGTATGCAACACTTTTTGTGATCTTCGCTCTAAGCAACCGCTGGACAATTGACAGAAGCTAAGAAATAAGAAGAAATTTAATGTTGCAGAAGAAAACAAAGAATTTTTTCATTTATACAATTTTAAACTTAATAAACTTAAAAATTATTGAATTAAATTAATTAAATTAAATTTTATATTAAATTATATTAATATTTAAGAGCAATTAAATTCGCCAAAATTAGATGAAACCTATTTAAAATAATTAAGAAGAAAATAATAAAAATAAAAATATTAAAATATTAATTTAAATATTTAAGAATTACAAAAAAAAAAAAATTAAATAAGGCTTGATTAATTCAAATACTTTTAAAACATTTATAACATATTTTGAGCTCAAGGAGCTCTGGCTTGATTTTTAAGAGCAGAAAATATTTTGTTCGAGTCCTGTACATCCTTTGGCTGTAGAATAAGCCATTTAAAATCGTCAGAAATTCTTAAAAATTCTAATTAATTATTAATTTGTAATTCTTCAGCTTAATTTTAGTTGCTTAACATTATTTAAATGCTGAGATGATGATATAAAAAATATTATTTATATTATAAAATCGGAATTAAAATGGGGAAAATATATATTTTTTTCTTTATATTTTTTAAAATATAATTAATAATTTATAATTTTATAAAATATTTTTGTACTTTGCTACATATGTTTAAAAGTCATGCAGATGAAAATTTAAATAAAATATAAGAAAATAAATAAATAAAAATAAATCTATCGATTCAGCTGCCAGAAATTTCCAAGCAATTAAAATGCATTGCGTTGATTGAGCGCTGATCTGCAAAGCTGCTCATTGCTGGCCGGAACACGTAGAGTTTGGCTGACATTCAGGTAGTCATAGAGATTTTCCGCTTACCCCTTTTTCCACCTTTTTCGCCTTTTCCGCCTTTCCACGTCCGCACTTTTCCACAGTCACACATTACACGCTGATGTCCAGCGGCAATGGACAGTGCGATAGACCGCATAAGGATTTGCTATTAATTAAGAGATTAAACAGGAGCAGAGATAGGAAAGGATGTGATAGGACGGAACAAGTCTGAGTCAGGATATAAGTGTATATCCTTTAACGTCTGCCACATGTGGTGTGGCATAAAATGCGAATGCTGACGCATCATCCGCTGACCAGCACCCAGCACCCAGCGCCCAGCGTCCAGCAGCTAAGCACTTGGAGTCCACCGAACGAATGATGTGTGATGGCAAAAAGGATGGAGGTGGAAAGTGGCGGGGATCTTGAACCAAAAAAGAAATGCGAAGTCATAAATCAAGAAATCGACTAAATAAATTTCAATGCCACCAACATTTTAATATACAAAATAGCCGCCGGAACGTAGACAATGCATCTCCTCCTCATGGCCTGCAACTATAAATATATTATCTATAGTTTCCACTTAGCTGCACAGCGGTGGCACTTACCGGACGACGCTCTGTGTGTAGGTGTGGGTGTGGGTGTGGGTATGGGTATTAGTGTTGGTGTGGGTGGGGCGTAAATTATAACGGCATCATATAATGGCTAATGTGCACTCATAAATGAATAAACGTATGTCCATATGATTTTCTCCGCTGGTCTCGCTGGAACTTTGGATTGTTGGGTTGATGGGTTGATGGGTGGATGGGTGGATGGGTTGGTGGGTTGGTGGTTTGCAGGTTTCGGTAGATTCAACAATTGCCACGGCTGCACACACTTTGTGTGCGTGTCCTTTCATATGGGTCCTGTCATTTATGGGTCATTTACTTTGGAATTGTAGAGCATCGAATGGGGATTGTTCCAGTTCCTAAATCGCTTACTTTTTTCCTCAGCAAAAAGTATCCTTAAGTTAAATAAAAAAAGTATAGCTAAAAAATAAAAATAATAAATAATAAATAAATAAAATAAATAAAAAAATATTAAATTATTACTAAATAAATATCAAATAAATAAATATATATTAAGAGAATATTAAAAATTTGTAAGCAACATTTTTTTTTAAAAACGGTTTATAAGTATAAAAAAATAAAAAATGTCTTAGAATATAAATAAATATAAATGTTATATATATAATATATATAAATTTTTTGTCTTATAAGTATAAAAAAATAAAAAATTTAATAAATTTTATTTCTGATAAATTTTTTTTTTTGATATTTTAACATTTAATATTAAAGAGTTGCAAAAGGATATTTATATATAATATTTATATTTTGGGGGGACTAAAATAAATTAAAATTATTATTTTATATAAATATTAATTTCCAACTTATGCTGAATGATTTAAAAATGAAAAGCGGCACTAATTAACATTAAATTTATTTTAAACGCGAATTTAAATTAAATTTAAATATTTAAAAGAAACAATTTTTTTTTAAATCTAGATTTTTTTAAAGTTTAAGTTGTAAATCATAAAATCCAAAAGTGTTTAAAAACTTTAATATTTTATTTTGTTTATAAAAGTTGTCAGTTGTTTTTTATTTATTATTATTATTTTTTTATTTTATTTATTAATATTAGTATTATTATTATTTTTATATACAAGTTTTTAGTTGCTTACAAAATCTGCTTGCTTTTATTATTTCAAATAAAATATACCTTAAAACAATATATTTATTTATTTTACATTTTGTTGTGTAATTTTTATAATATTTTATATATATTTCTTAAATTTCTTTTCCAGAAGTTTAGGTAATAATTGAAATTTCGAATCATTCTTAACTTATTTAATTTTCTGTTTTAAAATTTTCCTTATATCAGCTATTTATTTTAAGGGGTTTTCTAAATAATTTAAAAAATTTTTATTTAATTCCATTATTTTAAAAATGTTTTTTTAATTCTAAAAGATAGCCTAAAACTCAATAATTAAATTAATATTAATTATTAATAATATTAATTAATTAAAATAAATAGTTTATTTTAAAGTTAAAAACTGCCTAAAAATTATATTTTAATTTTTTTTATTTTCTGCTGTTACTTTAAATTTTCTTTATTTCCATAAGTTGTAAATTTTTTAAGGCATTTTTTACTCTTTTTATTTATTTATTTTTTTTTTTTTATGTTTAGATTTATGTCTGTAAATACACATTTTAATAAATAAATTATTTAGCTTATATTTTAGACCAGGAATACATATAGATGCACACTCACACACACTCACACACACATACTCACACACTCACCTACATAGTGCTGGATAGTTGACTTCCTGTTACAGTTCGAATGGTAATTTGTTCGATCGGCGACCCTTTGAGAAGTCGCCGTCTTAGTATTTCCGATTGCGTCTGAGAAAATCCTGTTTACTGCCTGTCAACTTATGAACAGTTTTCCATAATAATAAAGAAAAACTTTTGCGGCGGAAACAAGCCTCAGAACGCAGACTAAAAAAAAAACCAAAAAACAAAATCAAAGAAAAAAAAAATGAAGAGAGATTCCAAAAAAAAAAAAAGAAAAAAAGAAAGAAAGAAAAAGAAAAGTCAAAAGGATTATAATCATCTAATAGAAAATCGAAGAGCTGCGGACAAAGGCTGAATGAGCGAGGCAAAATTTCCGGTTGGAAAACCAAGGAAAAGCAAGGAAAACTCAAACTGTGGCAACTGCGATGATGAAACCGTCGCTGACCAACGGCCAGATAACTCCGAGCCTGAGGGTCATAGGACAGATCATAGGGAGAAAGGGAAGGGGGTGACTGGGAAGAGATGACGCGGTCGCTTCCATTCGACTTCCTCTTTCTCGACCCTCAACGATGTGTGAGGAGAGGGAAAATGGAGTGGTGGAGGGGGAGGGGAAGAGGAGGAGGGATACAAAGAGCTTTATGATTTTCCGGTCAATACAATTGACATCGCTCGACACTGCACATCCTTACAAATCAACAAGCATGACACATTGCTCCATGCTACACTCAGTCATATATTGTTGCTCTTCTTGTTGTTGTTGTTGTTGTTGTTGTTGCTTTTGTTAGATTTGTTGTTGTTGCTGTTGACGGTGCTGAGGCAGCAGAAGTAAAAAACATGTGGACAATAGGATGAGTGTCTGAATTGCCTTCATTTCTCTTCCGCTTCATCTTTTACTCTCGTTCACTTTCCTTCTCTATTTTCTCTTTCTTCCCTCTCCTTCTCTCTTTCCTTCTCGCTCGGTCACTTGCTTCCTTTATAATTCGAAATGTGAACAACCCATTGGCCTATTGAAAGTCCTCACTAATGACCAATAAATTTTTAATATGAGTTTCCTTTTCTTTTTTCTCTTCAAAATGTCATTTGCTCGAGTCTCTGCTCTTTTTTGAAGCTGAGAAGTCTTCTGTCAAGGATAAGAGTCCTTAAGTGTAAGTCAGTTCCATGAGAATGGCTATAGAAAGATTCTACCGCTTAGGCCAAAGGTCATAGCTGGATGAGTTCATAATACAAGACTCTGAGGATGGATCTCTCAGGCAACTGCCATAAGGACACCTTACTAAAAAACTCTCTTTTGAGCATCCTTTTAATAAGAACATGTCACAATTTTATGTTAGGAATAGACATTATTATAATATAATCTTAAGTTTCAAGAAATTAAGGATAATATCGACTTTCGAATTTGGTTATTGAAATCCTTCAAAAAGGACATGTTTTAAATTAATTTATTTGATATTTAAAATTTAATATTACAGTAAGGATCAACTCGGAGAAGAGTTTGTCGAAGAAATTAATTATAAATACAGATAAAGGATCGTTTAATTATATAAAAATTTGTTATAGGAAAGGATACTTTCAGGATGTATTTGGAAATGAATTCATCTCTTCACACATTTGATAATAAATATCGCAGGACATGTCAGAGCATCGATTAAGCTAATGCGTGTCAAAGTATAAAAGGCGGCATTAATCCTGTGTGGACTCCTTGTTGGAAACATCGTTAAATCCTTATAGATGTCCTCACATACAGTGCCAGCCATATCCTTATGTGCCATATACAAACAAATCAAATCGACAGCACTGGGGGTTAGGATTCCGATCTGTTTCGGTCATACCTTCCAACCCCATACCTACTCACAACCCAGCCACCCCACCATTTCCCCCCATGTCCTGTGGCTCTCCCTTGAGTACATTTTCCACTTGCTTGCTTTGATTTGCACGCATGAGCTGCTCCATGAATACCCAAAATGATTTCGCTGTGCCAATGTTTGTTTGGCCAGTTAAACAGAGAAAGCCCCTCCCCCACCCCCTCGCCCATACATTTGGTCATCACCTCCAGCCACCCACTTTCATCGCTCCTGCGGCGGATGAAAGAAACACCCTTGTGCCTAACCAGATTTCAATTTGTGCTCACCAATGCCAAAGGACGAGAAAAGTGTTTATGAGATTTGCTGCTGCCGCCAGGACGTGCTGCTTAATGGTGAGAACAGGAGTTGCAGCTAGAAAAGGAGACGGAGATGGAGATGGAGATGGAGATGGAGATGGAGATGGAGATGGAGACGGAGATGGAGATGGAGATGGGGGTGGGGGTGGGGTTTGGAGTTGGGATGACGGGATGACTGCCCGGAGATTTGCTCGCCTTTTATTGCCTGCTTATTGTCTCTTGTTTGTACTCGGTGTTTATACACTCTTCCTTCCTTCCTCTCTCTCTCTCTCTCTCTCTCTCTCTCTTTCTCTGTCTCTCTCGCTCTCCTCGTTTTTTTTTGTGTGTATTCACACCCCCACAAAGCACACAAAGACTTGATGCTGCTTTTGATGTAATGTGACATGATGGCTTCATCAAAAGCGCATTAAAAACAAAGCGTGTAAATTGCGTTAAGTAAATGTGGCCAGGACAATGGAGACAATGGAGAAAGCAGTCAGAGCCAAATTTGCGACCAAACTATTTAACAGCCCATCAAAATTTCCAACTCCGACTTTAATTTCAATCCCAATTTCAATCCCAATTTTTATCCCAATTTTAATCCCAATTTTTATCCCAATTTTTATCCCAATTTTTATCCCAATTTTAATCCCAATTTTAATCTCAATTCCCGTTCCAATTCCCCTTCCCATTCCCCTACCATTTTCAGTACCAATTTTCAACTGCGTCTAGTTTCAGCCTTGAGCTCGTAAATCTGTTGCCAATTTTCCATAATTCAACGTCAACGTTGGAAATGATTTACACAAGTTCCTATGATATATGGGACATAAGGCAGGACAACGATCCAAAATAATTACGGCCAAAGGCACAGAAAAAAGAAGAAAAAATATAGAAAAAATTAGATGAAAGCTTCCTGGATTGCACGACGAGAAGATGTCCTGCGGGGATGTCTTTTAATCATTTTTAAATACAGTCTATTATTTTATGAGTAGATCGAGATCTATAAAATATATATAATATATATATATATAAAGGGTATATAAGGTAAGTCACAGATATCCTTCCTTTAGGCACCCCAGGACATTCGTTGATAAAAGAAACGAGCCTGGAACTGCACCTGCCTGAAGATTGCGGATGTGAGAACAGAATATATATATATTTATCTATATAGATCCACATCTATATCTATATCTAAATCCTTTATTTTTTGAAAGGATTTTTCCATCATCCAAAATCCTCGACTTTCTTCTCCTAAATATTTGCAGGGTATTGGGGGGAAAAAAAAAGAGCTGAATAATGTGAAAATAGAAAAAATTTGGGCTGAGAATTATTACAGGCCAATGCACTTTACAAGTGTCCTGGACAAATAACAGCAGAGCAAACAAAAACTCAAAAGCCAAATCAAGGCAGGGCAAGGCTGGGCAGGAGCAAAAAGGATTCAGACCATTAAGTTCCGGAAGTGTGTTGATAACCAGACAACAACTTCAAATACAAATACAAGCAGAAGCACGAATGCAAATTTATATAAGACCAGCCAAAAGGACTACAAGGATATAATGGCGCTGTCCTGACTGGGAATCCATTGCAGTAATTGGCTGCTGTCAGAGGGTCGCGGGTCCAAAAACTTTTATGCATATGCAAAAATAAGAAGGATACAAAAAAAAAACTGACGGTAGAAAATCGCAGGATAAACTTTTTGGACCGTTAAAAGTGATTGTTATCCTTTCTGCAGGCCCTAATTGATCGGCCAACACAGGCGTAGCGAATTACCTATATGAACTTAAAGATATCTGGAAGGATGTAATCCCTCAAAAATATATCCACTATTTCCCAAAGTAAAGTGAAATTTAAAAAAAGGATTATTTATAAGGATAATTTATAAGGATAGTTTTAATTATTTTTAAATAATTTTAAATTATTTTTTGAACAATTTTTAATTTTTTTTAATAATTTAATTTTTTTTTTATATTTATGATATATTCTTTTTTATTATTTTTAAAAATTATTTCGATTTTTAAAATTTTAAAATTTTTTTTTAAACAATTTTTAATTTTTTTAATAATTTTTTTTTTATATTTATGATTTTTTTTTTAATATTTTTAAAAATTTATTTAGATTTAAAAAATTATTTTTTATAATTTATTTCTCGAGTTTTTCGTTTTAATAAAAGCGCTTTTGATTTTTAGTCCGCTTCCTTAAGGACTCGGCAAATGAATGTATCAAAATGCTGCAGGACTTTTCTAATTCGGAAAAATAAATAAAATTCTTATTGGAGTGAATTAAGCAACCCTTCCGGAGCGAATAAATCAACAAATTAATCGCCAAGTGCAGACCACAGACTCGAAACCGGAACCGGAAACGCACACACAGTTAGCCACATCAAATCAAATCGAATATCCTTGTGAATGGCTAGGGCAATGAGAAAGGAAAAGGCACAGGGAATGGGGATAAAGGAAAGGGTGGGTGGGGGACGGGGAATGCGGACTCTAAATGCCATTTGCCACTTTCAAGTGGCTTTAAAATGATTTTGCGGCTGAATTAAAAAAAAAAACAACAAAAAAAAATACCGAAGGAGCTGCCAATAAATATTGAAAAACGCAAAACTTGAAATTTGATTTTAAAATCCTGTACGACGGCACATTTCCGTTTCCGCTCCACTGTTCGCAGAAAGGATGGGCCATCGCAGGGCAGTGCCTTGGCAGGGGGTGTGGGAGGGGGAATGCCCATTTAAGTCATTTGGCTGATTTTGTTGGGGTTTACGTTTCATTTAGCAAACGATTTCATTAAGTAAAAAGCGCAGCTCATTTCAAGGGTGAGCCCCGCCCAATGGCTTGCCACCAAATCGCCCGCCCACCGATCACAGCCTGCGCCCTTTAACCCATAACACATATTGTACTTGTCCTTGTGCAAGCTGTTCAAAGAATCGAGTGGGCGGTGGGGTGTGGTCCCCTTTCCCTTGCCCACCCTGCCCACCCTTCTCTCCCTTCGTTTCTTTCTCTCGTCTCCCCCCTCCCCCACTTTGACCATCGTCATCTCTGGCTTCCTTCCGCGTGTGCACTTGGACTCGAGTTGTGTTCGATTTGTGACCCTTGTGTATCTTTGGGTTTCGCCTTTTCGCTATTTTTCTTCCTTTTTTATCGCCATTGAAGTTTGTTTTTCCGCTCAAAGTATTTTTATTGAATCGTCTTATCGTTTTTTATGGCCAACAAGTCAACCACTCGCCCGTGTCCTGTGCGTCACACTGAGCATTGAGTTTGCGTCTCTCGATTATTCCCGATTCTCGTGTCAGGGTCAGAGTCAGAGTCAGAGTCAGAGTCAGAGTCAAAGTCTCCGCCCTCATCATTGCCGGCTATCATCATAGTTCAACGGTCTGTCGGTGGGTGGAGGTGGGGGGAGGGGCAGTTCCATTAATGCTAATCTAAACAAATTTTGTCATTAAAGGACAAACGGGATCCTTGTCCTTGGTCCATGCGACGACTACTTCCATATAAAAAATTGTCAATCAATTCAATTACAAGTTGACATCATTGTTAGTTATTGTTGACGTCAATTGTCCGGTCCTCCACTCACATCCAGCTCAAGATTCATTCGGAGCAGGACCCAGTACCCAGTACCCAGCACCAAGGACCCAGGGCCGCACCCACACCCACAAGCCGGACTTGGACCCGCACTTGGCCCCGGACAAGTGATTTATGTAGCACTCGAGGCCTCGTTACTCCTTCAGTGTCCTATGTCCAATGTATCCTTTGCCGCGTCCATTTCATTGTTGGTTTATGCTTTTGTGCTGAATATCCTTGCCGAGAAACGGCATTAGCTCGCTGCATAAACAAGAATACATCTAAGACTAACTATCCTTTTATGTGTAACAATTTCAAGGATATCGGCTAAGAAGAAGAGCCCTAACAGAGAAAATCCCAACAGAGAGAGTCCTTGTGACAAGAATTATATCAGAAAGAATCCAAGTCCTTCCTTGAGACTTAAGAAATCAGGATAAACTGTACCAAACTTTATAGATTTGCATATTTTAAATTATTTATTTATGTGCTTATTAAGGATTACCTATATCAAGGATGCGAAAATTCTAATAAGAAGGATTAAACAGGATATAAAAGGAGAACAATTGGAATAGTTTCTATATATGTAATATAAATACGAATATAGACATGAATATGAATACGAATATGAATATGAGTATAAATATGATTATGAATGTGAATATGAATATGAATATAATTATGAATATGAATATGAATATGAACATCAATATGAATATGAATATGAATATGAATATGAATATGAACATCAATATGAATATGATTATGAATATGAATATGAATACGAATATGAATATGAGTATGAATATGAATATAATTATGAATATGAATATGAATATGAACATCAATATGAATATGAATATGAATATGAATATGAATATGAATATGAACATGAATATGAATATGAATATGAATACAAATATGAATATGAATATGATTATGAATATGTGAAGCTTCAATTGGATTGATTATTGTGCAGCTTCTGTCACCTGTCATAGGTGTTGGCTTCGATTCTCAGTCGATAATGGAAAACCATCTGCCCGCTGCGTATCCTGGAGTCGTCCAGGCGGTAAATATCTACTCAAATTTCATATTCCTCGAACCCTCGTGAACCTCTCACCCGCGCACAATTAAGCAGCACACGTCGAGCAGTCGCAAGTCTCGAACCACGAACCGCGAGCTGCCAGCCGCGAACCGCGGACGAGTTGAGAGCCACGGGCGATGTGCCCGGAGCCACAACCCTTTTTCTTTTTACTGAATGGCCAACTTAATGACTTCCGTTTGGTGTGTGGTTCGGGGTCAAAGGGGCGACCAGTTAATTGCTTAGCGCCCCCCCCAACAAAAAATATTGTTGTCAGGACGAAGGACGAAAAACGAGAAAGAGGAGGAGGAGGAGGAGGAGGAGGAGGAGAAGTTTTGAGAATTTCCATTGATTGATTTCCCTATTGTGAGACGCACCTCTCCACCCGTGCCTTCTTCACTCTTTCCTTCTCCACTCTCCACTCTGCCCCTTTTCAACCTTACCTTTTCCCCTTTCCTTGATCACCCTAGCCCCCCCACCTGCAGATCCTTTCCTTCCATTTCTATGTACGTTGTTTGTTTTGCTTCGCTTTGTTTATTTACAAATAATAACGCAATAAAAATCAAAGGTTAGAAACAACTCTATTGATCTCGCCAGAGATCAGACATGAGCTGCAGCTAATGTTCAGGTGTTGCACCCCCGCCACTCCCCAAGCAACCCCTTTATGTAATACTGTGCCACTAATGGTGGCTGCCACTTTTATGTTTGTTGATTTGAATTTTGATTTGAGGCAAACCCTCGGCGACACGACAAACTCATATCAATATCGTGGGAAGCACTGAACACACACACACGCATACGCACGCACACACACGCGCTTCTGTATATTCAAATTAGCCAACAAACGGGCAGAGTCCCCCCCCTCCCCCTCCCCACCCTCTCGACGCGGCGGGGGTCATGTGAAAGTGCAAATTTATATTGGTTTAATGTTTTGTGACTTTGATTTGACGAGAGACAGCGAGAACTTTGAACTCACACACGCACACACTCACTGAGTCACTCACACGGTTATTCACTCATTCATTCATTCACTCATTCATTGTAATGCAATATTTAAATTGATGTTCGTTGGCCTTTTTAATGGCAAGCGCCGTGAGACACGCAACTTGGCCCATAAAATGCTCCGTTTTCGTTGGGGGTAAGTCGGCAGTCATCCGGAAAAGGACCTTCCATTGAATCCACTCGTTTGCTCCTTTCTCTTTTTTTTTGTTTTTTTTCGTGATGTGTTAATAATGTTAAAAAATTCATTGAAAGCCATTTGAATAAATTGAAAGTCATATTTTCAATAAAAAGTGTCCTCTTTCCTGGCCTTCAGATTGCAGTCAAGACTGGAGGTCAGTTAATGTACCAGGATCCTGTTATATCCTGTGAATGTCTGTTTGGTTGATGTTGAAAATCAGCAACAGTCGAGGGCTTAGCCTGGATGAGTCTAGACTTTTGTACAGATCTTCCTCTTCCTTCCGCTGGTTTTTTTTTTTTTTGCAATTCCTTGCCCCAAAATCGTTCTGACAGCAACCGCCCTCTTACCCCGCCCACCTGCTTTCCGTCCACGCATCTTCCTTGTATGTGTCAAAAGCCAATTGCTAATCCGCGTCGCAATGCCAATGGCTAAGCACATTAAGCCGCTCACCCGGCCAAAAGCCTGCGTCCTGACCTGGCCGAGTGTGTGAGTTGTAGTGGGGAGGGGCAGGGGCAGGGGCAGGGGCAGGGGGAGGGAGAGGGTGAGGGAGAAAGGTTCACAAGAAAGGTAAACATATTGGTCGCATCTTCATAAATAAAAGAAGTGTGTGGCTAGCAGAGTGATGGGCGGAGTTGAGGTGGGGTTGGAGATGGGGAAGGGTAGGGGGAAGGAGGCGAGTTACACGCGTTCGCACGTGTGCGACCAACCCAAAAAGGAAGAGAGCAACGACTTGCAGGGGGGGAAAAGAAGGAAGAGGAGGGTGCGGGCTTGGGCTTGGGCAGGGGTGTGAGGGCGGGGGGTTGTATGCCGCAAAAACAATTGACTCGACAAGATTACATGCAGGAAATTCAATTTTAAAAGCAGCTGCCACGTGTCCTTTTAGTGCTTGAAATTGTAACAGTTATTGAGCCTGGCAATGGTCTAAGCGGTTGTTCGAGTTGCTGCTGCTTGTTATTAGTGTTGTTGTTGTTGCTGTTGTTGCTGTTGTTGCTGCTGTAATGGCCATTGTTATTCTGGTGGTAGATCCTTTGGCCGGGCTATGAATATGTAATTTTGGCAACATCGATGAAAATTGAGCAATAAACGCGACGTTGCATTGCGTTACAAATAAACAAAAGGGACCAGTGCCAGGTCGCTGGCAGTGGCAACGGAAACGGTGTGCACACACCACCACCCCAGCACACACACACACACCCATCCATCCACCCACCCACCGACCGTTCAACAGCGGCCTAACAGTCTCATCTACAATATGAACCCATCAACCCGCCAATTCAACAAACCAACAAACCCACGACAAGCAACAACAGCAACAAAAATAAAAGCAACAACAACAGCAACAACAACAACAACAGCAACAACAACAACAACAGCAACAACAACAACAACATTAGAAACAACTGAAACACAAGCGAGAACAACGGCGACGACGTGTTAATTTGCAGGGTGACTTTTGAGACGTCGACAGCGGCGCGGACGCGGACAGCGACGTCAACAGCAATGGCAACGGCAACGGCAACGGCAACGGCAACGGCGACGGCGACGACGTCGCTGCGGTGGCTAAAAGGGCGTGTGATTGACTTAATTGACTATGAAAATGAGAAATTACATGGAGATAATGACGATGGCCGCGAAATGAACAACAAACAGCGTTGGCAACAGTCGCGGGCAACAGTCGCGGAATGGAAAGGTGTTATTAAAATTTTGAAACCCACCGCCTCCTTCCCCCTACCCCCAACCATCCCCCTGCCCAGTCACCACCACCCATCCAACACTTACGAACAACAACTGTAAAATGCGCCATCAACTTTGACTTAATTTGATTTGATTTGCAAGCGCCCACAAGGCGGACACACAACCCCCAAATATGAGATTACCTCGCCCGAGCAGCCCCTGCACCCCCTGTAGCAACTGCACCCCCACCAGCTTGGCACACAGCGACGCCACGCCCTGGAGCTGGAGGGTAGGCGCTGACATCCGGTGGTTTATTGCCGCCCGTTGGCTAATTAGAAATGCGACTCTGCGACTCTGGGACCCTGGGAGTCTGGGAGTCTGGGACTCAGGATGTCTGGGACTCTGTGAGTTTAGGACTCTGTGACTCTGGGACTCTGTGAGCCTGCGACTTTGTAGTCCTTGCCACAATGTGTGAGAGTTTTGTCATTAAAATTGCATTTCATTTGCGGCCAGCGTCCAATCCGGGCAATCAAATATGTCCAGTTAATTGACAGAGGTTCCTTCATCCTTGGTAAAAATAAAAAAAAAAATAATTAAATTAAATTTTAAATAAACAATTAATCAGATGAAGTCTTCAGTCAATCATTTTTTAACTATTTTTATTTTTATAATATTTATCTATCATATTTTTTATATTTTATTTAAGGGTCCTCAAACTGAGATAAATAAATATCGAAAATGGAATTAAAAAATTAAATTCCAATAATAAAAAAAAATATTGCCTTACAATATAAATTTTAATTTATTTTAAACAAACATTACAAATGTTCAGATATAAAAATCTAAAAATTTAATATTTATTTATAATAATTAGTTATTGATCATTTTTTTTACTTCTCTAAATGAATTTTGGATAGTTATAAATAAATATATTAAATTTACTGTTTTATTTAGCATACTTATTTTTTTAATTTAATATTATAATTTATAAACAATATATTTTATGATATTTTACACATTTTAAAAAATTCTGTAAATTATTCAAAACTTATTAATTATTTTATATAAATTTTAGTATTTTAATTTTTTATTGATTGCATAAAAATTGAAATTTTTTTTATTTAATTCTGAAATTATTTTTTTTTAACCTGTTAAGCTGCCTTATTGGTAGCAGTAGACTTGTTTGAATAAATAAATATACAATTTTTTTTTTAATGAAGAAATTTTTAATATTCTTAATTAATTTAATATCTTTAATTTTAAAAAAAATTTCAAACATTTTTAAATTAATTTAAAAAAAGCTAAAATAAAATTTTAAATTTTTCTAATATCTTTTTTTTTTTCTTTGGATGCTTAAATAAATATTACAAGCTATTAAAAAATATATAAATAATAATTAAAATATTTTGTTAAAATTTTCTAATTTTAAGCAATAAAAAACTGATTGTTTTTCTGGGCATCGATTCCCTGGGACTTTGATAGGTTGTAGAGTACGGAAAGTATAGTTGCAGCTCCGGCGTGAACGCCAATGGGAAATTAGTGCATTGGGGTCTTATCTGGGGGCACGCCCACCTCACTGGCAATCAAAACGGGAAACTTTTCATTTGTAAAAAATTCAAAAAGTTGACGCCCACTCGAATGAAGTGTGAATTTTATTTGTATGCCAATTAAATGTCATTTTATTTTCACAAGTCTCATATATAATGACATAATATACACATATACATACATATATATATTTATATATATATATATATATATATATATGAACATGATCCTGAAGTGCTACGGAGCGCCAGTTGAAGTGCCTGGAGAATCGCGCTGGACTCTTGTTAAATCAAAAACGCAATTAACTTTGGCCTACAAAATAAAAATAATAAAGAAGAGCAAAAACAATAATTGTTATAACTTTTATATATTTATTTTCTTTTCAATATGTACACACATACATATATTATACATATATTTATATATACATATATATACTGAGAAGAGCCCCGTGCACTTATCGATTATTTTATTAATTGTAATCTCTTTTATTTGCTTTGCTGCCTTCACTTGGCCTGTTTAATTTCTACATTCTGTTCACTGATTTACGTTTATTTTGCGATAAAAATATTTATTCGATCGACGGAATATATTGATATATATATATATATATGTATATATGTATTTATTTTGTTTCATATTATAAAGCGTTAATCAATTTTTCATTACAAACTGCCCACAATCGGATCAAAGTTGTTGTCCTCGTCGTTGTCTCTGACTGTCTACCAACTTTATCAATGCCAAATTTGAACAGCTAAGAGCTTCTGCAGTTGATCGACTAACTGATACCCTTTAAGCACACTAGAGATCTCTATTTAATCTTAAAATAATAGATATTTTGATCATGTTTAATATATTATTTTTTTATAAGTTTACTTCAAATTTAAAAAAGAAATAAAATTAATATATCTTCTTTTTATTATACAATTTATGGTAACATTATAACAATATAATATAATATAATATAATATATAAAAAATATAATATAAAAATCTTATAATTATTATGGTACTAAAAACCACTGCAGGAATTGAACTACAAATGAAGTCAAAAGTGTTACATACGCGTCCAACAAAAAATACCAATTTTAAAATAATTACAGGGTATTCCAAGCCAAGAGTATATATATTATATCGGCGCCAAAATCGGACCTGATTATATGTTGTAAGTGCCATACGACTCACATGCAACCATTTTGTTGTTCTTGGAACCTTTAAGTGCCAAGTGTCCGGGGCGCTAAGTTTGGATTGTTTGAGTGTTCTTGTTATCCATCTTGACAGCTACCTTGTTCTCAATACCCAATTATTATCTGTTTGCCAGAGATGAGGTCATTTAAGCATTGTACACAGATTCCAAAAGTATGAATTATGATTTACTCTTACGCCCTTACTTCTTAGCCCTTGGTTTAAGGGAATTTTACTGTAGGTGAGCAAATACAAATCTCACATATATTTATAAGCCTACAAGACAATTCGAGTGATCTAAATAAGCGATAACATACGATATGCATGCCATGACCTTCATTAGTGTCAAATTTCTCTTTAAAAGTGCAAGAGAAAAAAACAAGTGATAAGCGGCGGGAATTGTTAAAGCTTAGATTTGGCATTAAAATAAGGGAGTAAGAGATAAGCGAATTTTTTTCGTTTCTCCATCTCTTTAGTTTTGTATTGCAATTGTTTGCATGTCGCCCAACTTATGCACTCGGATGCTTAAAAGAAATACAAAATTTTACCGTTTCTTTGTAGTTAGCGAGCTTTAGATGTCAACGCAAGATAATTTTGCCAACCAGCAACTGTGGTCCGGAGCATCGCGTTAGTTTATTTTCAAGTGGCTAAGTGATCGCGTCGGTATGTGATGAACATTTAGTGAATTTTAATTAATGTGTTAATTACCATTATATATATCTTATTGAACATTTAAAGCGCTGGCGAATGTTTATAATTGTAAGAATAAAATGTTAGCAAATTGGAAAATGTGTAGTTTACCAGTAAAGTTTTGAAAACAATTGTGTACACAATGCATTTAAAATGCACATAATTTTTTTTCTGTGAGTAGAAGAAGAAGAAGGGGAGAAGGAAAAAAGTGTAATATTACATGTGTATAAGTGCAAAAGTGATGATGGGAGCTGTTGACTTTGTTAAATGAGATAAAAAGTGGAATTTTGTGCATTTGACGTATGTGTGTGAGCAGGATAGAATAAAAGCTTGAACGAATGAGAATTTTGTTGGTAAGTCTATGAGCTGATTATTAAATTTGGAAAAAATATTTAAAATATAATATATATTACGGAACGAAATGAGCTGCAATTTTCAACAATTTTTTTTAAATTTTTATTAATTCCTAATTTTTTTAATGTTTACTTTATATTTACATACATTACGAAATATATATTTTATTTGAAAGGTAAACTTTTGGCATATTAAAAAATCTTTAAATTCGAATGTAATTAAATTTTACAATTAATATACCTTTAAATTAAGTTTAATTTGGCCTTTGACGCCGCCGACAATTTTATTTAAAGCCCTAAGAGAGTAAATTCGAAATATGTTTCATTGACATGATAATATATATATATTATTTAATGTATTAATTATATTTTTTATCTGGAACATACCCCATCACTTTAAAATTAAAAAATTTGGATATAATTTTAAACATTGTATGTTTTCAGCTTTCTAATGCAGATAAATTATATTAAAAAAATTAACTATTAATTTATTTGTCCATTTCCTTATCTTAACATTTTGAATCTTTAAAGCACAAGTCATAAACCATAACTGTGCTTAATTTTTCGTCTTAGATTAATTGTAATTTTCTCAGCTTTGTTTGATTTTTCTTTGTTTTTCTGAGATCTTTTCGAAGTTCCCAAAGGGTATTATTATTTTATACTTCTCGAGCTCAAATTTTCATTGTGTCATAAAGGCTAAGGGCGTTTATTGATTTGTTAATATTAAGGATCTTTGAATCTGAGAAACTTTTATTGGTATGGGGCATATATAGTTTTTTTATGGATGAATATTTGTCTTTAATTTTTTGATGGCATTCCAATCGCCACTTCATTTCGATGGCACCTGCGGGTCATCCATCTACTGAATCACCAGTGTTGTTTATAGCGCCCCAGCTACATCTATCTATGGTGTGGCTTCCGTAACCGATTCTTACAACACAACCGCATCCATCAATTGGCTTTCGGATCGCTGCCGTAGGCACAAATAATCGCCGATTGATAAGGCCGCACGTTTGTACTTGACATGACGTCCACGCATGCTGACCAATGTATCGATATGGCCAAGTTGTCCGGCACAGTGAGACATATCGCTGATATGGCTGAGACACACACTAGCACACACACATACACACACACTTACAACGGCAATCAGGTTGACGCCAAATGTCGAGCAATGGAGCACCTTCTAGGGAGCACCGTGAACACGGCTTATCACAGTAACAACAAAAGCAAATGCAAACAAACAATAACAACAAAATAATAAATAATATTAAGAATAATAATAACAAAAGTTTATTGATGTGTTTGCTGTTCGCAATATCAGTCTTGAAAAACAGTTATTACGTCTAATCTTGATCTTTGAAATATGGTTCTGAAACTCGCAGCTAAATAATCAACATCCTGTCCGATAGCTGCAACAGTATGCAAATAAAGTTACTGCTCCCCTTCATCAGCGATTTCTCTTAATTAATTTCAATTAATTAATAGATGCATTTAACATACTAAAAAAAAAGTGAATTCGATTGATAATTATTTTTAAGGCAATTAAATGATGAATCCCAATAAATTTTAATAAACTTTAAAAATAAAAAAATAATTAAATTTAAAATTAAATAAGTATTTATAAAGTAGTAAAAAATAATTAGCAGTTTTTTAGATACATGGGTAAAATCTATATTATACTATATAATCCGTATTCCTTAAATCGTAACAGTTCTATAAATAATTTAATCGAATAATTAAAATCATTGTTCTATAGATTTGAATACTTTTGAATTAACCGAGCGAACACATAAAAATACCAAGTGACTATTTTTGGATGTATTTTTTTTTGTTTTTATTGTTTTATGAAATTTTTGTTTGCAAAATTTTCTTCAGCCTAGATAAATCTATGAAACACTCCCATAAAAACTGAACAATATTTATGACACTTCAGTAATCATTGAGTTTATGGCGAGTGTAAAAATGTTCTCCCCGGAGTCCAACTAAATATACGATCAGGTACTCGATGTTTATTAATACCCGTTGGCTAGTAGAATTTTTCAGTCATTAATACACTATTTATGGGCATATTAGCTATTCATGTCTGTCCACAAATTAAACGATGTCTTTGATTATAAATTCGGTTATTCTCTTAACTCGAGTACGTACTCAAGTTCCTCCTGATACGTTACATTCACTGCTGACTAACAGTTAAAGTTAAACAAAAAAATGTCAAATATTTTAAGTACTCAATTTTGGAGGACTTTTATTAATTTTGATTTTTATTCTATTTATAAAAATATAAAAATTAGATACGCAATCTGGAACGATTTGTGGCAATTAAAAATGACGCTTTATATTTTAATATGCATTTTAATTCGATTTAAAAATTAGGGATTTTGGAATATTAATATATTTAATATGAATGATAGATAAATGAATATTTTGTTAGTCTCTAAATAATTGAATTAAAATTTGTATTTTTATATAATTTTATAAATATTTTAAATTAAATAAATAAGCGTACTATTTATTAAATTTTTTTTTATTTTTATATATATTTATTTTAATTAACTGAATTATTGTTAATTTCTAGTATATTTAGATTTTTAGTTAATATAAGGCTGAAAGTTTAAAAGACATGCAATTTTAAATTTACACATGCAAAAGCATTTTTAAATTTTAAATAAATATATTATATACATATATATAATTATAAATATGAATATTTTTTCAGAGAGTTAAGAATCAATTTTAAATTAAATTTTAAAAGTTATATAAAAAATATATGTATATAATTATTATATAATTTTAATATTATACACTATTAAAAATTAAACTTATTTAATAATCCAAATCGACCAAAATTTAAAGTATTTCTTTTAAATATTTTTAAATTTTATTATATATTTAAGGTTTCCGAAATTAAAGCACGATTTTTGAGAAAAAGTTCTTGAAAAATAATTTGAATATATTACTATTTATGTCCTCAGTTAATATTTGATATTTACGAATATAAAATCATGACTTTTTAAAACTTAAAATTAGAAAATTTTGAACTTTTAAATAGTTTTTAATTTTTATGGGAACTAGGGTATATCTAACAAGGGGCTTACTTGCCAGTTGTAATTTTGAAGTTCTTGAAAGCAAATGGCGCACTAGTTGAAATCAAAGAGCGTTTTTTATATAAATATATATATATATATATATATATATATATATATATCATATATATATATAAGTCAAATTATATGTATATACCTTCGAGTATATATGTTCATTTTGACTGTAGCTCTTGAGTTGGGGCCGTACTCATTGATGAGTAATTTAATTTGTCGTTTATTCGAAAAGCACTTGTTTATTTTATGAGATACTCAAAAACATCTACTTGAGTTCGAGTTCTTTATTTGCGCAAATTATGTGCACTCATCTATCGAGAGTTAGGAGGTAATAGAAACCTGTCTATGATTGCTGATTGTCGAATTGTTGGATTGTCTGATTGTCAGTCTTGATTTTTTATTTATTTATTTATTATTTTTTTTTTTTTTTGTTTGGTACAGATATCAATTGCTTATCCAATGTCAATTGTTTAATACTCGGCTACAAATTACTTATTATATAAGATCTCATTATAAATTTGTATATCAATTTGCAAGTAATGGCTGATTCAGCAGCTGATGGCTATACCATAAACATGATGTGTGGTAACCTGTGGCAATAATGGTACCCCATATACCATTCCATTCTATTTCATATAATCGAATTGTCCTAGGGGCCTGCGGCCTGGGGCCTGGGGCCAGGGGCCGTGGTTATCAGGTGTGAGCGTTCCAAAGGTTTCTATGAGTGCCAAAGCGACTATTACGAGCTCTGTCTGTAGAACGAGTCATACCCACACATTCATATACTCATATACCAATATACTCATATACACATATACACATATACCTATTTACTACCATACTCTTTTATTCGTATATTCGTATACTCGAATAATCATTAATGGATTACGATCCCAATCGCTCGGTGCTAAAGTAAACGGTAGCCAAATGCCACAATCAAGGTGTATTTATGGGCTGCTTTATGTTTTACTATTGTTTACTGGCACCGTAATGCATTTGGTGGACTCAATGGACTCTGGAAAAGGTCAGCTAATCAGACACTACCGAATAATTAATACCCTATCTTCGAATCTTTAAAATAAACTATAAAACTATAGAAAATAGCTTGTAATTGATTAACTGTCCTTCAATTCTTTTAAACGAATTGATATAAATACTGTTATGTTTTTCTTCGAATTATATGTTTATTATATTATATTATAATAATAATAACAATAATATATTAATAATAATAATAATAATAATAATAGTAATAATTTATAATTATAACCCTTAATATTTAATATTGCCTAAGAAGTAAATAAGTAGATAATAAATTATTATTTTAATTAAGTTTAATTTAAAATGGATTAATCTTCTATTATTTTAATAAATATATAATTTCAATATATTAAAAAAATACCAAATATATAAATAAGAATTTAATTTTTATTTAATTATTTATTATAATTCGCTTCAACATAGCAGAAAGAGAGTTCTATAGATGATAATCCCGTAAAGGAATTAACATCGAATATCCTTATATATATGTATATGAGAAATTTTATTAATAGTTATTTTTTATAAGGATCCTTAAAAGGAGACACACTCTATCGACATTTAAGGTAGTCCTGCAGTTAGTATTTTTATTAGTATATTACGCAATTGGATTTTTAAGAGGATATCACAGTATATTTGATTTATAAATTTTTAATTGTGAATTTAATGTAGAATTAAAAATTTATTACTTAAAATAATCTATTTTAATTCAAATACTAAATTAATTTCTACATCTTTGATTCTGTAGAATCCAAATTAAAGTTTAATTTAAAAATATTCTAGCCAAATTAATTTCTTTTATTTATGGAATATCCTAAAATAATCCTAGCTTGAAATTATTAAAAAAAAATATAATAAAATTTTCATAATATCTACTTAATATAAAATTCAATATATTAATCAGATTTAATAGTATAGGTAAATAAATTACTTATTTATTCTCGGATATATAAGTTAATTATTTAAATAATTTATTATTTTTTAAAAAAATATTAGTTCATTAAACATTAAAAGCAGCGCCGCTCTTCTCATTGCTCGGGTTAGAAGGAATTATTTAAAAATTTATAATAATTCGGTTGCTGTAAAAAATATTTATTCCTTGCGTTTTCTTTTAAATAATTTAAATAAAGTCTTGTTAATATTTTTTGTAATTTATTATTTGTTGTTTATGCTAGAATTACATTTGTTAATATATATTTAACATTTAAGAACTCATTACACGCTATAAATTCAAAGAGTTTGTTTTCTTTTTGTTTTTTTTTTTTCTGTTTTCTGTTTTCAGATTTAGTTTAATTATTTTCTATACAAAAAAAAAAATATTTAATAATATTATTAGGGATTTTTGTTGTTGTTATCTTTTAGTTATACATTTACAGATTTACGACTAAGTTATACGTTGAATATATATAAATATATTATATTATATATATATATAATATATAATATATAATATATATTTATTTATTTTGTAATTCCTTCTATATAGTCTGAACACTAAACTTCCTCTTTAAACGCTTTAAATATTTTATATACAAGATGGGAAATATTTATTTAAGTACATTAATTATTTACAAAATTATATTAAGTATAGTTTTTTTTATTTATTTATTTATTTACTTATTTTTTTTTTTTTTGAGGATTTGCCAATAAAAGTCGTACTACGTGTAAGGAATTATATAATTTTTATCGACATTTTCCCGAAAAATAAAAAATATAGAAAAAAAAAAATTGAATTCTTAGTGCTAAATGGCTCCCAGCTTTTGAGCTGCGAGAAAAAAAATGTTGCTTTTGTTATTTTTAATTTATTACACAAATGATATATTTTTTTTGGGAACAATTGGCGCCGCGGAGGCGCCACGTTGTTGCACATGCACTCAAATTGCTTCATTCATCCTTGAAGTTTACTCACTTCCTGTCGTTCCTCACTTTTCACTTTTCGCTATTCTTTTTTTTTTTTCTCTCCCTCTCCCTCTTTCTTTTCCTCTCACCTCCCACTATCTTTCATTCCCTTTCTGTTTGTTTTCGGTTGGATGATGCCATGAGCCTGGCTTAGGATCCAGCCGATTGGTCCGTTCTGGATAGGATTGTTTGACCATTGACCTTTGACCTTTTTATTTAATTATTGCACCAAATTTTGTTGTTGTCTCAATTGTTGTTTCTTTCCGTTTTGTTCGAACTGCTGCCCCAATTGGTGGCAGCAACAAGTGACCCGCCGCTTAACTGTCCAGCACTCAAGTGCGTCAGCCCCCAAACGCTAGTGGCCATCCACTCGAATGGTGACCGCCTAACAGTATTAGGGCCACCACGCAGCGCGCTGCGCATGCGGATGGGTGTGGGCGTGGGCATGGGCATGGGCATGGAGTCCAGCGGCAGCCGCTGCTGCTGCATGCTGATAGGCGGCGGCACCATTCAATGCAACCAAATGATGGGCAGCGGCGGCATTCTGCATGGCGGTGGCGGTGCTCACACAATCCTGGGACAGCTTGGTTCCATCGCCCAGACAGGGTTTGCCATTGCGCACCAGGACGGGCACAGCGACGCGTCGGGGCGATGGCAATGCCGACGGATGATGCGGATGCGTGGCATGGCCATGGAGCAAGCCTGGATGCTCGTAACCCTTCTCGTTCTGGGCACGCTTGGTCTTGTAGCGATGATTCTGGAACCAGATCTTCACCTGTGTCGGCGTCAGTCGTATCAGGCTGGCCAAGTGCTCACGCTCCGGCGCGCTCAGATACCGTTGCTGCCGGAAGCGTCGCTCCAGCTCGTACGTTTGTGCCTTGGTGAAGAGGACGCGTCGCTTGCGCTTCTTGTTGGGTATGCCATCGGCATTAACGCCACCGCCGCTGCCATCCACATCGTCGATATCGTCGATGTCCTCTTCGATGCCATCCTCGTTGAGGCTATCGTCGTGGGCGCTGCCACTGCCGTCGCCTGCATTATGTTTGAGGCTATTGTTGTTGTTGTTATTATTATTATTATTATTATTGTTGTTGTTGTTGGCATTGTTGTTGTTATTGTTGTTATGCAACGCATGCGCCGCCGAACTACCGCCAGGTGCACCGCTTCCATGCAACGTGTGTAACGCATCGCCCACAGAAAGCGCATCGCTGTCCGCGGAGCGACTGTAGCTCTTGTAGTCGCCAGAGAGAGCGGGCGAGGTTTGGCAATTGGAACCTATGTATGTGTAGGAGACCTCCGAGGTTACGGGTGAGGTGCTGTCCGGACTGGCGGGCTGTTGAGTGCCTGTAGGAGTGCAAAGAGGAGAATATCGTTTAGTTGAAGGAATGAAACTGAGAGAAATCATTAACAGATATCGAATTCATTTTTAAAGAGACTCTAAAGTATCCCTTAATCCTTTCAATCCTTTCACTCTTTCGAAACCGTTTTCATAAAAGAATTTCTCTGGAGATTTTCAATTTTCGGGAGTTCCGACTATGTTATTCCTTCAGACAAATCCAAAGCCAATTTGTCACCAATTTGGACAAAATTAATGCTCTGACACACACACCATACATACACACATACATCCACACACATATGAGTAATACACTCACACCCCAATCAGGATGAGCAGGCAAAAATTGCCATGGGTGCTAAATGAAAAGTCAGTGGGTAAACAGGACAACCGCCAACGACTCGCACAATTGGATTAGAGGAAGGACGCTGATCGGGATGCCGGCTGCAGGGTGGAAATAGGAAAGTGCAGGGAGACCAGATGCGCCCTAAACAAGCTACTACCCCCGAGCCGTACCGACACCCTACCGAACACTACAGACACGATCCCAACTAATAACGTCAATTAGAGGGCCACATACCATTGACAGGACTCCGATCGGGCATTTTGGGAACTACCTGGATTTCGTTTCGTTGCAGGGCAACCCTGCGGAGTTACACCTTTTGGGCTGCCTTCTGACCTTCGCCCCTGGTATGTTGTGCGGTGTGTGCGATCATTTTTGCTGCCGTCATTGTTTGCCAGGATGAGACAGGACATACCAAAATGCTAATGAAAACACATTAAGTTTCCTAAACTGGGTAACAACTGGGAGACAATGGGACGTCACACAAAAGGCAAACCTCAAACAGAGTTGCTGCCCCTGACTAACCGACTCGCCGATTCACTAACTGTCTGACTGACTGAATGACTTTTGGTGCCTACTGTCTACCCTCTGCCTCCTACCGCCCAATGGGCAAAGCCGCAACACGCCCACTTTTGATATACGGCCAGAAGATCCTTATGATTTATCATAAAGGAGGCGTTCACGTTTCGTATAGTGTATGGAAAAAAATCTTCAACTTTCGATGTCCTTTTCCTTTTTTTTTTTTATTTTTGCTGGGGATGTGAAGTCCTTAATCTCCAAATACAAGTTTCTGGCTGTGGCGTTGATCACATTCCGTCACAATTGACTAAACAACAACTTAGAAGCACCCCCAGCCAGGACATCGGCGACAGACCCGCACAGGTCCTTGCAATCTATCGTCCTCACCATGACAACTCAACAAATTAATAACTTAATATAATCAAAACGACTCGACTTACAGCTGTGAAATTTCCCAAAAAAAAAAAAAATAATAATAATAATAAAAAAAAAATAACGGCAACAATTATAATTTGTATCTGAGCACCACGAAGAAGAAGAAGAAGAGGTTATAATAAAAAAAAAACGAGACGAAAGGAAAGGCAATGCAAAAACAAAAAAGGACTAAACGGAAGTGCGTGCCATAAATTTCCAGGCTTTCATATGAAATGAATGACTGAAAAATGTTATGTCCGCGACAACAATGAGGGGCGAGAAAATACAAAAATAAAAAAAAGCAACAAAAAACATAATACAACAACAACAATGGCAATGGAAACAACAACAACAAAAATCGAATATCGAAAAAAATAAAATAACAAAATTAATCCTCAAGTGTGAAACTCTTACAAACTATTAGTCAAGATTATTTTGGGTGCAGTTTTCCTGGGCGGGAGAGCTCGGAACATCGAATACTCTGTACATTCGTGTCCAATGGGCAGGGTAGTTCGTGGCACTTCGCGTTTCAAGCACCTGAATCGACACAGCACACACACACAGCACACACACACAGCACACATACACACACACTCACTCGTATGCAATCTAAACTGCATTACGTCTGCTAAATGGGGCGTGGCATATGGCCAAGCTCAAGGGTTCATCCTCGACACGGAAGGGGGTGACCATCGAACGAGTCGTCAATCCGTCGAGCCTTCGAGTCACCATCGCCCTTCCATATGCAAACACAGCTGCCCTTTTTTTGGTATGGTAATTATTGGACAATATTATTAGGCGGTTGCTCTTAACTTAACTCTTCCTCCCTTACCTCCCATCCCTCCCCTTCCCGTGCCACCCTTTTATTGACCACCTCATGAAAAGCCCTTCTGTATATGAGAGTTTTTAAAGCTTAGATCTGAGTGCAGACTCGAAACTAACATTAATTATGGATAACGATTGGATAAAAATTAAATTAATATTAATTTTTATATTAATTAAAATAATAATTTCTTTTAAGTTTAATTAAATTTTTAAGAAATTTTTGAAGTAATTAAATTAATTACTTAGCAGTTTACATCAATTCAAATCAAATATTTTTTAAATCAAGAATTAAAAATATAAAGTTAAATTTCCATCTAATTAGTGAGATATATTAAATCGCAAAAAGTAATTAATACATTAATAATTAAAATTATTTATCAGAATTATGATTTTGCTTTTCAAAGAATTTAATTATAATTATATATTTAATTTTTACTTGAGATTTAAATAAAATTGAACTCAGAAGCTTAAAAAAAATTTGGTAATTAAAAATTATAAAATAATAATTGAAATTATTTTTGTTTATTTATTTAAGATTTAAGAGATTTTTTTGTGAAATAAATATTTGGTGTTTTTAAAATAAATATTTTCAGGGTTATTGAATATTTAAATTAAAATGAAAATAAGCCTCGATTTATTTGAAGAAAATATTATTTAATTAAGTTAAATATTTTGAGGGACCCTTTTTTTTATCAATTTATTTAGAAAATTAATTAAAATTAGTTTATTTCAAATTAATTTCTTTTTTTTTTTAAACTTTCTTAGAAATTTATTTTCAAGTCAATTTTGTACTGAAACGTGAGTCATGAAAAGAACAGGAGTTCCTATAAAATTTCCTATAAAAGCTGCCCAGAATCTATTAAGCTTTTCATTTGGTCTATTGACTTTTTCTTTGAAATTATTTTTTAATCAATTATAAATTAATTGATATTTAACTGTTGGGTTTTTTACCAAGTATCGAGAATTACTAACTGAGAGCCCCACCCACTTAAAATGTAGAAAGGGGAATTTTGTGTAACTTACCATAAAGTTCATTTTCCTTGATCCACGCACTTCGGCCCGAGTGGGAGAGCATTGTTTGGGCCATGTGGTGGTAGGAGGACATTTCATCACCGAAGCTGCCGGCAAAGCTTTTTGGGAGATATTGTCCAGCGGCAACGGCAGCAGCGGCCGCTGCATTGTGACTGGCCAGCAGATGGGCAGCGGCCTGCGCTGATGCCGCATGCGCATGGGCGCCCACATGGGGCATCGGTGGCTGGGCACCGCCGGCGCTCTGATGGTGCGACAATGGCAACGGTGCGACGGGCTGCTGATGATGCGGATGCTGATGTAGATGCGGATGATGTTGCTGCGGCTGCTGCTGGTGATGCTGATGCGGATGCTGATGATGTTGGCTATGTTGTTGCTGCTGGTGATGGTGTGGCGTGTGTGGATTGTGTTCGGTTGTCTGATGATCGCCGTGCACGGCGGGCGACACATGATCATCTCCACTGCCGGGCACTGGCAGTGCTGAGCTGGGCGTCGGCGACAATGCCGTTGGCGTTGGATGCCCATGGACATGTCCATTACTTGCCTCTGCTCCATGCTCCGCACTGTGATTATGCGTGTGATGCGCTGCCGCCGCTGCTGCAGCCGCTGCACTCTTCAGGTCCGAGCCATCCAAGTTGAGTATGTCGGATATATGAAAGCCGGATCTCTGTGAGGACGGAACCTTGGCATCAAAGAGGCTGCAATGAGACAAAAACAAAATAGAAATTTAGTTGCCGATTCACTCACTTTCTACAGTTGCAATTCAGTTCAACAATTCATCAATTCATCAATTCAACAATTCATCAATTCAACAATTCAACAATTCAACAATTCGACATTCGACATCCGACATCCGGTGTCGTGTCATGAATGACCGGAAAGATCACAACGGGTCGTCTGGGCAGCTAATCGTCTACCTGCCATCAGGAGCAATGCGTTGTACCTGCCGCACTGACTTTGGCCACGAATTGCACTGGCCGACGACTTGGGTTTGAGAATTTTCACACTTGCTTCGAATTAACTTTGATTAAGTGCAACCAAATCGCCGGATTATTGACACCTAGACTCGATACCGTTTCCCGTGCCCGTTCCCGAGCCCGTTCCCGTCCCCATGCCCGTTCCCGTGCCTGTTTCCGAGCCCGTTCCCATTTCCATTCCCATTCCCATTGTCCACTATGGACTATGGACTGTGGACTATGGACTATGGACTATGGACTATGGACTATTCACTTCCCATTTTACTTTACATATGCAATCCCGATCCTAGTCCGCGTCTTAGTCACTGGCAGTCCCAGTTTTCTGGGCCTGACTAAACCAGATGCTAATGCAGAATTGATTTTCCTTCTATACCATCAACAATTAAACACAAATCCGCCTTGGCGGCGATTTTACCTGTTGGCCAAGATTTTGGCCAGGTTAATACGTGTTTTTGTTTGCTTATGTCTGTCTGTCTTTCTGTGTGTGTGTGTGTGTGTTACGGCCACATGTTGGCGCGAGTAAAAAGCGTATTTCTGCTTCCGGTTTTTCCATGCCAAATTTTCCCAAATGTGTGTGCGCGAAATTCCCACGCGCTCAGGTCCACATACACTGGATGCGGTCCAGGACGCGGGGCATTTCCCGCATGTCTAAACGGAATTCCCTTTGCACTCGTCCGGCCTTCGGGCAGACAGTGTGACGCCGTAGCTCACCGACATAGTCAGTCACTGTCATAGCTGTTGTCATCCTTAGCATTGGCATTGTCTTTACATAGTCTGATGTCTGGTGCACACATGTTGCCAGGTTTTTGGGGGTTTCCCTACGCAGCACACCTATGGGAATTTCTAAGCCATCCAGGCCAAAGTCTTGCCACTTGAGCTCTGATCGCTGCGATCCAATGCAACCGTTCACCAGACCTTGAGTACACCATGCACCATGCACCATGCACCAGCCCAGAAAATCTGTTGCAGCTCTGCGTCCCGGTCGGGGGGAAATACGTGTCGTATCTGGCAGTGGCAACAAATGTTCCCGGATTTTGGAAGGGCTCGCCACGGAGCAAGTGCCTACGATCTCTAAGTGGCTTGATTGGATTGTCTGCAGCTTAGTCAGTTACTGATTAACTGGTCACTGATCACTGATCACGGATCACTGGGGACTAGTCACTGGTGGCTGGTCACTAGTCACTGACCACTGGTCACTTGCCACTGGTCACTCGTCACTTGCCACTGGTCATTCGTTGTTGGATTAAAATTGAAAGCCCATTAACTGATCGGGGCCTAAAACAACACAGACGCGGGCCAAGGATATGTCTTCAAGCGAAACTCTTTCAGACTTCTCCTTAGATGATTTTCATTTAGTTTTCTAAGGATTTTCTTATTTTTGAAAATGATTTCCCTTAACTCAAATTTTGATATCAAAATGATTGCTTTGAATTTAGAGCTTGAATTGGATTAAAGATAATCAAATGTGTTTTTCAGTCCACGATTTTCTTTAATCAATTATTTTTTTTAAAAAAATATATTAAAAATAATTTAGTTCAAAATGTTCATCTATTAATCATATCATTTTTTTCGATTAACCGCTTAAGAGCTTTAATATCGATTGGCAGATCAATAATTAAAGACCTAAGATTCAGATCTCAATCAAAACTTTAAAGCTTTATAATTAAACTTATTTGAAGTCAGTTTAAGCCGCATTTCCACTCAGCAACTTGAGAAATGGTAACAGTCGAGGAAAATCATGAGTTTCCAGCGTGGGAAAATCCTCAAAGCTGTTACAATTTTAACCTCATCTGAGCTATAAAATGACCCGGACAAGTGCGGGAGGAAAGGCACACCGAGCAGAAAGGATCAAGAGTGGGTGAAAGAGATAGACAGTTAAAGTGGGAGAGAGAGAGAGAGAGAGAGAGGGCGACCGAGTGAGAGAGGTAGCTTGTGTGTGTGTGTGTGTGGGATCGCTAATCCTTCGATCATATTACGGGTTTTCTCAATTTGCTTACCCGGGCAGTGCGTTGCGCAGAGCCGCCGGATAGAAGGCGGCGGGCAGAAGCGCGTGGCTCCAAGGTGGCAGCAGTATGGGTGACCAGGGCAGGAATGGTGCTGCAGCGGCTGCTGCCACTGCCGCCGATGATGGTACCATAAGGCTGCTCATGCTGTGCAATCCGGGGAATCCGCTGAATGCCGCCGCACCCGTGGGGATGCGCAGCTGCTCCGCAGCCGCCAGATTGGCGCCACTCGTTGGCGTTGTTGTTGGCACCGTTGTGCTGGCCGTGCTAATTATCTTGGATGCACGCTGTGGCTGCTGATGCTGGTCCATTGATGGCGTCGATGTGCGCAATGGCCGCTTGGGCGTTGTGGGTGTGCCCGGACTAACGGTGGCCGCGCTCTGCGGTGAAGCGGGCAGGCTTCCGGCACTGCCAAGGCCGCTGCTATTGCCGCTGCTGTTGGTCGTTTCGCGTTGATCGCGATCGCGATCACGATCACGATCACGTTCCCGCTCTCGTTCCCGTTCCCGTTCCCGCTCACGCTCACGGTCCCGTTCACGCTCCCGTTCCCGTTCACGCTCCTTGTGCTTGGACGGTGTGCGCTCCAATGGCAGTTGACTGTGTGTTGTCATGTCTGTGGCCTTTGTGGGTGAGGTTACCGCAAGCGTGGGTGTTGGCGTTGGTGTGGCCGCTGGGGTTGAGGTCGGGGTTGACGTTGGAGTTGGTGTTGGTGTTGATGTTGGTCCTGGTGTTGGTGTTGGTGTTGGTGTTGGTGTTGCTCTTCCTGTTGATTGGGCTGCCGGTGGCGTCGCGTTGCCGGACTTACGTCGCTGCTGCGCGGGCGGCGGCGTTGGCGACGGCGTGCTCTTGCGTTTCTCCGCCACTTTGCGGCCGTTGAGTTACCAAGTTTCTCACAATTAATTAAAAAAAAAAAGGAAGCTTGCGAACTCTTGCGATTTGGCAGCCAAACTCTGAATGTTTCTGGTATCACTTGTATCTTTGCTACGTTTTGGCCTACTCCAACGCGAATCTGGCTAACACCCAGGGCAAAATTTGCGTGTAAAGTCGCTTCCAGTCATAAACATTTCATATAGAATGCACTTTTTGGTCTTGGATTTGTTTGCTTTCAAAATGTTAAGAGTTGCGATCTTTAATAATAATTCGAATTTTAATATCAATCTCAATCTCAATGTTAATCACAATCACAATCACAATCTCAATCTCAATCTCAATCTCAATCTCAATCTTAAACTCGATCTCGACTCGTGCTCGGGTTTTTTGTCAGCCGCACTCTAAACATTCCAAACTGAAGTGTCATCAACAACTAACGAGACATCAAGAACTCGACACGAGTCCAAGCAGCCAACGGCGCAAAAGTACCAAAAACTACACACACACACACACACACACACACACACACACACACACACACATACACACACACGCACATACATGCACTCACTTAGAAGTATAGAGAGACAGGGCACGTATAAGTTCGGTTATATTGTATATGGCGCATCCATCCACCATTGGGTATATAGCCTTCCACACACACACAGTCACACACAGTCACACTCGCACACACACAGACAGTGCCATACATACGAGTGCATAGAGAGACTCTCTGGCTGTTGTTTAGTAGCGGCGCGTTCGTCGCATTTTCACTAAGTGGCTTCTCATGTCCTTTTCAACAAGGATACTACGACAACAATAGCAGCAACAACAGCACCGAAGCCAGCGGCAGCAGCAGCAGCAGCACCTAAAGCAGCAGCAACAATATGAGTGGCTCGTTCAACCACCAGCAACAACAACAGCAACCACCACCACCATTTGTTGTGCAACGCGCATCCTTGTGCAAAAGAAGGACAGCCCAGGCGTGTGTTAGCTTGGCATCTCGCTCCCTCACGTTCGCTCTTGCTGCAAGACGAGTGCCCACTTGAGCCGCCTCTCTATGCCCTCCCGGTGTAAGTCTGTAAGTGTATATGTATGTATATACACATACACATGCATATATATATACATATATATATATTTATTTGTGGGTGTGTGTATGCGTGCGACGAGAGCTGCCATTGTGCCGCCTCGAGTATCGGTCCTGTAGGTAGAAACCCGCCAGCCAGTCAGACAAGTCGCCGCATCCCATTGCCGATTCAAGAAGACGTCGTTGATGCTCTCTGGACGGACCTCTTTTCATTCATGGGACTGAACGCTTTGCTCGCCTCGCTCCCAGGCTGTTGGCTCTAAGACTGTTGGCTCTTTAGCTCTTTAGCTGTTCAGCCCTTCAGCTCTCCAGTTTTGCTGGCTCTGCAGCTCTCTAGCTTTTCAGGCTGAGCTCCGTACGTGTCCTGCACTTGATGTTGTCAACAATTGCCGTGTCATTATATTGTATTTATCATTATCATTCCTTTGGTGACCAGCTCGAAGCTCTGAAGCGACTACTAATACATGTGCTATTGTGTGTGTGTGTGTGTGTGTGTACGGATTTGTTGGTTAGAGGATCCCCCAATGATAAGCCTGAATAATAATACTAAATCTGATTCCTCAGTCAAAGTAAAATTGATTTTCCCTGCGATACACCAAATAAAATTTATGCGGCATTCCTTGAGTTGAGGATGGGATAATGCAGGAAATTAATTATTATTTTAATTTCTCTTCAAAAAACTTTCGAATCGATAGAAAATATAATGTAATTGAAAAATATAAAATATATGTCCATTTTGATTTTATTTAGCAAAAAAAGATCCCTCTTTATTTTAATAATTTTGAAATATATTTTCTAAATACTTTTTTTTTATTATTTGGATCTGTTGGCTGTTCGAATTTAACTAAATAATAAATTAGCTTATTTCGATTTTTTATATATTTTTATTATTATAATATATTTGTTATATTATATTATATTATATTATATTTGTTTTATATTAATATAATTTTGCAGGATTATTTTCGTCTCACTTAAGGACTATTGTGTCAAGTATTATATTTTATCTTCAGATTTAGATAGAAAGTATTGGGATCATTAACTTGTAGGATTATATATACGAATAATATGATAACTAGAAATATTATATATATACAAATAAATATAATAAATAAAAATATATTTATGTATATAATTTTATATGTTTTTTAAATATATAAATATATATAGTTATTTTATTTATTGCTAATTACCCCATATATTTATTTATCTTCTCTTGTTCCCAGCACTAAATTTTTTTATTAAATATAAAAATAATAAAATATTTAAAAAATATATATTTCTAAGAACATATCAGATTAAGTATTAATTCAATAAATCAATATGTATTTATAATAAGAATTATATGTCCTTTAAAACTTCAAGTCCTCATAAAATCTAATAGTTTATACTTTTCAACCATATTATTATTTTTTTTTAATTATATGTTTATGAATGTGAAAACATTTTAAATAATAAATTGTTTAAAATTAGGCATATTGTTTTATTATATTAAAATTTTATTTTGACTTTATATTTATTAAAAACTTATTTAAAAAATGATCCTTATATTTTTAATATTTTAAAGCCTGAAATGTTTTTGAATTAGACCATAATTTTTTAAAATTAATCTTAAGACATCTCTGAAACTTAATAATGTTGAATTTAAAATAAAATCAATTCCATTTTTAATTTTTAATGTGTCAGTTTCAATTTATATAAATATAAATAAAATATTTAAATATTTTCAATATTTTGATTTTTGTTAAGAGCTTCAAATTTTAAGTTTTTTTAAAAATATGCAGAATGACGAGCAAATTCTTTCACATGGATATATTATTTTAAATTATATAAATATAATTCGAAAATATTAAAAAGTTTAAATATCTGAAATTTTAAAATAAAGCTTACTTTATTCCAATGAACTAGATTAAAAAAAAATTTTTAAATATTCAAAATATAATTTTTTTTTCTATTCTATTTTTAATTTTTGAAATATGTTTTTAAAAAGTCATTTTCAAATGCAATTTTTTTAAAATATTTTTTTTGGAATTTTCAATACAGTTTGAAATTGAAGCATTACAATTTTTATATATTTTTGAAACATATTTTCTTATTACAAAAATGAGTTTCTGATATTTGAAAAATTTAAAACATTTCAATACTAATTATTGGAAAATGAAAAAAAATTCTATTTATTTATGTAACTTATTAAATTCATTTGAGTTAAAAAAACAATTTTTGATTATTTCTATATTACTATATTTTTTAAAAATTGTCCCCGATATACAGGATATTACTTCCTTTGAGTATTATAATTTTAAAACGAAACAATCGCATTTGAATATTTTGAACTCTTTTCACCTCGCGGATATTTTTTTGTTGTTTCTCCTGTAACTGTCTTAAAGGCTTTAATCAATACACGTGAGGGTCTTAAAAATTGTTGTTAAAGTTGAGTATCAACTCGAAACTGACTGTTCAATGTGTTGCGTGACTTCCCAGACACTTGAAGGCTCGGCCGTTAGATTTGAAATTCGATTTTTATAAGCAAAACCCGTGATTAGCTGAGATCCAAAACAAAACCTCTGCCAATGGCTATAAATGCCTATATTATTATGTGCACGTGTGTGTGTGTGTGTGTGTGTGTGTGTGTGTGTGTGTGAGTGTGTGTGTGTGTATAGATATGTATATTTTATATATACTCGCAACTTATGAACACGAACATATAACCGAATATATATAGTCATATACTTGTACGAGCGGGCGTTCGTCTAATATTTCGGAACACACCCAGTGGGGAGGAGTGTGTGTGGGGGGAGGGAAGTGTAGAGGAGTGAACAGGGTGGGTAGGAGTAAGGTAGGATCTGAAGGAGACTGGTCTGTGGAGTGTTCGCTGAAAGGAACATAATCAAAACGACCATTAGCTAACTTGAACAATGCCGTTGGGTGGCTGACTGAAGGGGCAGTTGGGGCAATTGAAGCAGTAGGGGAGGTCGGGGCAGTCGGGGGGGTCGGAGAGGTCGGAGTAAAGTTTTAGCAATTGAAAAAATAACATGGCAGACGAGCAGACATGACGTGCCAGTGCGCGGCTCCATCGCACCCGCTCTTTATATAGTATTGCGTCTGTGTGTGTGTGTGTTTGATGGGGCATTCTTTATACGTATCATAGATGGAGAGTTTTTTTACATAACCTACCAAATACATATACACATATACTTATACATATACATATATACATACGCACGTATGTATTGTATATGGCACATGAGAGGCCACTGTCACTCTATAGCCGTTCATGGCTTGGATTACAAATGAAAATGGGAAAACACGCGCACACCTCACCGCACCAGGCCACAGCACATCACACCATACCACACCACACCACACCACACCACACCACGACTCACCTCAACTCCGCTTCATTCGTAACACCTCACCGACAGCGTCACCTAACAAAATGCCCTGCGGAAAATTACGTGTAATGCCGTCGTTCTTGACGTCGACGTCGACGTTGACGTCAACGTCGCTGCTTTGGTTCGTCGTCTGTTGTCGATGTTCTTGGCAGCGTTGGCTACGCTGCAAAAGTGGGCGCGTCGCATGGCCACAACGCTGGCCAATCAGAATGCAGTGCGAGCGAGATGGCTGGCTAGCGTGTGTTGGCGCACTTGCGCGCATGTTTTGGGATATTTTCTATTAATGCCCAGCACAAGGATAACGGTGCAAGGGAAATTCCCTTTCTAACAACAAAGGCAGGAGCAGCAGCACATCGCACGCCCAGTTTTTGTGCCGATTCTCTTCTCTTTAATACATAGACACTGCCTATGTAGAGCAATGCGTGTGTGTGTGTGTGTGTGTGTGTGATGGCCATTGTTATGCGCTTAATGATGATGTTGCATTTAACAATAGCACCAACAATAACAACAACAATAACAACAACAACAAAAAAGTGAAGTAAAAGCCTTTCAGCGTTGGCAGCGACGTCGCTACTTTGCGTTTGCCTTCGGCAGTGGCTCTCTTGTTGTTGTTGTAGTTTTAGCTTCCGCAGGAAGTTTAAGTAGCCAGTCAGCAAAAGCAACAACAACAACAACAACAATGAATACATAAGCGAGTCTAATATCCTTAGCTGTATTCGTATCTGTTTCTTGTATTCAAATTACTCACAAATTCGATTTAATTTTTTGCATAAAACTCGTTCCGTTTCTCTCCTTGCCTGCGCCTTTCATTCACTTCACTTCACTTCACTTCACTACACTTCACTTCACTTCACTTCAAAAATATTTCTATTTATTTATTTATTTATTCAATTTTTTTCTTCTTATTTTCCAACACTTCAAACTACTTAAATGGGTTGTTTCGCTTGTTTTTGTTGCATTTGTTGTATTCGATGTTTGGGCTATTCTTTCCCCCCTGAACCCCTAAGGGTTAAGTAGCTCTATTCAATTAAGCCTCGAGTTCTTGTTCTGTCCCCTATGTTTATTTTGTTAGCCAAAGGATTTTTGATTTTTAAATTATATTGAATCTAATTTGTTTGCATTTTAAGTCACTCAAGTGATACAAGGATTGGCATGAGTGCTAAGGACCTAGTGACCAACAGGGAGTTGTGACTAGGCTCTAGAGATAAAAATTATAATTATATTATATATATTATATTATAAACTATATTATATTATTTTAAAATTATAAATTATTTAATTATTAATAGCTTATTCAAGCTTGGGTAATAATTAATTTATTTAATTTAAAATTATGTACTTATTATATATTTAAAATATTTAAAGAAAATTGCGCAAGGAGTATAAAAAATAGTCTTAAATTTTCTTAAATATTTCAAAGCTTTTGGGGCTTCATCAATCACAATTTGCAAATAAAGTATCTATACGTTGTCTCAGATACTTAACTGAACGCCAATCAATCAAATTGCAACTTTTTGATTAATTTATGTGAGAATTTATTTCAATTGAGTTTTTTACTCACACAAATATTTAATTCATTGTTATAAAAGAAACAATGAAAAAAAATCACTTAAATTTATTATCATTGTGAATTTTCCTTTCTTTTATTTGCACTCAATGAAAAGTATCTTTTACTTATTGAGACATTCATAAATTGAGGCTATAAAAGTGCAATAAATCAATTGACGGCAATCTTTGAAAAACTTCCGTTTATGAAATCAGTTAATTAATCTTCCCGTGACTTTTCCAGTGATTACTTCTAATCTTCCACTGGATTCCATTTGCCAAAGACACTCAACTCGTATACAGAGAATTACGTATGTTCTTCATAAGTACAAACACTCCTCTAATCTAGATCTAATTAAGAATACTTAAAAAAAAAAATAAAAAAAAATAGAAAAAAATTTTGATTGGATTTTGTAGTTAATTATTTTATGATTACGAATGTGTGACAAGCACTTTTTGCATTTACAGTGATTTGCAAAATTATGAATAAAATGCCCCAAAATAACTACACATATATGAAGAAGCCTAAAGGACTTTATCCTTGGCAATAATTGTGATCTAAGACTTAAAAGAAAGTATTCAATTTTTAATTTATGAAGGCCTCTCATTGCTCCCTAGTGGAATTTTAGATATATCCTTCTGTGTGCATTTATCCAATCCTGTTACTCCTTCCAAAATAAACTCTCTCCTAACTGGGGTAAATTATGCTTGGTAGTTGGCAGCTGTTCCAAGGATAACACGTCATCCAATCCCGGACTCAAAACTGAAGTGTGACAATGCGTAGGCCACTCAAACAATTCGTATCTGAGAGATACAATTAACAACAATAACTCGACATGCTAACTGCTAATGTGGTTGTTGTTGTTACTGCTGCTGCTGCTGTTGTTGTTGTTGTTATTCCAATTGTTGTTGTTGTTGTTGTCAATGTTGCTGATGCCGAGGATCGGCTTTTCAATAACTATACAAATGCAATAAAATATGTTGAATGTCAGATTCTCTGCAAATGGTTGTTAGTGCGTGTCTGTGTGTGTGAGTGTGTGTGTGTGAGTGTGTGTGTGTGAGTGTGTGTGTGTGAGTGTTTGCTGGGCTGGCAAAACCGCGCGACAATTTTTCGGTATTTAGGGGCGGGCGGGCGTTCAGTTGGTTGGTCGGTAACAACCCCAATTAAACGCTTCATTGCCAGCGGCTGCCGTTGCATTGAGCGTAAAAAATCAGGTACTATATGAAATTATACACACAAATACATACGCACACATACGCATACATACGCACACATACGCATACATACGTACACATACTCATGCATTACATATGCGAAGTTGAGGAGTTTTGGCTTTGGGTGTGCTTGTAGATACAGTGAACACAGTGAATGTTAACTACGATATATTTTGCAGGGGGGGGGGCAGAAGCCATGGCAGACGAGTGGCGTGCCATGCGCACCTTTCCACACACACTACACGCCACACACTATCCACTAGACACAGAGTACACACACACACACGCACACGCACACACAGACGCACACTCAATGCTGAGCAGCAGCCATTCATTCAATGCTCGTTTATAGAACAACAGCGACGGCCGCTCATCCATTGTCATCCATTTTAATTTACCTTCCGGTTTTCCTTTCGTTTCATTCCCGTTTCTCGCTTCCCGCTTCCCGCACCGCTCTCGCTCATGCCCTCCACTCTGAACGGGTACCCTCGACCCTCAGCTCGTGTTGTCAATTGACGGCCATGACAATTTGGGTTCCAGATTCGTCGCGCGGAAGTGATTTACCCAAAGAGATACACACACCAACCAAAAAAAAAAAAAATACAAAAAAAAAAAAAGAAGAGAAGAAAAAAGATACAAAACACAAAACTGACTTTGTTCCAAGGAGTTTCAAATAGACGGAAGTGCTTCATTCAATACTCTCACTCTCTCTCTCTCTCTCTCTCTCTCTCACTCTCTGTCTATCTGTCCCTCTCTCACCCTTTGTACATCTCCCCTATTACATCATTTATATACACACCTCCTATATACCCGGGCAATGTGATTGATCTTGGGTTTGTTTAACAAGCCGTCGCCCGGTCAGTTCCTTGGCGTGATCTTTGTAGCCATCAACCCATCAGACCATCAGAGCATCAGCCCATCAGACCAGCAGAGCATCAGCTCTTTTGTCATATTGTTCCATTGATTCCCGAGAATCTGTTGTAGTTGCTAATTTCTGAATGGGCGTTACCTTTGCTCCTACTTGAGGCTATTGATCTGATTTTCCAATGTTGCGACTGTGTAAATACAGCTGAAGGTACAGCTGGAAGATCCGCACACCTTTTGATCAACGCCCAGGAGTTACCTAGCCAAGAAGTATCCTTCGTATAAAGTCCCCAATGGCTATGGGCTCTTAGTTTTCAATTCATTCAGTTAATAAAGAAGTCAGATTGACCTTGCTTTTTGCTAGTTTATATCATTGATCGATATGATCGATCTGATCAACAGAACTTACAAGATCGATCGACCTTATATAGGAAATTAATATATCATTATATAAATGATGTATATATAATTAATTATTTTCTATATATTTACTTAATTTAATCGGTAGTATTAGTATTGATTTATTATGCATAATGATCATGATCTATGTGATTGCTTCGTTCTATAATATATAGTGATTCTTGATCCTAAAATTGAATATCTAAAAATAATGTTTGATTTATTTGATTTATGACCAATGTGATATGTATGATATATATATGATCTATATGATCTATATGATCTATATGATCTATGTGATGTATATGATCTATATGATCTACATGGTCTATATGAGCTGTATGATATATATGATCTATATGATCTATATGATCTATATGATCTATATGATCTATATGATCTATGTGATGTATATGATCTATTTGATCTATATGACCTATATGATCTATATGATATATATGATCTATATGAACTATATTATCTATATGAACTATATGTTATACATGATCCATATGATCTATATGAGCTATATGATCTATATGGTCTATATGATCTATGTGATCTCTACGACTCTTATTATTAATAGAATCAGCTATTATTCTTATGATCGGCAGAAACTATATCCCAACATTCTAACTGATCAGTACCATATATATGATCAATAGAAACGAATATATGTGATTAATATTATACACCAATCCCATGATCTGTACAATATATATATATAATATTTATATATATACTATAAGACTTATTTTATTCAGAAACTGAGCTGCCTTTATATATATTTTATTTATTTAAGATCTTAATTGATATATTTTATTTATTTAAGATCTTAATTGATCTGAGAAATATTAAATTTATGGAGGATACAAACAGATATTTAAAGTTCGTAATTAAATCCTATTTAGATTCATATAAGGAGCTGCGAGACATCCTTCAAATTAAATATTAAGTTCCTCAGTACCTTCCAGGGAAGGACAGATAAGGCATTTATAACGATTTGTCTGGGATGAATATTGGAGCTGATGACAGTTTGGCAAATGTCCTTTAATCAGCTTAGGGAACTTTCACACAATTGTCATACAATCGTACTCCAAAGTACAAAGTACACAATCTTGACCAGGAGCCCAATGAAAAATTTCAATCCGAAATGCAAAACGATTTGATGCGTTGGGCTTGGAAAATGTAGATAAATTACTTCCTACTTTCTGTGCCCCTTAGAGTTGCCTTTATGGGACGCTCTTCATAGAATCAATTGCACAGCCGTCGGCTAATACCATTTCATGGCTTTTATTGAAAGGACATCGACATCAAGGAACGGATGTTGTGTACTCCAGCCGAGAGCCTCACTTGGATTTTAAATAAATGGATCGCTAAACGATTGAAGGCAGACAAAGGGCGGGACAAGCTCATTGACTAATAAAAAAAACACACACACACACGCACATCCATACAAACAAATGAAATCTGCTTGTATCCGTATGAGTGTGTGTGTGTGTGTGTGTTTGTGTGTCGACTGCGAGTATCTAATTGTGAGTGCGATGGCCATAAAGGCAAAGGCCCAAAAAAGGAACCGAACTTGACAAATGGGTTTTGCCCTGTATGTCCCACTGTGCCAGCAGTGCCATGGCTAGGCCAGTGCTATGGTCACTCTGGTCTGTCAGTAAGTCAGCTCGGTCGCAACGTCGATCCTTCCGTTCCGTCCGTCGTGTCATGCCGCATTGGCAGAAAACTTCCTCTGCGCACTTCCTACTTCCTTCACAGCTTGACGCATCCGTAAGATACACATTTGCAATTTATTTCAAATGCCAAGCAATTTCAATTGCAATATTTTCATGAATGGCACAGCGGCTCATGGCACAGCATTTAGTACACACACACACACTTATACACACACACACACACATGCATATAAACAAAAACTAACTCACACCTTGTCTATTTTTGTGGTATTGTCTTTGTACCGAAAAACTCATAGCCCTTGCCTCACCCTTGCCCCTAAGTATCCGCATCTGTAAGAGTATCTGTATCTGCATCTGTATATGTATCTGTAGCTGCGTCTGTATTGGTATCTATTGCTCTATTGTGAGTTTAATTGTTGCTTTTTGTCAGATTTGATTTGTGGGCGAGTTTTTGTGTTGTGCCCGGCGGCTTATGACACATTTGAAAAATGCCGCAAATAATTTTTATTTTTATTTTTATTTTAAAAGCGAACTTTACTTTAAAGTAAATGTGTTTAAATATATATACATATATAAATATATATAATTATATATAAATTTATATATATTCCGAAAAATGTATATTGCATGTTGCATGTTGCAATTTTACTGCACCCGTGACACTTCAGCCAATCACATGCTTCATTATAGGGCCATCAAATTCGAGTAAAGGGGGAAAAAAAAATTGAGGAGAAACTCAAAAAAAAAAAAAAAAAAAATCGGAGGAATAAAAATTGCAATAAAAATCGAATAACTTGGATTGTTGGACTCTGTGTGTGACCTCCGATTACTAGATGCAAATTTCATTGGTTTATATTCTCATTCGTATGGCGAACGTTGCATGCAACCTCAACCCATGGGCCACCCCACCCCCAACCAAACCCCCACAACTCACGTGCAATGTGACTGCCTGACGAACTGGCATTAAATGTCACAAAGTCACGCGTCGAGTCACAACTCGAAAGCTGTGCAACATTTTTCGTTGAATGTATCAATTTCTGATTTTTGGCTCAAACTGTCGCCGTTTTCCTCAAGTCCATGTCCTGCTTTTCGGGCACTCCCTATGCTGGTGGGGGAGGTCCTGACATGAACAGTTCAGCGGCAGACAGGACATCAACAACAACAACAACAACAACAACAACAACAACGTGACAGGCTACAATGGCAAGTGGCTGCTTTGACAGCGTAGTTTTAGCCAAAAAAAAAAATAAAAAAAAAATGAAAATAAATACGAAAAAATTGGAGGAAAATAAATAAAAAATAACTGATAGAAATAAAATGGTTTGAGGATGACAGCCGAGCTGACCAGAGTTGTCGCACCTCTTTTAAGTCAAAAAAAAAACTTCCAATTTTAAGCTTATGTGATTTTTAATTAAGAAAGTCCTTAATTTCCGTGGAGTTTATATTTTTTGATTCAAGCATCCTTCAGGCTCTTAAGCCAGGGTCCTATGTTAGACATTTTCAAAATGCACTCGACAACCCTGCTCCAGTTGCCAAAATAATCAAATAAAAAACAAAGCGCTGAGACTTAACGTTAATATTTGCCAGTAAAAAAAAAATAAATATAATAAATACAAAGTGATACAATTTGGAGAGAAAAAAAAGCAACAAAAACCATACAAAAAAATACAAATTATCCCGCGTAAGGGGCGTATGAAACGCATTCCAAACATGCAACATGCCACACTTGTGTACCCTTCAAATGTTGCAAGGCACCTCAGTGCGTGTGAACGGGTAGAACAAATTTATAATAATTTCTTATATTATTATTTAATTTACTTAAATTTTATCTTATTTTTAATTTATAGTTTTTAATTTAGTTTGAAGGGAGGTTAAAATTAAATATAAATAAAATATTTCAGCAAATAAATAAATTAATTATTTATTATATTTTATATAATTTATAAATGATATAATTACGATTATTTATATTTAAATAAATTATTTAAATAATATTAGATTAGTTTATTTTAAGTTTAAATAAAAAATTTTTTTTAAATGGAAAAATTTATTTGAATAATTTATAGATATTTAAAATAAATAAATTAATAATTTAATATATTTTTTATAATTTATCAATAAAATAATTATGACTATTTTTTTTTATTACATTACTTAAATAATATTAGATTAATTTATTTTAAGCTTAAATTAAATTTTTTTTTAAATTTAAAAATTTATATTAATAATTTATAGATATTTAAAATAAATACATTAATAATTTATTATATTTTTTATAATTTATAAATTATATAATAACGACTATTCATATTTTATTTAATTATTTAAATAATATTAGAATAGTTTATTTTAAGTTTATTTATTAAATACGTAAGTAGCAGTTAATGACATTTAAGTGAGTGCCTTAGTATAATATTTTATTATTTATTTTTTGTTGTTAGTAAAATATATTTAATTTTATATTTAATTTTAAATTTTTTAATTTTTTATAATATTTACATTATTTATAAAACTATTATTTAAAGTATTGATTGAAGCTCTTATATATATATTTTTTTTAAGATTTATTTTTAGTTATTTTTAATATAATTATAAATACGTTGTCTTTTTGGGAAAATAAAATAAATCTTAATTTAAAAATAAATAGTGCTCGAAACCCTATCAAAATATTTTAATTAAATACTTAAAGACTTTATTTGGCTTAAGTCTCAAAAATGAAGAGTATTCGAAATTCGTATTGGAGCTTCGGGTGGAAGTTCAAATACGTGTTGGTTATTCGTGTGTGTTTTGTTTACTTCCTGGCTCATCCGACGGAGACGATGACGATGACTACGACAAAGTTTGGTGGATGGGGTTAAGATGGAGGGGGTGGAGATGGAGCTGGAACTGGAACTGGAACTGGAGCTGGAGCTGGAGACGTAGTCGTCGCCAGAGACGATATGAACATGTGCACAAATTCACAGGAATTTGAGGCTTTCGATTTTTGGAGTACGTTCAACTTGACTGACTGCGTTTCCGAGTTGCGTTTGGTAACGCTCTTTCACTCACTTTCTTTCTCCCTCTCCCCTCTCCCTCTCCCACTTCCCACACCCTCTGCCTTTCTCTTACCCACTCCATGTTTCTCCTACTTTGATGATGGGTGTGCCTTGCTTTGTTTTATTGCCATTTCTCTTTGGGCTGTGTATTTTTGTGTTTTATTAATAAAAATGTATCATCAAATAAAATTATGTTTTCGAACTTCATATTTCATGGGCGCTAGACAAGTGCATAGCGTGTCCTTTTCTACTCCAGAAACAAGTGCACAAAATCCGCTGAAGGACCATTAAAAAACACAACAAATCAAATAAAAGGGTAACTGGTTTCATATTTGTTTCCACTTAAATAAAATCACATATATTTTTTTTGTCTTTTTATTTTATTTTCTCCTCTTCCTTGGCCTTGGAGATGGTCTCAAGAGCTGTGAGAACAACATTTTTTGTTTTATTTTTATTTATTTTTATTTATTTTTTTTTTGTTTTTTTAGTTATTTTTTTTTTTTTTTTGTTTTTGTTCTGTTTGTGTGTTTTGTTTGCACAGAACGAAAACCAAACAATTTGCGGGATAACAAGAGTAAATAAAATAAATACGTATATACAAAGTTCTTTAGGGCCGCTTAGCCTATTTTATTCATGCCTCCAGCAAACAAACAAATCCAAGAGTGAATGGAGAGAAAAAAAAAAAATACCTCATTGGCCACCTTTTCTAATTAAAATTAGCAGCGACACAAAAGGCAGCAGCAGCGGTGCAAAAATTGCGAAAGATCTTGGCGAACAAATAATAATAACCTGTGACAGGAAAATCAAAATCCAATGCGCAACCTGTGACCGGGGAATATCCTGAATACGGCTGTCGACTGGATATCGGATGAGACCAATGAGAGAAATGGAGAGAGAAATGGAGAGAAATGCAGAGAAACATGAATGAAACCCAAAAGATGAAATAAACGACAAATAAATACAATTGCTTTTATTTGGCAAACAGTATTATCCGAGATTATCCGAGGGTTCGATGCAACGATTATGGACAAACCCAATTAAACTAAAATTTGTGAGACCCGACAAGCCATAGAGAGCGAGAGCGAGAGCGGGAGAGACATCTCTTTCTCGTTCTCTTTCTGTTTCTGTTTGTGATTTTCCAAACGATTTCACTAAACATGTGTTTTGGTTTTCAAAGTGCAGCCGTGAATTTCCCCGTTTGCCGTGGCCAAAATGCAAAAGGTGACAAAGTGGAAATAATGCGCATTGTTAAGTGCGACCCTCGCCGGGATAAGTGACACCTATTGCCTTGGGCTTATCACACATGCTCAGCCCCTGACAGCCCAGACAGCCAGGCCAGCCCAGACAGCCAGGCCAGTCATGTGAGCCACGTAAGGACGAGTTCAGTCCAGATGAGTCCTCGGTCAGGCTCGTCATACATCAAGCCAGTGGATCCTGGCCAGTCCATTGAGTGTTCCGTATGGACTGTTTGTCACAATGCCGTAACATTGGCTTAGTTCAGCGTTGCGCGTGCGTTTGTGTGTGTTTGTGTGTGTGTGTGTGTGTGTGTGTGTGTGTATGCATGTGTTTGCTCTGTGTGTTTGCTTGTGTGTGCGAAAATCAGGGGCTTAAGAGTCGGCGATATGCGATCTATAACCAGTAGTCGGTCTTAGCACAATTTCATTATGTTATGCCATTAAATGTTAATACGTTTGCCTCTCGCCTCTCGGCTCTCGGCTCTCGCCTCTCGTCCTCTACTGATCCTTGATCCCTACAAACTTGGTTCTTTACAGGGATCTGGTCCTGAGCTCATCTTATGTTTTCTTTACTGATTTCAAATCAAATTGTTTTTAATTGCCGCATCAATTTCCTGGAAATGTTTTGACACTCTCCGAGTGTCCTTCAGTAAGGACGAAGGACGCACACGTGTGGGTGCGATAAGTTGATGAATTTTTAATCCCTTAGTCCCATTGAATAGGCAGGTTAATCGAATTGCTTTATTAATTTAATAATTACTGACTGACTGAATTTAAATTTTAATTAATTATTTATTTAAAAAAAATAAACTGGCATTAATTAATTTACTTCTCTTGGATAATCAAATATCAAACTGCAGGCTTTAGGTTTTTATTGCTTGAATGCATTTTTAGCAGTTATTTAATTCCTAGAGTATTATAATTAAATAATTAATAATAAAATAATATTTTATTAATTATTAAATTATTAATATTAATATAATATTTTATTTAGAGAGAAACGATTAATATAGTTTTCTTTTTGGGCAAAGGAATCCTTTAAATAATTTAATTAGGGAGCTTAGTAAATTAATAAAAAAAGAGCCTGAGGTGCATTGCATTGCCTCCCAAAGCAATGGCCGATTTTTCCATTTTTAGAACTTAACCAAATCGACAGCTTTGAGAACGAGAAGAAGAAGAAGAATCAAATTGCTTGAAAAAATGTAGAGTGTACATTCGTATATACACTTACACATTTGCAGATATTTTCATGTGTGTGTGTGTAACTGTTGCATGCCTTTGCATGTGTATGCCAAAGATTGTGCGACAGATAAGACGAAATGTTCTTGGCGAATGCAGTGCACAGGCCTAGACATGCATAGATGTATGCAGATAGATTCAAGCATTGCTATACACGCATACATACATACCTATGCACACATGCATACATGCATAGGCATTTTGAGACGTGATGTGTGTATGGAAATGTGTATGTTGCTTGTTTATGTATAGCTAACGAGCTATGTGAACTCTTCATATCAAATGATATGCCCATCAATATAAAATGAGTGTCGGCTAATTAACAGCCATAACTGTCATTGCAATATGTACAAGTGGAGTTATAAATATGTCACAGGCTGTGCTACTTGACGGTCGGTCAGGTGTCAACGGGAGTAATGAAACAAAAGTGCTACATAAATAGCTATTAATTATTTACTTACAATTAAATTAAGGAAGAGTTTGCTTTGGATCTTAATAATTTTTAATAATTAATTATTTTAATAATAAATAATAAATATTCATATTTAAGGACCAAGTCTCCAATTTCTAGATAGAAAATCGTGTGCTTCTATTCAATTCATTTCCAAATAATCAATAGATCAGATTTTTGATTAAATATCAATTTTTAATACCAAATAATAGATTAAATAAAAATTGTGATAAATAAAAAAAAAAATTATTAATAATATTTCAGTACTAGTTATTATAATAATTATTATTAGTGCTAAAAAAAATATATTAAATTATGTAAAAAACTATTTCGCATTTAAGTAATGTGAGAAATCATTATATAATATAATTAACATTATATTATTATTAATTGAACGATTTATACAATAAGAAATAAATATAAAATTATTTAAATTTTGATATTCATTTAAACAACTTGGAGGCTTTGCCCATAATCCCTTTTAAATGGAGTTTTAAATAAAGTGGGGAATCTAATTAAAGGAATTCCTTAAATTATTTAAAATATTCCAAAATCAATTGGAACAACAACAAGCAGAAAGGACTTCAATAAATAATTCAAATAAATAAAATAAAATAGTGAAAAATAAAAAATAAAAAATTAAATCAAGAGAAAAAAGTACCCAAAGTGTTTACCGTCGGCCTTGCTTCTTGAAGGCAGGCGTAAGTCCCCGTTCTTATTATAATAATCCAGCTATAACATGACGATAATTATGATGATGATGATGATGATGATGATGATGATGATGATGGTGATGATTATAATAATCGTGGTAAAAATGCAGATGATTACAATGTCTCGAATGAATGTAATACATGGAATGTAATTATGACGTCGATGATGTTCCCTGGGATTGGGATTCATGGGAATAAAATGGAATTCAAAATGGCGGCGGGGAAGTTCGTTTGATACTCACTCGTAGACATGTTTGTTGTATTCATAATCCGGTTGCATGCAATAATCCGGTTGATATACATTATTTGTATAATAGCTGCAATCCTCAAAGTAACCACAATTCGGATTATAATTGCTCATAATTAAAAATTGTCGACGTTTCGCGGTGTTTGTGGTTGGCGTGTTGCCTGCTGGCCGAAGGATAAATTCGCGGCGAAGAGGCAACCGAGTTGAACGGATTGCTTCGAGCAGTTAAAAAAAAAAAAATACAAAATAAAAAAATATTAACTATTTTTTTAAGTAGAACAACAACAATTATTTCGATTGCACTTGTGGGTGGTTGGGCGGCTGGGTGGTTGGCTGGTCGGGCGGTCGGCGGTTGGGCGGTTAATTGGGCGACTTATGAATTTTTTTTTTAGATTTGATTATATCCTTTTTTTCAATTTTTGCAATTATTTGCACGAATAATTGAATTCGTGGATCGTGATCACTGTGAAGTAACGGGGAAATTGTACCGGTGATTGGGTGTTGACAAACAACCGTTAAGTGGTCACGGCTTAGGCACAATTTCGATTTATTATTATTTAATTCAAATACAAATTCATTTATTACACATTTGGCTCTTTATTATCCGTGCATGCGATTGAGTTTAGCCTTTGGCTTCTTCCTTTTGGCCTCTTCAATATTTCCTCTCTTTTTCAATTATTCTTTCTTTGGTCCGTTTGGCGTCGGAACTCGGCTTTATCGACGCCACTTGACACAACAAGTACAAGTATTAACGGTTAACGGTTAACGGTTAGTGGTATGCGGTTGGCGGTTAGTGGTTAGCGGTTAGCGGTTAAGGGTATTGCGACGGTACTTTACGTTGGAGCACATTACATGGCGTGGATCTTGGAGCGTTATATCAAATGGTGCGCGCGCTTTTGACTGCCGTTGCGAATTCAATAAGCCATAAAAATGTCATAAGCACCAAAACAAGCGAACAGCGACGACGGTGACGGCGGCGACGGCGACAACGATGACAACGGCGGCAGCAGAAGCAACAGCAGCAGCGGCGATCTACTTGGACACTCGCTGATATGGCAATAAAAGCAGCGACCAACTAACCAACCAACCAACTAACTAGCTAACTGACTAACTAACTGATGTCGACGCCAAGTTGGCCAATACAGATGCGCCTGCGCTCTCCGACAGCCACAGACTCTCTCTTTTCGCTCTCTTGATCTCTCGATCCCTCGATCACTCGATCACTTGGTCACTCGATCACTTCTTCACTCGTTCACTCGTTTGCGTTGGTCACGTCGCTCGCGTTTGGCGCTCCTTTCGATTTTCGCGGTAACGAATTCGCCCCAATGATTGGCGATCAGTGTTTGTGCTCGCCGAGTGAAGCTACGAAAAGCTTGACGCCTTTTGGAATTCTCGACGATGCGTTGTTCTTTTTTTTTTTGTTTTGTCGGGCAATGCGTCGAATGGAATCGAGTGACGCTGACGAACTGGGCGGTCAGGCAAGTCGCCTGTGGCTCACTTGATGTTGATCCACACACAGCAAAACACACAGATACACAGATACACGAGCACACGGGCACACGGATACACGCACACATGCACACACAGACACATGTAGAGTGGCGCAACGTTCGACACTTTAAATGCTACAACAATCACTTATTAAAGTCAAATAGGTATTAAACAAAAAGGTAGGAAAAAAATAAATGAGTTAAACAAATATAAATAAGGTACACATATCGATAATGTATCAGTGTATGATTGCCTGCCTGCCTGCCCTGTCTCTGTGCCTGTGCCTGTGCCTGTGCCTGTGTGTGTCTGTGTGTGTTCCTGGGTACTGCAGTTATCGCTACCACGAATATGAATACGAATATGAATATATATATTTACGTACCTATATAGTTATATTTATGAATATGTCACAGATACAGATACAGACACAATCACAGACACATATACACACACACACACACACACACACACACACACACACTCAAACACAGACACAGACGCAGACATACAGGCAACAGCAAAGATACTCACAGCGCTTGTCGTTGATTCCAAATCGGGGTTTTTGCTTATATTTGTTCTTGTACCCTTTTTTCCCGATTTGATGGTCTTCCTCTATCGCTGCTGCTGCGGCACAGTGGTCAAAACTGGACTGACTATGCCCAAAATTCTTAGAGTTCGCTCCAAGCTAATCAGAGTCAGTGAATAATAATTATAATAAAGTATTTAAATATATTTAAAATTCCTGACATTTGCAGAAATAATAGAATAAATATAAAAAATAAATGATAAAAAAAAAATTATTAAATATTTAAACTTTAATGAGTATTTAAAATTAATAAAAAAAAAATAATAAAATATTCAAACTTTAATGAGTATTTAAAATTAGTATTTTTAGTTCGTTGTATAAAATGTAATAAAAATAAAAACATTGAAACTTTTTAAACAGTTTTAACTTTTTATAACTCAGTTAAAAACATTATTTATTAATTATTTTTTCAAATAAAATTATTTAATAATTAATTACGGAAAATGCTCAGTGTTATTTTTATATTAAATTTCAATATTTAATTTGATCAACTTATGTGTTTTAGACCTTATGATATTAAGTCCTAGAGTAGTAATATTTAAATTTAGTTTACCTAACTCTAAGAAATATTTTTTAAGTATTCATCTTTAAATTAAAAAATTAGATTGCAACTGATTTATTTAAATATGAGCATTTAGTTAAATAAAATAAAATATTTGTAAAATATAATATAAAATTTAATTTGTATATATACTAAATTTGCATATATTTATTAATAATAATAATATTAATAATTATTTTTATATATTTAATTATTAAATCATTACTTTAATAAATATCTATATCTTCCGTTTTACCCCATTGATCATTAATCATATATCCCATACCACGGCCACAGTCAAATTTCGTACCCAATAAACCAATTGAGGAGTTTGATTGGAAGCCAAAGGGAATTTAATATCAAACAATATTATTATTATTATGACGATTATGTGGCGCATATGTATGTATGTATGTATGTTTACACACACACCAAGAGCAATAACAAACGGTGTTCAGTTTCGAAGTTGGTGGCTTGGTAGATTGGAAGATCGGGAGTTATGCGTTACCCGTAAGCTCGTAAGCTCGTAAACTCGTAAAACTTCCGTAATAAAGTTCACTGGACGGTGGCCGCTTGTCAGCCGGTAGAGTGCAATTGCCACTGGGTGCTAAAGGGTAAGCTCCATGCTCCATGCTCCATGCTCCATGCTCCATGCTCCTACGCTCCGTCCTCTATTGCTATGCCACAGTCGTTGACAAGAACCTTTTTTATTTGTACAAAACTCGTCGCGATATCAGCTATACGATACGCCCGATACGATAGTGCCCCATGCAAGCCAAGTACAACCTACATACCAGGAGCGAGCTGCCCCATTCAGGTGGCTGGGGCAGTCGCTTGTTGCTGTCATATCATCCGTCCATCCAAGTATTAAAATTTTATATGTACATACGATCACTGATTATATATTAAATGTATATATGTATATATAAATATATATATATATATTTTGTTTTTTTATTATTTTTATTTCTCGAATGCAGTTTGGTGGTGGCCGGCGGTACCGCTTATCGGTTTAACCGGTAGCCCTGTTTTTTTACTCAACGCTGCAACAACACAATCTCTTGTTGTTATCGCATTGTTCACACACACACACACACACATACACACACATCTATATATACACGCACATTCAGCTAGATACACTAAACAGATATGTGTACATGATATGGCATATATGTGGAGTTGGGTATGTTCGGCCCCCAAAAGCAGGCAACTACCTCGTCTACCTCCATCGATGGAAAGAGAGCAATATTGCCATCCCATTTGCACCCCATCAACGGTACTCGTCTATTGTTTACGCTTATCTGATTACAATTCAGTACGGCTCTTATCGACATTCTGTGTCTATGTCCAGCCCCCTTCTTATGGGCATTGCTCTACCTCGAAGTATGCGTAGCGCGCGCCTTGCCGTCTATTCGTTTGGTAAAATCATAAATATTTGTGGCTTTATAATGAAGTGATGATTAGTTCAGTAAGAAGACCCGATATGATATCATATGATATGATCTAAAATGTAGTGCTACCTTTTAATCCGGTGTAAGACCTTATGATACGATGTGATTACTTGATTGCTATGACTTTGCTTTTTTAATACCAAATATCGCTTTTATAGCTCTACATTTTGATTTTTTTTTTGTATTTTCCAATTGTTTTTTAATAGTTTTAAATATTTATTTTTAAATTATTTGAGCTAAACAGACTTAATAAATAATAATAATTGATGCTCATTATTGTCATCGTGTCATTCACGATCGAATTGAATCATTGATTATTCACTATTTTTCAAATTATATTGCTCTAATTATAAATTAAAAGTAATAAAGTTATTGTAATTATATAATTATTATATTATATTGAACAAAAATTATAATCTTACATAATTTAAATTTATCTAAGTTGCTCTAAATGAAGCTTGTTTTCGATATGTTAACTAAGCTTAAATTTTCTTTTTCTTACTCCAACATTTATTTTTGTTTGAATTATTAACTAATTATTTTTTAATGAATTAATTATTTTAATTATTAAAAAAAATGGTAAATTATTTGAAGTTCATAGTTTGTCTAATTTTTTAATATATTATTTTTATAACTGGAAATATGAGCTATTTTGTAAGTACAAATGATCTAAAAAACATTCATATGAACTAATACAAATTATTCTAGTACTGTTTAATCAGAAAAGTCTAATTTAATTTTTTTTTAGATATATTATATTATTATTTATAATCTTATATGATTTACTATAAATTAATGTGATCCAATATAAATAGAAGTGATCCATAACTATTCATATAAACAAAGCGATGTTATTTTAAAATAAATAAGCATCATATTTAACATATTTAACATATGATCTAAAAGTGTTTATCATAAGAGTTCCTTATTATTATAGTTTAAGATTACCTGAAAATATTTATGTTATATTTTATAAGATTTTTAAAATGTTGCTTGCTCAAAATTATCTACTTTAATTTTATCTTATCTAAAACCAATTTATAAGTATCAATTGATCGCATGTGATCTAAATTGAAGCATCAACTCAAGTTATGTCTACATTCTGTAACATTTTGAAAATCATTGGCGAAATTTTAAAAATGGGTTTTTTGGTTAATTTTGAAAATCGAACTTCAAGTACATTTCAAAGTTGTTGTTAGCGAGTGTCATTATCTGGAGAACTGTATCGGTTGGTACATTGTGTGCACATACTGTAAGTGCATTATTTGTTATTTGTCATGTAGACGACGGTGGCCACTTGGAATACAAAATGCACTTTGGAAAGTTTGTAAAGCAACTTAACTGCCGGAGCAATTTTCCGGGCTGCCACCCTTTGGTGATCTTTATCTTTTGGCTATGCGGTGCTCCACATTGCAGCAACACATCGATCATTTGTGTGTTTAGCTCAAGTATTCAACTCATCCACACATCCATATAAAAATATATTCATACAGAAACACACACACATACATTAAAATTGTCTGACACACATACTACTGTAGGGAGTAGCCCCCTTCCATTTCTGCGCACTCTAACGTCGTATCTTCTGCCGTTTGGCTCATATATCAAAATGCACGTCAATTTTCATGCTTTGGACACTTGATAGACTGAAGTGCTTTACATTGATTTCACGTACTCACACTCGCCACCCATACATGGTTTCAAGTGATTTATTGTAAAGGCTTGTTCGTGCACTCCAACTTGAAACTCATAATGAGCACACATCATAATCAATGTAAGCATAATTCGGGGATGGAGATCGCATCATCAAGCCCCCAAACTTGACAACTTTTTGCCTTCCTTGTCTCAGCATCTCCCAGATTTATTTTTGGTATCTCCGGCCAAATAGTTAATTTCTGAAATGTCCTTGATAGCTTAAGGATCGAAATTATATTAATAATAACAAAGATTGCCATTCCATTGACTCCTACAGCTGTTTAGCTATTGAAACAGCTGATAATTGTATAGAATAAAAAATTACTTACACATTTATTTAAACTTTTCTTTGATATAAATTTTTTATTAAAATTATAATTTTAATTTAAATTTTAATAGTTTTAAAGCTGCATATTTGCCATTGGTTACTTAAAATATTACTTCAAAAATTAATAATTCAAAGTAAATAATAAAATAAAATAAAAATAAATAAAAAATAAATAATAAATTAGTAATAAATATAAATAAATATAAATAAATATAAATAAATAAATAAATAAATATTAATAAATATAAATAAATATAAATAAATATAAATAAATATAAATAAATATAAATAAATATAAATAAATATTAATAATTAGATTACTTAAAAAATAGTTAAATTTTAAATAAAAGGCAATAAATGAACTGTACTCTTTATAAGGCGTCTGCTGAGCAGATCTTAGAAATACAATTTTCTTCTTTGCACTTTCTGCCTTAAAAATCCTTTTATCCTTTGTCGTCCTATGTTAAATTTTAGAGATCTGTGATATCTTCAATTTTTGGGGATTTTTTGGTGCGATTTGAAGTTCAAAGTGCATAAAATCTAGCTTGTTATAAATCCCTTTTAAAGTACTAAATTTTGCTATAACTTTTATAGCTGGAATGTCGATTAATTTATAGCACTAAATGACTTTTTTACAAGGATAATATAAAAATGGAAAAGGGGAAATATCAGAAATGAAAAATAACAATTAAAAGGAGAAATAATAAAGAATATTTTATTTAGCTTAAAGAAAAGAAGGTCTACAGGATGTAAGGATTGACTGAAAGAGAATCAGATATTTATGGGAAGTCCTTCGTTGCGCCGTACCAAATAAAGAAATGCAAATAATTTTTGTTTTTCTGTTATTTTATTTTATTTATGCAAAATATTTCGAAAAAGAACACAAAAATTGAAAATTAAATCATATATGATCGTACAATGAAAACTGTTTTTCTTTGCCATTTACTTTTTTGCGTTTTCTTTTGGTTTTTCTTCTTCTTCTGAGGCTTACGTATTTTTTTTGCATTTGGTTTTTCTTTGGAGTCTCTCTTTGGAATTGATGATTTTCATTCTCATGTCCTTTTTGATCTCTGTAAATTATTTAACAAATCTCTTCAGAAGCATTTGTTTGCCGTGCGCCTTTTCCGAGTGCTTTTCTCCATTTTCCATTTTCCATTTTCCGGATGACAAAAGTTCAAACCATTTTCACTGCCTCTTACAATTTTCAATGGCTTTGTTTGCTTTGGTTTCTTGTAGTTCTGTTTTTGGTTTTGATTTTTGGTTTTTGGTTTTGGTTTTTGGTTTTTGGTTTTGGTTTTGGTTTTTGGTTTTGTTTTTGTTTTTGTTTCCACTTTAATAATAATATATATAGCGTACAATTATTGTTGCAATTACAATTGTCTTGAGTACATTTAATATTTAAATTTTATACGTTTCCATTTCGAACCTATGCAAAAATCATAGTTGACAAAAAGAATTACACATTTTATGTTTTAATTTTTTTTTTTTTTTTTGCTTTTTGTTTTTTGTTTTTTTTTGGTGATTTTTTTGTTTACTTTCATTTAGTTTGGTTTGGTTTTTTTTTTTTTCTTTATGATGAGACTACGACAAAAACACATGCGACTTATTACACGTTTTCATTTTCATTTTCTTTTCATTTTCTTTTCTTATATTTGTGTGTTGTTTTGTGTGTGTATGTTTTTCATCTTCCTTCTTTGCTTGCTTCTTCTTCTTCTTCATCTTCTGCATCTTCTGCATCTTCTTCTACTTCTTCTTCATTTTGTTGCATTTTGTTTAATGTTTTGCTTTTAAGTTTTGTGTAAAGTTCCTTTTATGATATTTCAATTTTTTTTGTTTTTGTTTTCATTTTCATTTTCAATTTCATTTTCATTTTTTGTTTTTGTTTTTGTTTTTGTTTTTATGTTTAATTTTATTTACGCAGGACGGGGTTTATTTCTTACACATTTGCATTTTTTTGCTTTTATATCTTTTGTTTTGTTTTTCTCTTCACTAAGTGTAAATATCAATTGTTTATTTTTTTCCTTTTCTTTTTCTGTTTTTTGTTTTTTTTTTCATTTTCATTTTCATTTTCATTTTCTTTTTTATATATATATGTATATATTTTTTGTCATTTTCATATATATTAATGAATAAATTAAAAAATATTCAAGCTTTGACTAGTTAGAGTTTTGTTTGGTTTTTACTTTCATTGATTTGTGTTTCTTATCGTGGATGTGTGTGAGGTGAGTGTGGCTTCTGTGTGTGTGTGTGTGTGTGTGTGTGTGTGTGTGTTTGAGTGTGTGTGTGTGTGCAGCCTCTAATCATACATATTTGTACATATATATGTAAATATACATATCTATATATATATATTTAAATCGAGTCATTTTTACTCCATACTTGGGACTATATAGTTTCTCGATCCAGAGACCTTAGGTGAACGTATATATATATATATAAATATATATATATCGAACGAGTATTTTCGCAAAGTTTCAAATAATAGAGGTTAAACAATTGCTTGGAGCCTAGGAAAGCTTTTTCTAGATGCCTTAAAGCATTACTCGATCTGTGGGCGATCGAGAGACAGATAGATAGATAAACAGAGAGAGAGAGAGTGAGAGAGAGAGCGAGAGAGAAAGCTATATAGAGAGTTTGAGGTTATGCAATATATGAGTCACAGCGATATCATAGAGGGGGAGGCTGGTAAGAGGCCTGAGTAATATAATTGGAATCGGATTCAATAATAATGCAAGTCCTACCCATAAAACTGATCTTCAAATACTTTTCAGATATTGAAATTGATCAAATCATATATCTTGAATATCAACATCAAGTGGCTGTTGTGAGTGATATATATTATGATCTTGCAATATATATATAGATATATATTTTCTATATATATATAAATCAAGGTATAAAGTTTTGTTTATAGCAAAAAAAACTGTACTACAAATTACATTTATATATAAAATTTCTTGCTCGTCTTTTCTATCTGAGTAGCAGGTGTAAGTGTGTGTGTGTGTGTGTGTGTGTGCGTGTGTGTATGTGTGTTTGAGTGTAAGTATGTGTGTCTATGTTTTCCTATTAAATAACAGAGCGTTTTGAAGTGAAGTATTCGGCATACACTTGTCAAATATTTGCCAAGCAATTGAGCGAAAAATTAAACTAGAAATTTCTATCGGTTTATCTGTAACTCTGACTATCGATTGCATTGATAGCTGTCTGACTCTCTATACATATGCATACTATGCACACACACATATATATATATATACATATATATATAAGTGTCTGTATATTTGTCAGACGTTTGAACATTTTTCCTTTTTGATGCCAATGAAAAAATGAAAGAGTTTCGATAGGGACGTGGCTTTAATACTGCCAGAGAATCTATAAGTATATGATATATGTTGCATCGATAATTTATCGATATTTATAGATATATAATTTTTCGATATATTTGAGTCGGCAATCGCTTGACAATTTTTTCTAATTAAAAACATTTTCAATTTCGATATGGAAAAAAAAAATAAATCGCAAAACAATTTGCTGCATACACTCAGTGTGTGTGTGTGTGTGTGTGTGTGTGTGTGTGTGGGTGTGGGTGTGTATAGGTATGTGTAGGTGAACATAAAGAAAACCCTGTTACAAACATCTTGAGAAAATGTTCTAAAAGAGCTTTTGCAATTAGTTTCGCAGTTTTTCATTTAGCATTTTGTGATTTAGTTTTAAATTTTTCTTAAATATTTTTTTTTTATTTTTTTTTTCATTTTGCCTTTGCGTTTGTTGCTTAATTTGCTGCTTATTGTTGTTGTTGTTGTTTTCTGTTTTTGGTATTTTTTTTTGTTTTGTTAGTTGCCTTACTAGCTGAGTTTTTGTTATTACATTAATTTGTTTATTAATCATTTCTTTGGGTGTTGGTGTATAGATACATAAATACATTTATGGACATTTTGCATTTGCGTTTGCGCTTTTTATTTTGTTTTTGCTTTTGCTTTTTAAATATACTATATATGTATAGCAGTATATATGTGTATATATGCCTATATACATAAGCACATATATGTATATACTTTTCTTGCTACATATATATATATATATTCATATACATATACATATATATATATATATAAATATGTGTGTATCTTCATATAGAGATTAGTACGCGTAGGTAGCTCTTAGGTTCACATGTGTGTGTGTGTATCAATGTGTGTCTGTATGTGTGTAGCTCGCTTACGTATTTGCCTTTGTTTATGCGTATGATTTTTTTTAATGTATTTTCTGAGCTTTAGCATCTACGAAAATTTCTCTGCGATTTTTTTTTTTGCTTTAGCTTTGCTTTTGATAAATTTTTAAATTTTCTCTTGGCGGCGCTGTAAAGTATGCTATGATATTTTTATAGTGAGAAAGTGTGTGTTCCATGTGTGTATGAGTATGTTGTGTACATGTGCGTTGAGTGTTTTGACAATTTATTGACTAGGATAATATATATAAATACATATACATATATATATATATATATATTTATAAGTATTTATATATTTATGTGTATGCATCGACCTATGCACATACATACACATACGCACACACATATGTATATATATATGTATATATATATATATGTATATATATGTATATATATATACATTATATATATATTTATATAAACTGCTCTCAATTATTTGCCTCACAAAAAACTTCTCAAATTCCGCATTTGCAATTTTAGAACAGCTTTTTTTATATTTTGTTTATTTTTCTTGCGTTTATTTTTGCTTTGCAATGCTGTACGTGGCACGTAGCATGTGGCATGGGACATGTTGCATGCTTACATATAATATATATTTGAATTGTCATTACATTTAGTTATGCATATTTTCATTTTTTGTTAAGCTTCTTTTTTATTTTATGAATGGCAACACAGAACAGACGCGAAAAGAAAATAAGTGGATTTTCCCTTAAGTTTCTTATGAATGTGAAAGCGAGTGTGTGTGTGTGTGTGAGTGTGTGTGTGTGTGTGGTTGTGTAAATGCCGGTGTATAGTTTGTGGGTGTGGCAATGGAGGAATTTCCTTTTTTCTTTTGTGTATTTTTCTATGTGAGTTTTCTTTTTTGTTTTTCACACGTTCTTCTTCTTCTTCTTCTTCTGCTTTTGGAACTTCGCGCTTAATTTTTATTTTGAAGCAATTTTCTTACGTTCAGAGTGTGAGAAAGGGAGAGAACTATAGAGAGATGCTTATTAGCTGCATTTTGCTTCCATCTTTGTTTGTTTTTCTTTCTTTCTGCTTTCTGCTTTTTGTTTTTGTTTTTTTTTTTTATAAACATTTAAATACTTAAATTTATTTGCTTGCTTTATATTCTTGCCTTTCATTAATTTTCGGAACTGCGCTCCTTTAGACGAAAAAAAAAAATGCTTTCATTTTGTATTTTTTTTAATGTTAATTTCATTTACGTTTTGCTTTTTATATTTAATTAATTAATTTATCTTCTTTTTATGTTTCGCCTCTCATGCGGCATGCCTCATGCTGTTGCTGGTTGTTGTCTTTGCTAACATTGCATGCGTCTCTTTTCATGTGTGTCTATTGATTTCTCTTCAGTGTTGCTTTTTGTTGTTATTTTGTTTTTTGCTTTTGTTTTTTGCTTTTGTTTTTTTTTTTGCTTTGTGTTGTTGTTGTTGTTGTTGTGTTGTTGCTGTGGCTGACACATAGGTGCTTACTCTTTCACTTCGAAATATTTATAGGTTGGATTCTCGTACCCATTAATTTGCATATTGGGCACAATTTTCTCCTCCTGAACGATGGGATGATGTGTAGTCACATTCTGTGGCAAAAGAGAGAGAGAGAAGGACGATGAGAAATTTCATACAAACAGCAAATAAAGAGAGATGGCAAATCCTTTGGGCATTTTTTTTCAAATGATTCGACATGGCATTAAAAATGTTCCTAGATCTCAGGAGATGTTTATTCTATGATTTTAAATCATAACAATTTGTAGATCCCTTAGGCTGGGTAAGGACATGATATAACAGGATTTAAATTTGAACTGTGATTTCAATATAAGTAAGGATATTAAAGGACATCGTATGTACCAAAATAAAAGATGGAAGATTTTCAAAATGGAGACTACATTTTGTTTAAAGAGATATTAATTAATTTTAAAGGAAGCTTCGGAAAGTATCGAATCAAGAATAGAACTCAATCGATATCAAACTCTGATCGATAAATATAAATCGAAATTTACATTGGGGATATTTTATATAATAAGAGAAAGATCCGGAAATCAACCGCTAGACAATTCACTTACGAAATCCTTGCCAAGTTTGATCAAAAATAATAATAAAAGATATACCTGATCCACTTCAATGAATCCTTGCGCGTGTGGTGAGCGTGATGTTCGCCACTTGGCAACGGCCACGCCCACAAATACGGCGGCCATTAGGGCGATGCCAGCAAATGAGAGCGTAAAGTAAACATTGCGTCCTTCCTTAGCCGCGTGCGCGTGCGCAAATTCGCGGCGCAACGAGAAGCTCTGTAATGAGAACGAGAGAGGATACGCTTTAGGCAGATGCGGCGTGAGAAGTGGACGCCGCAGCTCAAATACCGATTCACGGTGGCCCAGATCGTGGGTCATGAAGTGCTGCACCTGTGGCTCAGCCTCCTGGTGGGCCACTGCGGCGGCCACATCCTCAACCGCGCGCTGCACGGCATCATCATCTACCGTTGGCAAAACGGTCTGCACCTTGGTGCTGCGAGCGGAATACAGAGAGAGAGAGGGAGGGGAAGAAAGAGAGAGAGAAAGAGAGAGAGAGGGATTAAGATTAGTTGTGTGTCAAAGTTAGGTTGAGATGTTCGAGTAACTAACCTAACCGTAGCCTCAGCATACTCAGCATCGGCAAGATCCTTTTCGCTCTTTGTTGTATCTAGGTTGAGATTTGGAGCGGTGACCAGTCCACCGCCATTCTCCATGCTCATGTCCTTGCTGTTGATGCTCTTGTCCTGCATCTGCTGCTGCGATTGTTGCATCTGTTGCTGCGACTGTGATGGTTGCTGCTGTTGTTGCGATAGTTGTTGCTGCTGCTGCTGCTGCTGCTCGGCTGCCTGAGACTTCAGCATATCATCAACCTTCTTGGCCTCCATGCGGAGCTTCTCTTCGCGCAACTTCTCACGCTCGGCGGCGCGTTGCTCCTTGCGCTGCTTCTCGGCCAAACGTAGACGCTCCTTTTCGGCCACCTTACGTTCAATCTCAATGCGATACTTGTCCAAGATGCCAGCCTCAGCGTCCTCGCTCATGCCCAACGACGAGCCGGGAATATCGTCCTTGCTGCGCAATGCCAAAATGTAATCATTCATGAGCTGAGCAATCTTGGCGGACAGCTCAGGATAACGCTTCAACATGGTCATCGATTGGTTAACGGCACGATCGATATCAATGAGACGTTCCAGGGTGCGTGGTCGCTCCGAAGCAGCTGCCTCGAGGCCGCCCGGTCCGCCCGAGTTGAGAAGGTGGCGATAGTGGGCAAGGGCATGAGCACGATCCTTGTGAAGGGCGCGCAACAACTTCTGCAGACATTTCTCTACATGATGAGCCTGTAGCGGTAGAGGACGAAAGGAGCATTTGAAATATTGAACTATCGGATAATCGATACTCACATTTGGTGGCTGCTCGGTTAGGGCTTGGGTGTAGCAGGTCATGGCTTCGCGCTTCCTCTGGTTGATATGGGCAAGGACACGTTGCTGATGCATGGCCGCCAGTTGGTGCTTCTCGGCGTTGCCTTCTTCCTCGAGTGCCTGAACAGAAGTCTAAAATTACATTCCCATATAAAGACGTATTGCACACCAAGAGAGAAAGATTATCAGCATAAGTTTGAATTTCAATTATCAATTATTTCATTTTTGTTGTTTTCTCTTTTCTTTCTTCTTTTGTTTATCATTTATCGATAGCTATCGATTGCGTTTGCGTTATACAGTACAGTTACGTTCTAGATGTGTGTGTGTGTTGAATTCATGACTAAAACTTGCAGTTGTCGTTGGTAGAGTTGTGTGAGGGCTCTGTGTGTACGTGTGTGTGTGTGTGTGTGTGTGTGTGTGTGTGTGTGTGTGAGTCTATTGCGGAAGTGGGGAAAGTAAATTTATTGAAAGGTGCTGCGGACATCACACAAGACTGTGCACAAAATCGATAAGCCATCGATTGTGATTTACAGATGAATGAATTATCGATAAATGAGAAGCCTTTCAATGAGCATGAAGAGTATCGAAATCTGAAAAATTGTGCATAGAATCGATAGAAATAATCGATTGTGATTTACTAATAAACTAAATCAATGCGGGGAACATCAAAATAATTTATTTCTTGAATCTAGAGAAATTTGTGCATTGAATAGGCAAAAATAATCGATTATGATATGTTCATGAGTGATATCGATAAAAGGAAAACCCTTTCAATGGATATGAACAATATTTGAGCCTTGCAACTAAAGGAAGTCGAAAAGGAGTCCAGGACTTCAATTTGAGCTCTGCTCCAGTCTTAATCTAAGTTTTAAACTAAGTTTAAACGATTTATCTAGTTGATGGCATATTTACATAAGCGTATGCATATACACACATACACACACAAATACATACATGTATATATATATATAAATATCTATATATGTATATCTATATTTATGTGTATAAAGGAGGCTCATGCCCTGCGGTTGCATTGGAAATTGATTTCACTTTCCTTAATCAATCATAAGCGCAGCATTTGAGGCATTGAAGCGACGTTTAATTAAGATTAATCAGACACTAATCTATGATACGTTCAGACTTAAGACAGTTAGGAGACAGAAGCGAGCAAGAGGTATGGAGAGAGGGGGGAAAGAGAGAAAAGGTCGAGGTGAAGAGTTCATCTGTTTGTTGGATTTCAAGTCAAGAGTTTCTTCTTTGGTTTGGTTAGGTAAGTTGTTTGGTTAGTAAGCTATTTAGTTAGTTACTTAGCTAGTTAGTTAGTTGCTTAGTTGGATAGTTACTTAGTTAGTTAGTTGGTTGGTTGGTTGGTTGGTTGGTTGGTTGGTTGGTTGGATTGTCGTGGGTACACGGTTATTGGTTAAATAGAAAATTGAAAATAGTTCGAAATTTATGGATGGATCATACGAGTACATTATAAAGCCAATCAGTTCAACTACTAAAGCGCTTTGTTTAAATCTAGTTAATGGCTATTGTTGTAATTGTTTTTGTTTTAGTTTTTGTTGTTGTTGTTGTTGCTGTTTTTGTTACTATTGCTGTTGTTGTTGCTGTTGCTGTTGCAGTTGCTGTTGCAGTTGCTGTTGCTGTTGCTGTTGCTGTTGCTGTACTTTAATCCGGTCTATCGGATCATATTAATTATGCTATTCGAATCAATCATGTTACGATTTCTATTTTTATTTTGTTATTATTATTATCATAGTTATTGTAATTACAATCTGATGCCTCTTTCGCTCCCATTTGCCATACATGGATACACAAAGAATGATAAAACAAAATACAACAACACTACAAACACCAAAACAAAAGGACAAACAAACGACAAGTAGACAAATTGACAAATAGACAGACATACACATGGTTAACGTAACGGTAAAACTATAAGCCAGGCAAAAGTCTTAGAAAACTAAATACTCAAAGACATTTATCAAGTAGGAAGCGACAGGTGCGAGATAATGTGTTCAGAAGTTAGACAAATGATAAGCCAAGATATAGCAATAATGATAAGGATAAGGATAATGATACAAATGATGATGACAATCGTGATAATGATGATAACGATAATAATCATATTGACAATGATACTGATAATAATAATAATAATAATAATGATAATGAAAAGATGATGATTTATGACAATGATAATGATAGGGATAAGAATAATTATAATGATAATGATAATGATAATAATATTGATATTGATCATGATAATAATAATGATTCCGATTCTGATTGTGATTTGATTTTTATTTTGATTAAAGATTATATAGACATTCTCATGATATGTACAAGCCACTTGAAGGAATCGTTTACAGTTTGGCTACGTTTCAAAAGTCTCATTCCATACTGTGCGCTCCCTTTAAAGTACACACTGGCGCACACAAGCAAGCACACACACACACACACTCTCACACACACACACACACACATTTATTTAATGTCATAAGCAGAGGTACAAAACAGAAAGAGATACATGAGTTTATATATACATGTTGGTATTGGTATAGGCAGTCAGTGAGAAATAGTTGGTAAGTAAGTGCGTGAGTGAGTTATGGATAGTTACGATACGATAGAGAGTTAAATAGATATAGAAAGTTAACGGTAAACACCCATAGATATTGAAATTGGTGATGGATTAAGGATGGAGGAATACAGGATAAGATCTTGGGATAACTTCGCTGCGGATAAGTTCAAAAACACAATTGTAATAAAGAGTTTATAATATGCACTAAGGCAAGAAACTGGTCTTAAATTATGGAGAACGGACCACAGGCTTTGGATAACATTTTATGTGCAAATATAATATTACGGATAACACTTAATAAGTTGCGGGATTTGAATAATCGGTTTTGAATATCACGAGAAGAAACTTAATTTCATGTATGGACGGACCACACACTCCGGATTATATTTTATACATAGCGTTCGATGAACGTCATGTCACGGATAACAATTAATGAACTTTAGATCCTAAATTAAGGAACTCGGATATTATATATGTCGGATCACTGATTCCGAATGACTTTTAATTTGTAACGAATATAACGTAACGGATAACAATTATTGAATTGTAACCATTGAAAGCCAGGATTCGGTTTTCGGACTTCGGATAAGAGACTTTTAATTTTTGATTCCGGATAATTAGTTCTGATTAATTGACTACGTGCAGCAGGCCACAAATTGCATTTTAGGAGCAATCCGTCAAAATGTTGTGAATAACAGGTCAACGGATAACAGGATACGGATTTTGAATAACGGAACGTGGGTCAAAGGTTATAGGATAAAGGGTGCAGGTTACAGGTGGGAATTCACGATTCACCAAGGACATGTGACAAACCTGGAAACGTGCTGTCATACGCTGCTTGAAGCTTTGGGCAGCTTTTGGGTCAGCCAAACGCATATCCTGATACTTCTCCTCAAGATCGGACCAGTCCTTCATGACGCGTGTGACCTTCTCGCGATGGGATTCCTCAAGGCGCTGTTGGGCTTCCTTTATTTAGAATACGTTTTGTTTTTTGTTGGATAAATAAACCTGCGCCCTCAACGAAAACACTTACTTTCTGACTTACTTTGTAGCTCTGATGCTCATAGTGGGGATCAAAGTGGGTAAAGTACGGATCGGAGGTTGGCTGTGCCGTTGATGGTGGTGCGCCAACGGCGACGCCTGCTACAGCAGGAGCAGCAGCAGCTGCAGCGGCGGCAGCGGCAGCAGCAGCAGCGGCGGATAATTGCGGTGTGCTAGTAACAATATCGGACTTAATGTCAACAGGCTTGTTGACCACCTGCTCGGTAGCGGGCAGACTTGATGGAGAGGACGAGGACATGGACAAAGACGATGCCTTGTATGTGGTTGGAGGCTTAGCACCACTTGAGCTGCCATTCTGATCCCAGTTGTCGGGCCCATCGCCATCCGAGCCGGCGCCATCCTCCTCATAGTTTTCGCTCTCCTCGCCGCTATCATACTCCACATTGATGTCATCCAGAGCACCGCTATTGGAGTCGCTACTGCCGGAGCCAGTGCCGCCACTTGCAGCCGCTTCGTCAGCCACCATTTCATCCTCCTCATCATCGCCCATCAGATCATCCTCATCGTCGAGCTCATCATCGTTGGTATCCTTTGAATAGTTGGAGTCATTACTTTCATCTTCCTCGTTCACACTGAGCTCATCATTGGCATTGGTAAGCTGAGCCGATGGCATCACAGGCAAATCCGTCTTCTTCACACGTATCTCATCGGCTGTGTCCGTTCAAATGTTTAAATTTAATTAGAAATTAGAAAGTGGAAATTAGAAAGTGTAGAGTGTAGCAGGAGATGAAGATTGTTGTGCTCCAATGAGGCATGAGGAATCACTGCTAGTTGTACTCACTCTTGAAGTGCTTGGGACAGCAGACGAATTCCACACCAGAGAAGAGGGAGATGCCGCAGGGCAAGAGCATGGCAAAGCTACGCATCTGCATACCCCGCTCCTGGCAAGCGGCGGCACCAGTTTGGTTCCATCGGACGAATGGCCAGCAGCGGGAGGCATTGTGGATGTGATCAAAGAGGCAGCCCTCGGGCACCAGCAGCGCATCCGATTGGAATGGTCCTTCTGAAGCCAAACGAGTTGCCAAATTGGTTGGTTGATGTTGTTCGATTTTGTTTATCGACCAATTGATTGGCAATTGTCGATTGACGATTGATGATTGGAGATTGGAGATTGGTGATGGGTTGATTACAGATGGTGGTTTGTTGTTGTTTGGAGCGTGACATGGATTTGAATAATAAAGCAAACGATTCACATTTGTGGCAGCTGTTCCATACGACTCAATGATGCACTTACCCAGACAACGGAAAGGCTTGATCCAGCGATGGGCTCCCTTACACTTGGCCGCATTCAGTGCTCCCTGACGACACCAGCCTCCAATCTTCTGGTAGTGCGACGATTCAACGATATTCGTAATGTCCCGATTAGGATAGGCCTGCAAATGGACACAAAAAAAATAAGTGGATGAGTTTGAGGTTAGGATTAAAAAAAAGATGATTCATATCATAGAGACACTTATAGAAATCGATGATTATAGTAATTGATTGATTAAACGTTTATCGATAACAAAATATCGACAGCTTTTAATTGGATTTCAGTTCTTACAGCCTTAAGAAAAAGATTGTAAGGACTTTAAGTATAGACGAAATATAAAGCATTACTTAAATTTTTAAATAAGTTATCACTTTAAACAATTTACGATTTTATTTTTTATCGATAATTTATAACGAAAACCGCTAGTTGATAGCCAATGAGTAGCTTTAGAGTCTTGGGAAATGCGAATCTTAAACTAAAACTGAAAAAAATACTTGAACAAAATTTCAGGCTGTTGAAATACGCAATACGATTTCGATTGCCATTTATCGATAAATATAAGAAAATATCAATACAAATATTAAAAATCCTTCTAAACTATCTAGACACATCCTTCATGCCCCAACACATTGTCCTCGCCGTCGACTTAAGAGTCTCTCGTTATTCCCTTTTATCTTAAGCCACTTGTTATTATTCTCTTTTGTCCTTCCATTCGTGGACATTCTTCATGGGGTAATCGATTTGCTTGTGAGATTCGAAACGTATTTAATTCCTTTGATTGAACCTTCTGGAAGGTCTGCCCTGATTAGAGATGAATCTAATAAGTGGCGTCTGCATCTGCTCTTCGAGGCTATTTTTGGAAGGCAGAAAATCGGTTTACTCATCGTAATGGCCATGTTCTTGGGTGTGTGTGTGTGTGTGTGTGTGTGAGTGTGGGTGTAGGGATATGTGCTTGTATTTGAGTTTTGGTGTCTACTGTCAGTTATTGGTTTTGTGCCTAGCCCTGTGCCACATTCGTCACATGGCAACAACAGGAAAATTAACATCATTTTCGGTTTGTTGCAAGTGACATTTGATTGTTGTCAAGTGTGTTTGCGGTGTGTGTGGGTGTATGTGGGTGTAAAGTGTGTGCATTGCGTGTGTTTTGGGTGCTGTGTGAGACATGCGAATTTAGTGCAGCTAAAAGCCTTGCCTTCAGTTCTGACACCTGACTGTTGCACATGTACACAAAAACATTGTTAAAATTGGGCCAAAAGCGCACACTGATGCTTCTAACCAAACACCAGCATACCAGCACACCGGCATACCAGCACACCAGCACACCAGCACACCAATACAGTAGCACAGTAATACACCCACACACCAACACATCCCCACCCACACATGTACACGACTAACTTCAAGTGCAGAACAAGCGAACCACTTGACATATGCGTAATGCTCCATTGGGAATAACTTGACATTTTGCATGACTCGAGGCTCTAGGCTGGAGGCTGGAGGCTGGGGGCTCTAGGCTCTAGGCTCTAGGCTCTACGCTGGAGGCTTGCGGTTAGAGGTTGGAAAATGCAGTTTTGTGGTTGGTAACAGTCCTAACGGTAAACTCATCAGTTGCAGTAGCTGCTCTCATCTGCCATACATGCCATTGTTCTGTATACAGTTATTGTATCCCTTTAGTTGGTTTCTAGTCTATAAATATTCATTGTTGGGCGCCGAGTCCTTAGGGGATTTGCGGACCGAAACCTAAGCAGTTATTTCATTAGATATTTATAGGTTCCCCTTTGATTGTCTGTGGCTGCTTAGCCGAGCGCTTTTGATGCGTTTTTCCTTCGCTTATTGTTTTTTTTTTCTTTTATTTTTTTCCATCTCATTTTCATTTTCATTTTCATTTTCATTTTCTTGTTGTTTCTGCCTCTCATTTTCTTTTGGCCAACGAGCAGTAAAACTTTAATTGACCGCCCCGTTTGATTGACTGGCTAAATGACTGACTAACTGAATGGCCTAATAAAATATCGGGCACAGCCACACAACCACAGAGCCACGTGCCACACACACTCACACACACAAACACAGATGTATACATATATTAACAGTCATGGTATGTGGTGAATGTATATGAGAATAAATATATATATATATAAAGGTGCATGTGTGTGGGTGAGTGTGTGCTCGAGTGTGTGTGCACTACATTTGTTTCAAACAATTATGTGCCGAGTAGCACACTTACACACATACTTACATACACACTTCGACACACTCCTACACACTCCTGCATACACTCGTAGAAACACTCACACTCACACTCATACTCACACTCACACTCACACGCACACGCACATGCCAAGTAACACCAACGGCTCATGAAAATGAGGCCTTTTTAAATGTTGTTTGAGTGTTTCGTTGCAAATGGCACACATACATGCTCACACACGCACACGCACACGCACACACATCACATGCATACAAACTGTGCACAAACGGCACGTAGCCAACGATCCGCCCGACGACCAGACAGTAAGTTTACTTCCCACCAAACCTCACCCATTCATACACTCTCTCGTCCATTTACATCTCAGGCAACATCACAGCTTTTGACGTCCATCAGGCTTCTTTTCGTCCTCCCATCCCTTACCACCCATCCACCCATCCGTTTGTCCACCCATGTGTCTGTCTCATCGTCCTTCTGCCTCTGTGTATGCAATGTATTGCCGTAGCTGTTGGCAACCGGGCTAAATAAAACATTAAAAGCACAAAATAATGATGCTGATGCATGTCAAGTCAAACTGAAAACCGAAACCCCAAAGGCCTATTCCTCGCCACCCCTCGTCTCCTATCATCTGCCTACATCCCTCCAACTGTCATTCACCAACCTCCAGTCCACATCCTCCGGTCTTCAGTCCCCAACGACTGCCAAGCTTAATACAGAAAATAAAACAAGCTCCCACAAGGCCTCTCACAGTGCTGGTCGCACAGTACACAGTATATAAACGCACATAATGGCACAGTGGCTTTCAGTTATTATTATATGTACGAATGAAGCATCGAAATCCGATTTACGACCCTCGAAGTTCGCTCATTTCCGATGGGCAGACTAAAGGATAAAGCATAATAAAGCAGGCTGTAATCAAACGGCAGAAAACACTGCCGACAGAAAAGGATGATGGCTATGCTTTGAGTAACTCAAATATTCAAAGTAAATTGAATGAAGTAACTATAAGGTATAAGGTATGGGGTATAAGGTATAAGGTATAAGGTATAAGGTATAAGGTATAAGGTATAAGGTATAAGGTATATGGTATAAGGTATAAGGTATAAGGTATAAGGTATAAGGTATAAGGTATAAGGTATAAGGTATAAGGTATAAGGTATAAGGTATAAGGTATAAGGTATAAGGTATAAGGTATAAGGTATAAGGTATAAGGTATAAGGTATAAGGTATAAGGTATAAGGTATAAGGTATAAGGTATAAGGTATAAGGTATAAGGTATAAGGTATAAGGTATAAGGTATAAGGTATAAGGTATAAGGTATAAGGTATAAGGTATAAGGTATAAGGTATAAGGTATAAGGTATAAGGTATAAGGTATAAGGTATAAGGTATAAGGTATAAGGTATAAGGTATAAGGTATAAGGTATAAGGTATAAGGTATAAGGTATAAGGTATAAGGTATAAGGTATAAGGTATAAGGTATAAGGTATAAGGTATAAGGTATAAGGTATAAGGTATAAGGTATAAGGTATAAGGTATAAGGTATAAGGTATAAGGTATAAGGTATAAGGTATAAGGTATAAGGTATAAGGTATAAGGTATAAGGTATAAGGTATAAGGTATAAGGTATAAGGTATAAGGTATAAGGTATAAGGTATAAGGTATAAGGTATAAGGTATAAGGTATAAGGTATAAGGTATAAGGTATAAGGTATAAGGTATAAGGTATAAGGTATAAGGTATAAGGTATAAACTATGAAGCTTGATGCGATGTATAAGAGTGAAATCCTTGATCCTTTAAGACAAGGACAGTGGGGATAAACTCACAATATTAAAATCGTTACAGTAAGTTAAGTATGATAACTAATCAAAGTGAAGATCAGGAAAAAGTCTTATACAAAATAACACAAGATTGTGGGGAAATCTAAAGTGTTATACGAGAACTGTTATAAAGATGTTTATTTATAAGATGCGTGTGATATTTTTTCCATGTGACTGTCATTTAAGCTTCTTGTTATAATGAAGGTCTAGTACAATTTGTCAATGCTCCTGAAAGTATTGTCCTCCATCCGGAAGTCATCTTATATTTCTATGCTATTTTTATAATAGTTTCAATTGTGGCTAAGGCACTTCTCGTGCCAATCAAGAACATCTTGAAAATTGGTGAACCACTGTGCATTTTTTTGTGTTTGGGCTTTCCGCAACCATTACGTGCGTGTGACTTGATATACATGACCCCGTTACCATGTCAATCCCCATCTTCTCTGCCCATACCGCCCATACCGCCCATACCACCCACTGGCCACACATCACCCTCACTTAGTTGCCATTTAAAGGGAAATGTTAAAAACGCACATCATCGGCAGAGGCTGCAGCCACAGAAGCAGCAATGCCGACGATGACTACGTCATTCACACAACATTCTCTGCCTGACCAGTTGCTGTTGTTGTTGTTGTTGTTGTTGTTGATGATGTTGTTGATGTTGTTGTTGATGTTGTTGTTGTTGCTTTTGCTGTAACTTGTTGTTGGCAGCCTGTGGGTGACTGTAAGTCCGCCATTTGTTTGGTCGTTGGAGTATATAAACGTGCCAACCGAATGCGCAAACCAACACATCTACAGACCTACACACACACACACACACACACACACTCACACACACACACATACAACTGCAAAAAAAAACACATTCACACGTACAGCGTGAGGGGTAGCTCTGGGCGGTTATAGGCTCATGGGTGGCACGTCGGCAGTCGGTAGGTCTTGGATACCCAAGCCGAGCTGATTCGACCCAGAGCCGCTCTCGGCTGGTCCTGGCCAGGCCTGGACCCGGCTTGGGCCAGCTTGGCTTGGCCTGGCTTGGCTTGGCTTGGCCCGGCTAAAATGTGTTCGTTCTACTTGGCTTAATCAAAACATATTCAACCGAGCGTGATGCTGTTTAAGTGCTTCGCTCGAGAGAGCTTGCCACGAATACACACACACACACACACACACACACACACACACACACACACACACACACACACACACTCTCGTATAAATACACAGAGCAACTTATTGTAACAGAATTTGATTCTTTTGTTTTCATAAGCACACACATACACCACGCAAGCTCCACCCACACACCCACACACACACACACACACACATATACACATATACATTTATAAATGCGGGTAAAATGAAAAGCAAATTTAATTGTATAAAATTAGCAAAAAGCGCGGCTCCCACAGCGTCCCTGTGTGTGCGCTAATGACAGACAAACAATTAAACTTGACATTTTGCTATTGTCCCTAAGCAACACACACACACACACACACACACACACACACACACACACACAGTCATACACATACAGCCACATACATAAAGCCACAGAACCGCACAGGATAAGCGCGCTCTTCTATTGTTCACTGTGCATGTGCTTATCCTTGGGCAATGCAATTAGACAAGTTTAAATGCAACAACAGTAACACAGGCTACGAAGAGAAAGAAGAAGAACAAGCTACGGCAGAGGAAGAAGAAGAAGATGAAGAAGAGGAGAGGAGAGGAGGTGAAGAGGGAGAATCAAAACCAAGGGAAGAAGCGGCTCTATAGAAACAACATCAAAACAACAGTTAGAACAATACATTATAAACAATATGGCTTCACACATATTGAACACAAAATGGCGGCATTGTGTTTTTTCCCCAGCCTCAGCCTCAACCTCAACCTAAACCTAAACCTCAACCTCTTCTTCATCCTCATCCTCATCCTCATTCTCATTCTCATTCTCATCTCCATAAGCATCATCATCTCCTCAGCTCCTCCTCTCCTCCTATCCTCTTCTCTGTTTTGTTGTCCTTGACTGGAAACGTTTTTATGTTTGGGCTCACACCGTTAAAATTCTTTTTGCACGCTCAAGGAGCATACATAAATTTATTCATGCACACACACACACACACACACACACACACACATATACATATATATGTATTTATTCATGGATATATCCCTTAGCTCGAAATGTAATTGAAACTAAGACAAGTTGCAAAAACTTTTATTCGTTTTTCCGTTGTCTTGGTATTTATTGGGCCGAAATAATATTTGCTTCCTGTATTTTTGGTATATTTTTAAGTGTTTTTCCATGTCTGGGAATATCCTTGATGAGTTGGAAAAAAGTAATTAGTTGAACTTATCAATTAAAAGCCAATTTCATGGCTCCAATAATCAAGACTGAGACTTCTTTATATTTGCCCGAAGTGAGCATCCAAGCCGTAGGATCCTTAGCTCTACGAAAGGATAGTATCCAAAGGATACACAACTATAAAAACTATTTATTTGTTATATTAATTATCTGTTTAAATCAAAACTATATTTTAGATCTAAAAGTAAACTAATAAATTTTCTTCCTTTTATCTCGTTTCTAGGTCCTGGACTTGAACTGAACTGCCTCAGGGTTAAAATTGGGTAAGAGTTTTTCATCTTTTGATTAAAATTGGAATTTAAATCCAGGACTCTCACTTTGTTATTATTAAATATGTTAATTTTCAATCAATATCAATAACACTTGAGGTTGCTGACAGTAAATGCTGAAGGCCCAAATTCATATTCATATCCTGGCCGACAAAACAAAGTTGAAAGGATAAATACAATAAATATTTGAAACTTCAAATATTCAAATTTTGTTAGCAAACAATTTGGGGAATGTTTTGCAGTCGATAAGTTTATATTTTTGTATTTTCAAATATTTATTTTAAAATTAAAAAATAATCCTTATGAATTGAGGACTTGAAGTTTGTTTCTTTGTTGTTTTGGATTTGTTGGAAGGACTCAAGGATTTGCTTTCGATAAATATTTATTTATTTATTTATTTTTGCTTTCCTTCATTATTATTTATTGATATTTGTACAAAATATTAAAATATTATAAATTTTTAAATCGATAAAGATTTCTCGATAATTGTTGTTGTTTTCATTTTTTTTATTTATTTTCTCGATTCTCTTTCACTTTGAGCTTTGGTTCCCTTTTGCTGTGCCAGAAAGGACTTGTCTGCTATTCAATTTGTTTTTGAAAAATTATTGCATACGTCAAGGCGCAAATTGGCCACGCCTTGATTTCAACGCCTGTGGCTGACAGTTGGCGGTTGGGCATGTGGCAGCGATTGTGTATGCGAGGCACGTCCCAAGTGCTTGTCAATGCATGCAAAATGCAAACAATCGACTTTGCTCTGTATTTGTGTGTGTATCTGTATGTGTGCCTGAGTGTGTGTGTGTGCCTGAGTGTGTGCGTGTGTATGTGTGTGTTTATATATATGCGTTGTATGTGAGGCACTGCAACGGAGCGCGTTATTGAAAATGATTTTTTAATGCGACATTGACGTGAAGCAGCGCGTCTCCATGGCGCCCATCATGTCCTCCACCTTCACACGTTTCCCCACACCTTCACATGTTTCCCCACACCGACACACATGTTACACCCACACCTGCTATCCCACACCTGCCATCCCACACCTGCTATCCCACACCTGTTCTCCCTCATCTGCTACCTCACACTTGCTCCCCCTCACCTGCTCCCCCTCACAGCTCGACTGATCACTGGCTGCCCATTTGAAGCATGTCCTGGCAAATCATTTTGTGGCAACTTTCTATTTGCATTTCCCTGTACTTTCATTTCCATTTTCATTTTTCCGTTTCGTGGTATGTTTTTCTTTTTTTTTGTCGCTTTTCGGTTTTTTTCTACGCACGCTGCCTGTACTCCATAGGGGCGTGGCCGGGGCCCCAACGGCATCTGTTTGCCCACGCCGTTGAGTTTGTTGTAATTTAAGTTTCCTGTTACCCTTACAGCAACGCGCAATCATCAACGCCCACATGCCACACCCACCACATGAATCTCGACCGATAGGCGTTTCGGGTGAGGGGATCAACTGGTCGAAGGGATGGGGGGGCGGAGGCCATGAGAACGAGCACACATTTTGGTCACCGACAAACTTTAAAGTCGCGCGCAGCCTTTGCGTATTTTTAGTTAAGTCAATGCTGACGTTAGTCGCTCCTACCCAACATTTAGTTAGTCAGTTAGTCAGTTAGTCAGTCGAGCACCCTTGGGTGACCGCATCCTGTTCTAAATGACCTATTGCTGCTATTTACCGAGTGTGTCCTCTGCCCGTCCCGTCAAGTCCCGTCCCGTCTTTACTTTATGTTGGGCACTCGTCCTTCGTGCGTGTTTGGGCCTCAACGCGTTGACATTGAAATTGTAAAAATAATTTCTCCAACGCTTGAGCTTAGCTACACACAGACACACCGACAGATAGACACACATAAGTTTACACACACACACACACACAGTCATAAACAAACATGAACACGCAAAGCTAAATACACACACAGCCCACACACACACTCACATACTTGGAGAAAGACAAATGCGCATACATATGAAACAATAAGGACGAAAAGGCTAAATGGTATGTTGTCCAAATTTGTTGTTTGTCATTGTCATTGTTGTTGGTGTTGTTCGTGTTGTTGCTGTTGTTGTTGTTGCTGTGGTTGTTGCTGTTGTTGTTGTTTGTGGCTTTTATGGGTTTCCGTTGCTTTTGTTCTGTTAGTTTAAACTTTTGTATCGCAAAGTCATTTCTCTCTCTAATAATCACAGCAAACACATTAAAAGTCAGGTTCCCCTCTCCCTCTCTGCCTCACCCTCTCTCTCTCACTCTCTCTCCTTCTCCTGCGTCTGCCCATGAGCGTTATTTAAAGTTGACTTCGTTTTTTGGGCACCTTTTCCTGGCGTCTTCGCTCAATCGATTTTCGAAAAAGGTTCCGCCACAGGTCGAAGGACCTCAATGTTTGGGTTTATGGAATTGAATTTAAATACTAAACGAACCGCAAAAAAGGTTCAGTTGTTGCGCATAACTAAACTGTTATACAAATTGTCATACAGTTCGTATAACAATTGAATTGTTCGCTTCAAAATTAACTTTTACTTTTCTCTCGGAAGAAACGATTTGAAGGGAGTCCTTGGATAAAGGCAACATTAATGAAACTGTTATATGAAAACTGTTATACTTGAACTTCCCTTATTTATTTAATGCGTCCCCCTGGCAACTGTACACTTTGCTGGCCATTAGTTTGCCAACATTGAAGTGGCGTTGGCAGCCAACTGATGAGCCCAATGTTATGCCCATTGACCGCAGAGAGTTTCTTTATGATAACCCACCAGTCACCAGCCACCAGCCACCAGCCACCAGTCAGCAGCCACCAGCCACTAGTTACCCACCATCAGGCACACCCACCAACTTACCACCTCTTCTTCTGCCCACAACTGTGCTCTCATATAAGGACATGCAATACATCACCTTTAATGGGCATTATGTGTTAGCAAGCATTTAGTCCTAAATGCCCCGGCAATGGTACTAACAATTGAATTAAGACTGGGCCGCTGCACAATTGTGCCTTCCGCACACCCATACACCCACACATACGTATACACACGCATATAAGTAACACACTACTTGGTACCCAGAGCATTTCGTTTGATAGCCGCAACCCAAATAAGCCGACCCACCGTTGGGCCACTTGCTTAGTGCTCAGCAATTTTGTAGCCATTTAAGGACCAAGGCTCAGGTTGCGGCTCAGGCTGAAGCTCAGGCTCAGGCCCGGGCTCAGACCTCAATCTCAGTCCCAAGCTCATTTGTTAGCTGCGGCCTAATGTGCATATGTATATGTATATGTATATGTGTGTCTTTCTATCTAACCTCTTACTTTCCGCTTGTGTGTATTGGGTAACTATATTTAGCTATAAAGATATACCCCACACACCCACCACTCACCAACACACATATGCAGGCTGCTGGTGTGTGTGTGTGTGTGCGTGTGCTCGTTGAATGGCTCGTTGGCTGCTGGATAAACGCGACTAAACTACTTTTTGCCTGTTCACTGAGTTTCAATGGCCATGTGGCATTTAATTATAAACATTTCATAAATACATGCATATGCATATGTGTGCGTGTGTGGGTGTGTGTGTGTGTATCTTTTGTATGTATGCTATGTACATGCACAATATACACTATTACAAGAACAAAGTCTATGCACTTGAACATTAGCTATATCCTTTGAAGTAAATCCTGTGGCTCAACTTCGAGTGGCAGTTACAAGCAACATTAACAAATACAAGTACGCAAATATGTTTATGTGTGCGTGTGTGTGTGTGTGTGTGTGTGCGTGTGTGTGGTGGCTATGCGTCTGCATTTGTGTGTATTTATGCAAGTCAAGCTTGCATATCCATTCAGGCGTCAATATGTCTATTTAAATGATGGCCAAACCGCAACAGGACGCGGCTCCTTCCTCCTGTGCAATCGAATCCACATTGATTGCTGCAATCGCGTAATTAGCGTACAGAATGTCCTTAAAAGCCATCTTCAAATTGATAATTTATTGCGGACGGATATTAAACCAAAACACTCTTTAAATATGGAAGCAATTGAAAATGAAATAAAGTCAAATATATAAGTCCTTACACACGAGTCCTTCAACTCTACGCAAACTCAGCTTTTATTTTAATGAAAACTTTCAAATTGCGTTGTTCCAATGGAAAACTAAATAATTAAATAAAATATTTTCATGTAAGCTTTGTGAGCTCGGAGTTTTGATACTAATTAAATAAATAAATAAATAAAAAAGTTTAAACATTTGTTTGGCAAATGTGAAGAGTACAAATTTTAATTAATTTAATTAATTTATTAATTTTACTGCATAGTTAAAATAAAAATTAAATTAAATTAATTTAGATTACTTACTATAAATAAAAATATTAATTTTATTTCAATATTAAATTAAAAATAAAATATAAATAAATTAATAATTTTATCTGCATCTGTGCCTATCTTTATTTTTTTTTATTATTTATTTATTCACTATTTTATTGCAAGATAATTTAATTAATTCAGAAAAAAAATTCAAATTGAATTTCCATTAATTAGCCCTTAATATTGATATTAAATAAATTAAGCTCTCTCTAACCTTAAATAATAAATATTTGACTAACTGTTAAGTTTGAAATTTCTCAAAATCGGTTATAGATTTATTCCATAAATTCCCCGTGAATAGCTAATTTAATTATACTATTTATTATTTAATATATTTATTACTAAATATTAATTAAATTATAATTTATTTATTTATTTATTTTTATTATTATAATTTATTACTTGTTATTCCTAGAGGTTGCCTCTAAAAATGACTCTTCATTGAATGCCAAAAAACTTACTCCAAGCTCCTGAGTTTTGATGTGTCATAAACTGAAAACCGAATATATACAGTGGGCACTTTTTAAAGTAAACATCAATTATCCTTGAGCCTTCAATTACATGTTCAACAGTAATGTGATAATATGTCAGGTCTTTGACAAGGATATTTGATTCGCTGAACTGGACATATTCTGTGTCGGCCTTTGGTTATTTGAGAATTTTATTACCAACAAGGGGCGAGGACACGCCCAGTCTGTGGCATTTTGGCTGGGCTGTTAATAAAGACAGGCCTCAAATCCTGAAATTATGATGCAATTTCGTTGGTGTTGTATCTTAATTCTGTCATCTGTTCGTATTTAATTGTTTTGGTAATGTTGCGAAAGCGCTGAAATGTATGCTATCTATAAATACAAGGGAATTCGTGTGCGTGTGTCTGCATGTGTGTGTGTGTGTGTGTGCGAGAATCACTACTGTTGTCTGGGTTGCCCTTGTCTGGCCATTAAAACGAGTAAATTGCATTTTGAAACATAAATCGCATCTAAATTCAATTAACTGCATTAACTTCCGAGAGACAGTCAGATTTGATGGTGGAGGGGGCTGTAGGGCGGCGTACGAGGGGTGTAGGGCGGCGTACGGGGGGTGTGTAGAGCGACGTAGGGGAAGGATAGGGGAATGGAGCACAGGATGTGCTGGGCGCCATGAACGAGCCAGCCAGATGAACAGTTGTGTTTTAGCTGTATTAAAGCCATGCTTACCCACCCTTAGCCCCAACCCCCCTCCTCTGAACCCCTATCCCAGCCCCTATCAGTACACACAAATGTAAGCTCATTTGTCGCAAAATCTCATTAACTGTGCCGCATCGAGGCGAGCTGCACGCATCGACCGTCACATCGTCGTTAATTAGGAAGGTTTTGTAATTGAATACCCCGGACTGATATGATGTTTTCAGTTATCGCTCTTATCTTTTTTATTTCCACCATTATGAGTACATTTATGTGTGTCTGTGCGTGTGTGTGTCTATGTGTGTGCGTGTGTGTGTGCTGGATAAGTAAGTTTCCATTGGCTCAATCTATCAATATTGTCAATCAATAAGTCATTAGTAATAAACAAGTCCCTTATTTATCTTAGAAAAATTTCTTGGTCCTTGTGCGAGTCCCAACTATGTGCTGAGCTTCTGAGTGCAGGATAATGTCGATGGAATGTACTGAATAAGATTTTATAAGGACAATTATCGGAATTAATATTTAATTTCTTTTTAAATTCATTTACGACTTTTGTTTCCCCAAAACTTCCTCACTTCAGGCTCTGCACATTTAAAAGGTTTTCATTTTTCATGAAAGTCGCAGTAACTATCCTGGAATTTCAACTCCTTGAAGTCGTCATATCAAAGTGAAACTTTTGCTGCTTTGCTGCAGTTTTCATACCGAAGAGCTTTTAGTTGCTCACTTCAAAAGTAATTGTAAATTTTCCGCTTTCAGTTTCGATACTGTAAATAATTTTCTTAAGTTCTTCGGAAAACTCTTCTTCAGTTTTATATTGCATGTGGTTTTAATATTTTCAAGGACTAAGCGAGCTCTCAAGAGCGACTCGAACAATTAAACAATTTTAAAATTAAATATTTGGAGCTGAAATTTCTAAAACAATTTAAGAATTTTAAAATCTTGCAGCTTACGTGAAGGGTCCTTCACACATGCAGTTCTCCAGCCTGCTACTAGAATTTTTGGAATCTATTCCAAATTTGTACTGCGTGTAAGGACAATAAAAAAAAAAGTCCTACAACTGACAATAAATTTTGAAAATGTTTACAAAACGCCAAAAATCAATGCTTGTTTAATGCAAATGAGTTCGAAAAGAGGGGAGCTTTGTTGCCTGCTGCCACGCCCTCCCATGCCATCAGATGCATCCCCCTCCATTTTGGCTGTTGGAATATGTAATTTTACTCATTACCGAAACCCAAACTTTGTACAAATGCCAACGGGACAAACGGACGGGGGGAGTCCTGAAACTTTGTATGAACTTTGATTGCCCAGTAGTTATCCTTTAGCTGGATCTGTCATCTGCTTGATGACAGGTAAAACTTTGTACATTTTTGATATTTTATTATTATTATTTAATTAAATTTGAAGAGATGACCCTTTTGCCAAAAGTTGCGACAATGCAAATAAATAAATAAATCTCTGTTGCCGGGGGCAAATCAAAAGTTGTAAATTATCAAACAAAAGTTAAAATTAAATTGAATCTTATGGTTTCTTTCAATGTTGACTTTCATATCAAAGGATAATTATTAATAACCTTATTTATTGATTCACCTACAGGGTATGGAAAGCAATTGTTCAAATAATTGCTCAAGCGCCAGTGCATGTCAGTAGCCTGACACCAAAGCCACAATATAAATACTTTTTCGCTTCCAGTCCACCCACTCATTTCATATGTTTGCACACACTGCCCAAAACTGTTGTATGTATCTGCATCTGTATCTGTATATGTATCTGTATATGTATCTGTATCTGCATCTGTATGTATGTTGGACTCTATTCAATATATATATATATTTTATTTGAGCTGTTGCCACGGCAAAGCATTTGCAAATTAATTAATTTCCATTTGAATTGCAAACAAAGAAAAAAAAACCAAAATAAAGTGAACCAAATATAAAATTCAACCAATCCACACACATTTATACACACCCACAGCTAACACTTTAAATGTGCTCATAAATAAATATGTTCTGCTGCACTTGACAGTCCATGGCCTTCACTCTCTTTGCTGGCCAAAAGGGCAACCAAGTCAACCAATAAAACATCAGCTACAACAACAGCAACAGCAACAACAACAACAACAACAGCAGCAGCAACAGAACTAGCAACAACAAAAGCAAACCAAATAAAACACAATAAAAACAACTACAAAGGGGAACAGGTCATTTTTTTTAATTAATTTCTTTTAGTGACCGCCGTCAAAATTTTAAACGACAGAGCACAAAAATGTAGCATACTTTTGTGCGGCTCGATTTAATTTTCCAGCAAGCAACATTTCGTGTGTGCTGAAAAGGGAGGGGGGGTAGCGAGGCGAGTGGAATGGTAAAGGTATAAAGAATGGTAAGAAAAGGGTAAATTGTTTGATAAAAGGAGACTGATGAAATTGCCGAATGTGGAGGAGGGGGAAAAGGGGAGCAAAAGTGAATGAAGTGAAGTGTAGCCTGGGCAGCTGAAGGAGGAGGAGGAGAGATGATGAAAGAAGAGGGGCAGGGGGAGATGGAGGTGTGGATGGAGGTTAACGGAAATGAAAGCGCGCCGCTGCTGTGTTGCTGACTTGCGTAAGTGTGTGTGTGTGTGTGTGTGGGTGTGGGTGTGTGTGTGTGTGGGTGTGTGGATAGAGAATTAAGTGAGCGTAAATTCTGTCTGCATCTGTGTCTGTGCGTATGAGCGAAAAGGTATGTAGGAGTGTGTGTGGGTGTGTGTGTGTGTGTGGGGGTGTGTGTGTGCGGGTATGCCTGTTTGTGTGCATATATATAATATTAAGCATGTATTTACTTGTGAAAACGGGCGCTGACGCTTTCCACACAAAAGTAGCCAAATTAAAATGCGAGCAAATGTTTAAGGAAAAGTTCACCGCAGCACACACAAAAACACGTAAACCATACACACACCTACACACACACACCTACATACACAAGCAACCTACATCTCATACATATGGGATAAAAATACACACTACTTTCAAGCATCGTCGACGTGAATGCAATTTACTTGCCACGTCGCTTCAACATCAATTTGACTTTGCCCGACGCTTGACATTAATAGCGACCAAAGCGCAGGGACGAAGGTCCCTTTTCCCCTTTTTTGTATACCCTGTAATCTTTAAGCCCAAAATTGCATCCACTTGGAGATCAGATTTATTAAGAGCCTGTCAGCTGGCAGCTGACAGCTGACGACTTACGACTGACGACTGAAGCCCGACAACTGACAACTGGCAACTGGCAAGTGGCAAGTGGCAAGTGGCAAGTGGCAACTGAAAATGAAAGTTCATACGAAGAAAAGAGGAACTGTTGAAAATCAAATAAAGTTGCAGGATATCGACCGAGTCGATCATTTAGTCCATCTTCCCTTTTTGGGCATTCTTTAGTGGCATAACCCAAGGCTGTGAAGGCTATAGACGATGGCAAGCCAAACACGAACCGGAAAATTGCGTATACGTACAATGGAGGCAACAGAAGCCGCAGGAAAAGCTGTAAAAGCTGGAAGAACAGGAACATTGCTTTTGGCAATGACTCGGCTCTGGGCTTAACTTCAGGATTACACTGCACACTGCACACTGCACCATCGTCCTGCCGCCCTGCTGCCCCGCTGCACCGATGTCCTGCTGTCCTGTTGCCCAAATGGAACAACAGTCAAATATTTTTTTTTTGGTATCGTTGCATTCGCTTATAGCAGCAAGCAACATGCGAATTGTATGTCCTGTACACATCCCACTATGCACTTCTTGTAAGCCGTGTGTTGGGAAGCTCCTGGGATGTTAATCTCTGGCAAGTTCATAGTGGCCGCTAATGGACTACCAAGCATTAACCCACAACTAGACCTCGTTTGTGCTCCACATGCCGCATTCTCATCGTTGTTATCAGTGCGACTTGCAGGCGTATCAGTAACGCTTTGAGGTTCCTTTGAGAAAATTGCAAGGACATCAGTTACAATTCCTTGGAATGCCTTTCGTGCTTACATAGCTTGGTCCTTATACAAATATAATTATAATCGAAGAACGTCTGATCAACATCGTGTGACCTCAAAGTTTAAAGTCCAAACAAAGTCCTGTACTTTGAAACTTATATCCTTACACATTTGTTAGAAGCATGTAAAGCACATATTGCGGCTTAGCAGGAATTATGGCAAAATCTAAGACCAAATATATCTTAGAACCGAAGTCCTTCCATCTTATTTGACGTCCCACTTGAATTCAGACGTTGAGTTTAAAGTGTCCTTAAAATGAATGTGGAAGGACATTCTGTTGTTTTCTGTTGACACATACGAAATGGCCTGATTGTCACGTTTGATTTGTTGTTCCCCTTCAACAATGCCATTTGATTGGCTCTCATTTGATTTTACAATATCCTTTCAGGGATATTATTGCAAGAGTATTGTATAACATTACAATTTACGATATGGCCTGCCGCTGACAATGCCATCAGAGGCATGCACACATAAATTAAGCATCATAAATAAATAAACATAATTATGAAATACGGAAATATGGAAAATATGGGAGTGAAAACATGCGCTCGGAATATCCTCATAAATTTCAGGACACTCGCAACTTTTCGCCAAAGTTCAATGCAAAAAAGCAACATAAATAAATAAAAAATAAAATGCAAATGAAAGGCAAATAAAATACTCTTGACATTTATAATATGCGATATATGGCCACCTTATGGGCGTGTGCGTACGTGTTGCCATATATATGTGTGTATGTGTGGATGTGTGGATGTGTGGATGTGTGTATAATTTGATTTATGTTGTGGCAAGCTGACAGAAGCAGCAGCAGCAGCAGCAGCGACTGGGAACATATTCGTGTGTCCAAATCAAGTGTGACAGCTTTAAAATACCGCAAGGCTCATTAGAACTCAACTCAACTGAGATCAGATAATGTATCTGATATTGAGGACTAGATATGCAGATACATTCAGGTACAGATGCAGATACGAAATGCAGACTTTAAGCTACTTATTCAAAGCCGCAGGATGAGACCAAAGAAGTCACGACTCTTGCATAGATAAAGGAGCAGCTCGAGTGGGAGAGAAGGAAAGAGAAAGGAAGAGATGATATGAGTCGGAGAGACTGAGAGAGAAGGAGAGAAAGGATTGTATTTTTAAGAAAGTGATGGACAGTTGATGTACACAAAGGAATATCGACTGATACTTTGACAGACACAAGGATATGTAGAAAGCGAACAGAGAGAAGAAAATAAGATTAAAGGAAGAAAATCAGAATTAGAAACGAAATAAACAAACGAATAAAACAGAGAGAAAGAAAGGAAGAGAGAAGCTCATATGCAAAAGAAATCACAGTGAGTGTAAAATAAAAGATGATGAAAGAGGAAGAGGAAGATAAAGAGAAAGAGGAGAAAGCAAATATATCCTGACAAACAATAGACGGATAAATCAAGAGGAAAACAAGCGGCTTGTCAGTCTGAAGGTGACAGGAGACGGAGAAGAAATTAAAAAGCATATAGACAGGAGCAAGCAAATAGATGGACGAATAGTGTTAGACGGGAGACATACAGAAACATCGACTGGACAGTCAGACAGACGGAGAGTAAATGTCAGAGGAAAACAGACGCCACATACGAAGTGCAAGTAGACAGTCTGCTGGAATATTAGATTAACGCTCGGACTGAAAGGCATATAAATAAACTGGTAGACAGGCAAACAAGGAGACAGAGGGACAAAGAGACAGACAGCGGGACATATGGACAAAGCGACAGACAGCGGGACATATGGACAAAGAGACTGAAAGAGGGACATATGGACAAAGAGACGGACAGACGGGCAAAGAGACAGACAAACGGTAAAAGAGACTGTCAGATGGACAGAGAGACAAAGAGACAGACAGACGGACAAAAAGGCCCACAGATGGACAAAGAAACCGACAGAGGGACAAACGGACAGACATAGACAGACAAAGAGACATGACGGTAGATTCTCGGATCAATTGATTTAGATATTTATTCACAAATCGAGAAATGAATAGAGACAGTTCTGAGTCATAGAATCAAAGAGTATATATCGTATATACAGGATATATACAGGATATTTGTATCCCGTCTCAGATCGGGAAGTTGCTGATAAAAGTTTATTTTTACCTATACAAATTATTATTTTTTTTTTCCTCTCAGGATTTTCGGGCTGCACAGGATATTAAATATTTTTAATATGAATGAATAACATCTCCCTGTCTCTTAAAGACCGAAAATTGGATCCTGGAATTTCTCCTTCATTTTAAATCGCTGGAAATTCCTTCACAGAATTCATTACTTTAAAAATTTGTAAATATGAGTCAGCCTCTCGTTCCCCCTTCTCATTTATATGCCTCCTGTTGTGCCAGGGTAAACAATTTATTACTTTTATTATTAAAAAAAGAAATATAAAAAAAAAAAAAAATGGGTATGAATTTATTCACCCGCATTCATTGTTTATAATAAAATGAATGTAAATTGCATTGGGTTAAACGTAAATTGATCATTTATTGAATGGGATGTGCCACAAATCAGAACGCATGTGGAACAAAAGCATCTGTCGATTTTCATATTCATATTTTTGTATTCACATTTATTCATTATTCGCATTTGAGTTTGCATACTCATTCACAAACTCATTTCGAATTCAAATTGATGTGAAGTTTTTTCTTTTTCCTTTTTCTAAATTGTTAAATTATCTTTAATTTATTTTCCATTTCCATTAATGGGATTTTTGTGAACTTCTGTTGTCCTGGCCTAGTGCACTTCCTTTCCATTCTGGCAGGACGAATCTGGGCTCTAGTGCAGGACTAAATCAATTGCCACTAGCTTTGTGTTGAATGCGCCTAATGGCCAACGGTTGTGGCACCACCAATTATAAAGCTATTGTTAAGTACCCAAACTGCTCACACACACACACACTCGCACCATCACACACACACATATACTCTTACATATACATGGCTTTTACGCGGTGTGGGTCTACATTAGCCGGAAAGCCAAGGAAATTTAATTAAAAGAGCCAAAGGCAAGCGTCATTGGCAATGGCATCCCGAATTATGAGGGCTTCTACCGCGCACACGGCGTATGAGTTATGTGAGGCCCACAACTTCGCTGTATGTACGCTTGTGTGTGTGCGTGTGTGTGTGTGTGTGTGCTGCATACAAAAAGCAAAAAGTGAAAATTAATGGAAAATTAATTAAGTGTCGTTTAATGTTGTCTCAATGTAAACGCTTTCAACGCAGCGCAAATTAAATTGTTTATGCCACACACTGAGGCAGCCTCGTGTTTCAGCTCCCTTTATTTGCAAAACGAAATGTTGTTGTTGCTGTTGTTGTTGTTGTTGCTGCTGCTGCTGCTTAATGTTATTGTTGTTGCTGTTATTGCTGCCTCTTTTGATTTATTGCCTTTCATGTTGCTGCAATTTTGAGTGGCACGTTGAATATGAAAGATGTTTTCTGCTAGCGGCTGGCAGGGCCTCCGCACTTGCCACAGCTGCCGCACTTGCCACCAGGCATTGCAATGTATCTGCCACTGCCACTGCCACTGCCACAGCCATTGATACATACTGCTGTCATTGCTGATGCTTGCGGCTAGCCACTTGAGCGTTAGTTCCTGGCCATTAAATTAGATTTGCATTGGATTCACGTGGCGTATGCGCAATCTCTGCGCTTTTTTCATATGCAAAGTAAATGGAACAGTAAATTTAAATAGTAATTTTCCAGCGGCTTCAATTCACTCAGTAACACATTATAAACGTCATGCCACGCCCCCTACCTCTCACCCCCTCTCCCCCACTCTCTCTCTCTCTCTCTGTCTGTCTTTTGCTATTCAGTTTTACCTCCCGCTGCTGCTGTTATGCTTCCCATTGCATTCATTTTATATACACGTTCACACATTGAAGCCATCCACGTCCCGCTCCACCCGCCGAGCCCACGCCCCGAACATGTGTAACCCAATCCCCATTGCTTACCTTCTTGCAGTAATCAAGCAAATCCATTTTATCACGCAAACATGTGGCGCCCGTTGTCTTCTTGCTGAGGTCCGTCACCCAGCGACCCTCCTCGGACAGATACTGCGGCTGATAGATTTGTCCGGCTTCGCATAGAACTGCTATCTGTGGCTCCCAGCGCGGCGAGGCGGCCTGTGAATGCAGATGGTAGAGAAGGAAAAGGAAGCGGTTAGGCACTTGTACATATAAATGGTATAGAAATATATATACATATACATATAGATATATGATGTGGGTAGGGGTGTGTGTAAATATAAAAAAATGTAGGTAAATAAATAATATATAATAATATCTAGGATAAAGGCGGTGTATTGCACTGCTTATTAGCAATGGGAAGGGCGTTGCCAGCAGACGGCAATGTGGATTGAGTTGCGTGTGGTCCTTAAAAAGTAATGGATATTTATTGATTGACTATCAATTCTTATAATGACGTTAAACAAATATTAGCTGCACTCGAACTGGGACAGCTTGCAGTGTTTAAGGGCTGAAAGGATGTGCCGCTGTGTGTAAGGACTTTCCTTTTAATTGCTGAGTAAACATGCAGCGGGCAAAAGTGATTGGAGGACAATGGAAAGCCATCAGAGTACAAACAGTGGGGCGAAGGTTACGTCAGTCCTGCCTACGCATCAATATTCCTCCCATCAATGGAAATGGGATAATGATTACTCAATAAGTGCAATCCGCTTAACTGGCGTTTCGAGATCAGAGGGAATAGCAATAATTCATTCGCCATTGGGCACACTGTGCGTGGGCACTTGCAACACGGCGGGTGCGTAATGTGTCTATGCCATGTGGCATAGACCGAGAACGAGCCTGAGTCCCAGCCCCAGTCCCAGCCTCAGTCCCAGGTCCCAGCACCAGTCCCAGTCCCAGCCCCAGCCCCCGACCCAGCCTCTGATTTAGTTCCTTTTTAAGCCTCAGCCGCCGTCCCAGTCTGAGCTCGAGACCGAGACATTAATCATACGCCACATTGTGCAAGTGAGACTTGCCTCACAGCAGACGGTGCGGTGCTGTGTATAAGTGTGTTAGTGTCTGCGAGTATGAGTGTGTGAGTGTGTGCGATTGCATGTGTGGGCGTGTCTGAGCGATAAAAAATGATGATGCCACATAAGAGGACACACGGACAGAGATCACATTTGGCCATAAATATGAGTAGGTTAGAGCAGCAGGCATGCTGCCACACATGCCACACATGCGGCAATCATCTGAGACAACTGAACTCATTAGGTCGAAGAAGGGGCTGGGGCGTGGCTAAGCCTCAACGATGTCTTAAATGGTTCATTACGAATGCCATTGGCAGGCGCTGTCTACCAGCCACCAGCCACCAGCCAACAGCCACCAGCCACCATTTGGCAGCTTGATGAATGGCCAGTTGAATTATGCATAGACAAGCAGCAAAGAGGCTTCAATTGATGGATTGATGGTTTCACTGAATGATTGAATGATTGAATGACTTGACTCTGATTTGTAAAGCGGAGTTAACTGTGTTAAGTGGCACGCCCATTGCATCGCTTCCAGGAAGCGCCTCAATTATCAGTGGCTTAGCTTAAGGGACATTGTCATCAGCATCATATTTTGTTCTATTCTCATCTACCATCCTCCATCTTCCATCCTCCATCTTCCATCCTCCATCTTCCATCCTCCATCTTCCATCCTCCATCTTCCAACCTCTATTTTCATCTTCCATCTTCCATCTTCATCTTAATCTTCATCTTAAGCTCGTTAATATCTTATCTTGTTGGTGCTTTCATCGGACGTTTCTATGGCACTTCAACTTTCAATCAGTTTGCTTTTGTTTCAACGCTTTTGATGTTTCCTAATGACGCCTTCAACAACACCTATTTATCCACACACACACACAGACACCCAGCTGCACATAGAGAGCGATACCAACACTTATTATTTATTCTAGTGCTTAGCATTTTTCTTTTAGCTTTGTACTAAAATTCCAGCCAAGTCTCCTCCTCTCCTTTGTACTAGTTTTTGTTCCCATTCTATGGGAACTATGGTAACAAGCAGATTAATAGTTGCTGCGCCAACTTGAGAGCAGCCCCCAGGCAATGCATCCCCCATTCCCGCCCCCTCCATAAACCTTTGCATTTCGTCTCCATCAACCCATTCCCTCACAGATCCCTTTACAAATCCTCTCCCCTCTCCCATCCCTCCAACCATCTCATCCCTCCACCCATCTCCACCCATCTCATCCCTTTCCACCCATTCATACATTCATTCATCTATCTTTTCAGTGCCTGTCCTGCATTGGTTGCTGCCGCTGCAGGAGCTGCTGCTGCTGCTGGTGCTGCTGTTGCTGGTGCTGCTGTTGCTGGTGGTGCTGCTGCTGATGGTAGTGCAATTGCAATTTCCATTAGTTGATGCCATTGTTTGGCATGAATCCTGATAAGCTGCAGTTCATGTTTCCCAAACTCGCATCTGAATACATTCAGATTCAGCATTCATTCAGCCAGCCCAGTGATTCATGCCATTCATATGAGTTAACTCACAACTCGTCAGCTACAAATGCATTCCATTCTGTGAGCCCTAAGCATTGTCAGCACCACCGTAGCCTAGCCATCCACATTTCATTCAAGGCATCCCCCAACATCCTGTCTGCTGTCTGACACGATAATCGACATTGTTTCCTCAAGCCTTCGGTTTGCTCATCGCTGTGGAAATAAAGTCGCTCCGATGTTGAATTGATTCTATATAGAAAGCTATATATCAACATGTTTGTTTATATTTGTTTAGATTTGCCGGGATTTCATAAGCTTTGGAAACTTTTACTCGGAAATATTTTTAGATCAAAAACTAAATAGTAAAAAAAAATGTGAAAATATTGTTTTCCCAACAATAAAGTCCAAATATTTACTAAACTCATGAACGCTAGGAATTTTATGCTCTGACTGGATTCTTGGTAGTCCAGCAGGAAACTTTTATATTCATTTTAAAAGCTTCAAAGGATTCCGAGATATTTGTTTGGGTTTCATTACTTTAAAGTTGGGACTTTTGGTTTTATTTTTTATTATGCGAGGAAAGTCATTAATTAGTTTTATGGCAAGGCATTCAGTAATTTTTCATTTTTGCTCATTTGGAAATATTTTTTAAATTTTCAGGAAGTTTTCTTTTTTTTTTTTTGATAATTTCCCTAAGAGAAAAAATAATAAAATATTAAAAATATTAAATTTATTATTAGAATTTTGTTTCACATCAAGAAACTCGATATAAGACTTAACCTCAGAATTTTTAAAGTAATTCAAAATTTATCTAAATATTTAGATAATTAAAATATTAATTTCAATTAATTTTTAATTATTTTATTTACTTATTCTTCTCTATTTGTTTGCTTCTCTATTTCTTGCTCATATATTTATCCTCTTTCTTTCCTCACTCGCTACTTTATTGACTCGTTGCTTTATTTAGTAGATTCTTCATTTTTTTATTAACTTCCCAATTTTTATTTAAGTCATTGTTCCCTTTTTATTTGATTTAAAATTAATTTACTTGTCGCTAAATAAAAAAATCTACTTAAAATAATAAATGGGAGAAATGATATTTATTTTTTTTCTTTTTGGTCTGAGTTAAACTGGGGAAGTGCTCCACTTTTTCGTCATTTCCTGAAAGACATTCCTTATATGATTTGTATGCAATGGTATTAGGAACTTCGTCAGTTTCCTGCTGCAAGGACCCTACACTGTTCTACATACAATAAGTTCGCAACACTCCCTAAAGAACTTATGAAGTTTTGCAATGTACAAAATGTTGCTTCTTTTTTGTTTACGTTTCTTTTTGTTTTTATCATCATGGCAACAGGAAAATTGAGTTTCCAACGCTTGGATAAGTTGCCAGAGGTGGGAAAATTGAGTGTTGGTTCTGGGCTAAAACGGAAAATGAACGAAGGCAGAAGGAAGTGAGTGCGGGAAAGAGTGGGAGGATATATTGAGGAGGAAGGAGAGAGAGAGAGAGAGAGAGAGAGAGAGAGAGTTAAGGGTGAAGGAGAAGGACATGGTAGGAGGAGGAGGCGGAGGCGGAGGCGGGGCCTGTGTATGCAAACTCCATTATCAAAATGCATTTGATGAACATAACGTGGCTGCACATAAACTGCATTAAAAAGGACTTCCGCCTGTCCTGCTAATAAATATAATAATAGCGTGGAGTCCTTAGCATGTGTGTGCAGCCAAGCAACGGCACTGACTACCGCCTCCCTCCCATAACTTTCACCCCAATTTAACTTTATACTCTCACTCCCTTTCCCTCTCACACACACACACACACACACACACACACATTCACTCCTTTCCCTGCTCTGACCTGACTGTCAGGCTTGTCAGTCATTTATCCATCCGCACACACCAATTGCCATTATTCATGTGCCTGTGCCCGGGTGTGTGTACTGAGTGTGTGCGTGTGTGTGTGTGTGTGTGTTGTTGATGTGCTTATGTGTGTGTGAGTGTGTGCTCAACTATTTCAAAAGTAATTAAGTTGCAAAAAGGCGCAACGCCGTCGTCGAGGTTCTTCGGTTCAGCGTCGTCTTGTTCCTGACGTGGCAGCATTTTTCCAGGCAATCTAATAATTCACAAAGCCACACACACACACGTGTGTATATATATTTATAAAAATATACATATACATATATATATGTGTGTATGTATATGTGCTTATAACTCTGCATGTTGTTTGCATGCGAAAAATTCGTTGGCCCGAGCTTTTGGCTCGGCTCTGTTTGCCTTTTCAACGTCATTATTGCAATCAGCCTGGCAATACATGTAGCTTGCCTTTGGTGTTGTCGTTGCAAGTGTTGTTGTTGTTGTTGTTGTTGTTGTTGCTGCTGCTGCTGTTGTTTACGGTGACACCATAACATATGCCAACAAACAAAGGCAGCAATGAAAGTGCAGTAGCCGCTACAGTAGGCGGCATATTTAATAATGTCGCTGCCCGGGCAACGCAATCAACCAACATAAAGGCAAACACAAACACTGCCACAGTGCAAAAGTACACACGCACCAACACAGATGCATGCACAAACAAGAGTGGGAGTGTGTGTGTGTGTGTGTGTGTATATCTCTATTATGAGGAAAACATTTTTGAAGCTGCTTTTTTTCATTTACTTTCAAAACGATTAACATGCACTCAAAAAGGGATCAAAACAATATATTCATGCATATATAAGATATTATGCTCACGCACACAAACACACACACACACACAGTGAAGTGTAGTGCCGTGTAGTGCAGTGTAGTGCTCAGGCTGAGCTTGCAAGTGGCCAGACTGCGAGTTGTGGCTGTCAATCATCGGAAATGAGTTTGCGAAAACTTGTTTGGTGGTTGGGAAAGGGAAATTGGAAAAAGGTGGCGGTGCTGGTGGTGGTGGTGGTGCAAGCTAACTGAGTCATTGGCAGACGACAATCCAATTCGAAATTAACTAAAGGACATACACAGACACATGCAGCCACCGCTACGCAGCTGGAGCGGATGTTAGAACGGAAGTTGCAATATGCGTCGCCAGCCAAAGGCAACGGCGATTGCAATTGCAAAAGTCTATGGGCCAATAGTGTTGCATATACAGCTTGCCACGCCTCTATGCCTCTACGCCCCTGCATCCATACACCCATACTTGTTGTTGTTGCTGCTAGTGCTGTGATTTTTGTTGCTTTCCAATTGCAATCAAAGTTCATTTTGTGTCTTGTTGCACACAACGCATAGAGGCAAAAATGTAATCAACGCACATGTGGGCGTGGCACTTGCTCCAACTACTGTCGCAACGATCCGCAGAGTCTGGTTACTGTTCAGGTGACAGGAACACGGCAACACCGAGGACCCAAGGACCCAAGGACACCAGAACATCGAGTGTCAAGTGCCTGTCAGCAACAGATGCCGGCCAGACGCGCGGTGGCCACTTTGGAGCGGCACATGAAGCTGAAGGGCCACTGGGCTCTGGCTCCTTCACACGCCTCTTTGGGTGGGCTCAATTGGGGGCTTGGGGCGGCTGGTACACGATTTAACATGTCCACAACTCAATGGGCCACTTCAATAGAAGCAACAATATCCACTCCGTGGATCAAGTAAACAATAAAAAATATCCTGAATCTGAAGCCTAACAGCGCGCCACATGCTTGACCTATTGCATCCTGGCTTACAGGACATTTTAAGAATATGACTCACTGCAGGATAATATATTTTAAATATTTCTGAGTATCTCAACATTCCGAGAGATTCCACAATAAAATATGAAATTTTTGGTTCGGTCATTATAGCGTGTACAGCCTGTATTTAATTTGGAATAAAGTTAATAGAATTGATCTCAATTTGTCAATCAAGAAATCAAAAGGATGTGCCGTTCAAATGAACAATAAAAATTCTCAATATTTTCTACGCTTCGTTGAGACAAAAGATGAAAACAATTTTTATACATTCCTTGAATGAGATGCCCGGAATTATTTCCAGGAATCTATGGCTTCAATTGATGGAATATATGGAATATATGCATGAGGTCCTTTGCGATTTGATGAAATTTATATATTTATTTATTTGTTGGTAATTCTTAGATTTTATTTTTTTATATACTTTTTATCTTTAACTTTAAAAGTCAGAGCCTCGGAATTTCTTACGGAAATTCGTGGAAAAGTTTTGCCAAAGAGAATTCTAGAGAAGTGGAAAACAGCAAAGCAAGCGGGGCAATAAGTACCCGGTACTTATACTGCGACAGGACTAAGGACTAGGGGGAGAAGATGTCAGAAGATGGGAGAAGGCTGCTGGAACTGGCAGCGGTAGGCAGGCAACGGGAGGCGGGAGGCTGGTAGCAGGCATTGGGCATTGGGCAGCGGGCAGCGGGTGGAAACACAATTATGTTAATGTTTACTCGACCGTAATTAACTCAAATTTATGATATTTTAATTTTGCCACAGCGAAGGATATGGAGGGGCACGTCTCTGGCGCATTGCAGGCCAAGAAGAAGGTAGAATGTTCCGCACGCAATGGGGAAGAAGGGGCAACAGGCGGTGACGGCGGGCAACAAGGGGCGACAAGGGGCAACAACAAGGACCGGCGACAGGCGACAGGCGACACTTGAGAGCAGGAAAAGTTGAATACGTTCAAAGCAAAGCTCAAAACCAAAAGAAAAACACAAAAGAAATTGCGTTATAATAACACACGTAATAAGTTTTTCTTTCGTTTTTCCTCTTCCCATTCTCCACACTCAGCATCCGGAACCGGAGCCACAGACAAATACAAATTTAATGTGATGATGTAAGACAAAGGAAAACAGAGGAAAAGCGAAATGTGCGGAAACCATCGGAGATTAAATGCTCTTTGAAAATATATAATTTTTCCAACTGAAGGTTCATAAGTTGTTCATGTTTTTCAAAATATATACAACTATATATATATAGCTATAAATAGGAATGTCTTTATGGCAGATCTTGACTTCCTATAAAAGAGTAAACGATTTTATTTTAATCAAATAAATAAATAATATATAGGTGAGGTCTATGAACATAAATTAATATATGTCTATAAATATATATATAAAGATATTTTTATGGCAAATTTTGACTTCCTATAAATGAGTAAGCGATTTGATTTTAAATAATCTGATAGAATAAAATATAAAGGTGAGGTCTATGAATATATTTATATATACATATATCTAAATATACATATAGAGATATTTTTATGGCAGATCCTGACTTCCTATAAAAAAGTAAGCGATTTGATTTTAAACAATCTGATAGGAAAAAATATATAGGTGAGGTCTATGAATGTAAATATATATGTATATATATCTATATAGATATTTTTATGGCAGATCTTGACTTCCTATAAAAGAATAAGCGATTTCATTTTAATCAATCTCAAAGGAAAAAACATACAGATGAAATAAAATATGAATACAAAAGGACTTTCCATAAAATACGAAAAAATACTTCGAATGGATCGAAAAGGATTTGAAGATTTATTGTGGTTGATCCTTGTGATATAAAATATATATAAATTTTTATATTTTGATTTCTCTAAATTTACTTAATAATTGTTACTCAATAAATGAATATATCATTTTATATGAAGAGACATAAATTATAATATAAATTAATAGTTCTTTTTAGAAATTATACCAATATTTATATTTACATTTATTTATTTATATATATAATATTTTATTTGCTATATTTTATATATATTTTATGTAAAGAAGGACATGTTTTTAAAGTGGAATTAACGCAAATTTAAAATTTAACATTAAGAGACACTCATGTCTTGAATGGGAACTTTATAAAGATCAAAAAATATCCTTAAACGCTTTCAGATAATTTTTTAAAAATAATATATAGTTAAAGCGATACGTGAAAAACTAATATTCTTTTTAAATATTTTTTTTTATTTTATTTTAAACTATTTTTTTAAATTTTTTAATTTATTTTATATTTAATATTTTCCAGAAACGAGGACTGATCAAGACAGAGCCCAACAGCAAAGTAAGTCATTTATGTGATTATGAATATATATCTTAAATATGAATATATATCCTATATATAAAAATATATCCTAAGTATGAGTATATATTATATATATATATATTATTTTATATGTATGTATATTTAGGAGAGAAAAGAAGAAGAAGAAAATGTGGACTTAAAAATTCAGAAGAAACGAAAAATTTACTGTTTATCAAAGTCGATGTTAAGGCGCCACAAAGTGTTGCCACATGGGGCATCCAGTAGAGTGTGTATGCAAAGCGAGGACAGAGAATGGGGGAATCACAATGCGACAATGCGACGGACCGAGAGGGGAAGGAGACAGCAAAGACAGAGGAAAGAAAATAAAAGAGAAATTATGTTGTGCATGTTAAATGCGGGGAGGCAGGAAAACAACACGTAGCAAATGCAATACAAATAGTGAAAAATAGCCAGCAAAATGGAGGAAGAGTCGGCTGTATGGTAGAGTAGCTCTACACATATACAAATTTATGTGTGTGTGTGTGTGAGTGTGAGTGTGAGTGGTAACTGTGGACTAAATAGCATGTCGCGTTAAAGAGGCTTAAAGTAAGTCAAAGTTGAAAGTTTTGGCCACTGAGTTTGCAATAAGCAAAGACACACACACACACTTACCAATACACACACGGAGACACAGGCATACACCTTATCACACACACACACACACACACTCACCCACACACTGTGTCAGGCTGTGACTATTATTTATGAGTTTTCTACGTTTTTTGCCTTCTGTGCATTTTTCGCTTTTTGGCATTTAATTTTTTTCCGTTCTCCTCCTTTTTTGCTTTTTCTTCTTCCTCTTCCTCTTCCTCTTCTTCCATTTTTTTTCTTTTTTTTGCGTGTTTTTTGTTGTGGCTCAATTTCGAGTGTCAAAGCGTTCTACTCGCTGTTGTTCCTGCTGTTGTGTATGTTTGTGCTACTACTTGGTGACTCAGCATGACAGTCACACACACACACACACACACACACACACACACATACACATGCATAGAGAACCCGCTCATATATACACATTTTTCTGCAATTGCGTTGTGTCCTGCGGCGTTGGTCATAAAATTTCAACGCTTTGTCCCTGTCCGTTTGTATTTGAATCGAATTCGAGGTTGGACTTCTTGTATACAAACGAATTCGTAGAAGCACACACACACACACACACACACGTACACACACACACACTCATACTCACACTCATACGACGTACGCATAACCGCATACATGTTGGAATTTCGCTTCAGGCTGCAAACATGAAACGATGCCAAAGAATCAAATGCATGGAAAGAGCCAGAAAGAGAAAGAGAAAGATAGAGAGAGAGAGAGAGAGAGAGAGAGAGAGAGAGAGGGGACTGGAAAAACTTCAAAAACTCAGAAGCTCGAAACTGAAACTTCTAGCTAAAAGTTTTGTGCCAAGTGAAATCCAAAAAATGTTGCTCTTCTTTCACTCGAGCTGTGCGGCACGCAGGTAAGTCAGTCAGACAAGTGATGACTTTGATAGAGCGCACACACGCACACACACATGTATACATATATATGTACTGCCCCTCGAATGCACATACACATGCAAGGACACACACACACACACACACACATGCTCATGGAAATTTAAATTAATTTCCGAGAAGTGCCTGCAAGTATGCAACAAAATTTTTTTATTTGGTTCACTTTGTTGCCTGTCGTCGCACACGATGTGTGTGTGTGTGTGTGTGTGTGCGTGTGTACTCCATGTACTATGTGTACTATGAGTATAGTGTATACTCACTATATGTGTTGTGTGTAGCTGTGTGCATACTGAGTGTATGCACTGTACTTCTAATTGACGTTGCAAAAAGCAGTTTTAATTACATTTGCTGGCACAGCTTGAGAAGGCAGCAGCATCGGCGCAGGCGGTACAAGAAGCGCTCATCGCACAACGTTGAACGTTGCACGTTGCACGTTGCACGTTGAACGTTGAACGTTGAACGTCCAACGCCCAACGGCCACCCATCTGACAGCAGGCGTGTACATATTTCATTTATATCCCATACTCTGTCCGTTATTATTACTGATTTTTTTTTTTTTTACATCTCTTCTTTTTTCCCCATGCCCCCCTCCCTCGCACATCCTTCACTCATCCTTCACTCATAATCTGCCGCATTTGAAGCAATATCAATATCAGCCCTTCGTGGCGAATGTCATGTCAATTTAAATTTTGCCATCGAACTGCAGTTTCCATTTGCTGTTATCCTCATCGTAGATCTAATTGATTTTGCATAGCCTTCACCTGCTCCTCGATGCTATCAGCAGCTCTTCAATTATCCTAACTTTGGGCAAATGAAATTATCCGAACTCGTGTTCGGCTTCCTCTCGTTTCATTTCGCTTCGCTTTGCTTCTATTCTACTTTTTTTTTCTTTTTTTTTTTCTTTTTGGTCCCGCCCCCCTCCTAGCCAAAAACTGGCTTGTGTCCTGGGCGGCCAAAGTTTAGATTGCCATTCGATTTCAGCTTCTCCCGGGCCCGCCATGTGCCTGCCTGCGCTTAGAAGACTTAAGGGTATTTACCCACCTTCAAACAGAGCCCTTTTTTTTCTTTTTTTTTTTTTTTTTTTGGGTGGGTGGGGGAGAATGTGTAGTGGGTTTCGGGCGTGTCCCCAACTTCGTTATTTGTCGATTTGGCTCAGGTCACCAAGCCAAATTGCCGGTCCTTCCAATTTTTTCGGGCTTTGGTTCAATTTTTTTTTCCTTTAGCTAATTGAGTGTGATTTAATCGAAGGATGTGCAGGATGTGGAGGGCTACCTTGGACTCTGGCATTATTTTAAAAATGTTAATGCCCCTGAAGACCGTTTGAAAAAAATTTCATAAAACATATAAAAGAGTCTGCCGGAAAAAAAATAAAAAAAAAAACTGCCATCGTTTGAAAATGACATCAAAAATTTTTCTTATTTAAAGGTAATTGGAAAATCTAATAAGTTTTCACTTCGTTGGCATTTGAAATGCTGGTGGAGTGGAGGCGATTAATTACCCGAGGACTGCATCGACATTTTTCTGACAGTCCTTTTCAATTGAAGCACTTCAACGGCTTCCTTTACGAAGAAGCTCATTTGGGTCGATTTTTATAGCTTATTAACTGTTTTCCATTCTCATTGAAATTTCCACTGCTTTTCTTTAGCCTTTGCCCAATTTGACTTTTCTCTATTCTGTGCCTTTTTTTTAATACAAATTTTAGAGTCTCCTCTTTGATAAAAAATTAATTTTTTATTATTTCAATTTATAATTATAATTTTGATTTTATTTTTTTGCGGCGATTTTTCTACCTTTTAATCCTTGCTTGGAAAATACCCTTAAAATAATTTATTTATAATTAATTATTCAACTTTTGGGCATAGTGAGAGATGTTAAATATTTAGGAGTTTATTTGATGTCCTTGAAGAAGCTGATAAACAGGTTACAATTTTTACAAAGCAAAAAAAACTTTATCCAAGCTTTTCAAATCTCAAATCAACCTTGTGCACTAATTAGAAGCACAGGATACAGATGCTTATCCTTGAAGCAAAAATGTGATAATTGGAAAAATACTATTTTAAGTATCGGAAAACTGTTGGACAAGTTCTTTTCCCAAGTGGAAAGTTTTCTTAGAAATGTCCTGCTTGCAGTAGGCACTTTTCGGTTAAGTCCTTGAGCTGTAAAGTTTATATTCCCCCCAGTAGCGGACAGATCTAAATATAAACTATTCTTCCCAACTTTTACATCCTTTGTGGCCTCCATAAATTGGAAATTATTTTGTCCATTAAATCGTGTGTTTTTAGCCATCAATCACTACAACATTTCTCACAGCTCATCGATTGGTTCTATCAATAGATAACTCATATGTGAAAGGACATCCTTGAAGGTATTTGTGATGGAATTTGGCAGTACAAAGCGAAGACACAATTTTATAATGTGTCAGGTGAATCAATAAAAGTGTCACTGGGAATTCGGAGTTAAGTACAGTTGAGAGCAGGGAATGTCCTTTTAAGGGATCATCCGCAGCTTTTACATACATGAAAAATTGCCCAAATTCGCAACGCAACGCAACAAACACAAAAAAACAAAAAAAACAAAAAACAAAAAAAAAAAAATGTATATAACAAAAAAAGGAAGTAAAGAGCAAAAACGAAAAATCAGGAGAAAACAACTGTAAATTAAGCCCGCAGGAAATTAATGCTGAATCAGTAAACCAATCAGCAAAATTACGCAACAAAAATGCTCCGGGGTGCGGTTCGGAGTTGGTTGCACGGTTCCCCGGATGAAGCCGGAAACAAGTTGCGGGGCTACGCTACGTTAACTATAGTGCCACGGGCTTTAGCCCCGATTATATATTCTATATATCTCCATCTCACTATATTCTCTCTCCATGCGTGTGTGCGTGTGTGTGTGTGTGTGTGTGTGTGTGTGTGTGCGTTAACACATTAATGGCCCCAAATGCTGGCCAAGCTCTCGTCCATGGAATGCATTAAAATGAGACTAGCAAATTTTAAGCTGGCCACAAATTGCTGCGGCTTAAACGTTGGCCCAAAAACAAAGCCCTTCATAATAAATATGATTAATTTTAAAGGCACACATCAAGCGTATTATCTATGCGTGTGTGCGTGTGTCCGTGTGTATGTGTGTGTGTGGCTGTACATGGTACAGTTGGCCAGGAAGCGCCCATGAAATGGAATGCATAAAAATGGCCAGAAATGAAAATTCAAATCAACAAAAATTTATGAAAACTAAGTGGCGCACGAGGGCAGAGAGTCCTGGCAATGTAACCGCCCCCCCTACGACCACCCTGTGCTTTCTGCCCTTTCAAACATTTCCCATCTCTGATCCTGGAAACAAAAAAAAAAAATTAAATAAAAAAAAGATTCTTCTCGTCGGGCGTTGCGTCCATGACGAAGCATTGCAATTCAATTAAGTGTAAAAACTAATTAAGTGACTCTGCCATGGACCGAGGACCTGGCAGAGGACCTGGCAGAGAACGTCGTTGGTGCCCAGCGATAAAGGGGGGTGGGGGCTCCTTTGGCAGCCACGCCTACAGGCCTACTGGAGTGCGAGTGTGGATGCCTGTTTGAATATGTGTATGCGCGTGTGTGTGTGTGTGTGTGCGTGTGTATTGCATACTTTTTGGTAAAACTTTGGCGTGCGTCAAAAATAAATTGAAACCGGAAGCAGGCTCACACACACACGCATACACGCACACACGCACGCAGGCACACACGTACACGCACGCTTATGTGCAGCTAGAGATAAGGCGAGGAAGCGTGAGTGACTGAGAAGGAGAATGTGAGATATTGTGAGCCCGTGCGTGTTTCAAGATGGCGACTTTGACAACACTTGGGCCTAATGGCTGTCTGACAGTCTGACAGTCTGGCAGGCAGTTGGACAGACAGGCAAACAGACAGACGGACAGGCAGGCAGTCAGGCAGCCAGGCAGCCAGGCAGTCAGCAAAAACTTTGCCCTGACAGCGACTAATTCGCATTCTGTTAATGCACACACAACCTCCATTCATTCAGCCGCCCCTTTCCATTTTCTCTGCCCGCCCACTACCTTCCATTTTCCATTTTCCACTTCCCGCTTACCGAAATTCAAATCCATTTCCATAACCTACCATTTACTCAAGCTACCTACTCGTAGCTCCCGTTCCCCGCTCCCCGCTCCCTGCTCCCCTCTTGCTTCTCCTCTCATCACTCTTCCCTCTAGCTACTTCGCCTCTCCCTCCCCCTTTCCTCTTCGCCAAGCAACATCCCGTTTAACCTTACTTTAGCTCCAATTTTCCTCAACTTTCTCTCCAGTCGAGCACCATTTTTCCCGCTGCTCTCATTTTCCCATTTTAATCGCAAGCGTAAGCCAAATGAAAAGCTTTTTCAATTTATTTTCTCACATCGTTTCCTTACCTCGGAGCCAAAGTAAACCTTTGATGCTTAATCATTTGGCATTGCGCAGGCAAAGCATTGCTTCGCCTCTGGATCCTGCCACACTTAATATCCTGGATGTGTATGTGTATTATAATAGCATCTACAGCAGTGGCAGTGGCAACACCAACAGCAACACCGGCAGTAAAAGCAACATCAACAACATTAGCAGCATCATCAGCAACAGCCAGAACACCAGCAGCAACAACCAGAACAACAACAACCAGAACAACAACAACAACAACAACTAGATTGTCAGGAACAATGAGGAACAACAGGATGAAGTTCGTTCCGTGAAGCAATTTGTACGCCTTATGCTTTTTACAATATTAAAGAGGATTGCTGGCAATTGCAGATTGCAGTGGATGATGAGTGGATGGGTGACAGGAAGCAGCCGTGGGGCTGGCAGAGGTTGCCAGGGGTTACTGCTGGGATGGGGAGAAAGGATACGGAGAAGTCAGCTGGGTGAACTGCTATAACCGTAAACATAAAGTTGCAACTTTGTAAGCTTAAGACCGGCTTCCGATAAGCTGCCGCCTGCAGTCAAAGTCGCACAGCCAACGACTAATTGCATTGCCCGCCACTCACAAGATGATGCTGCAACGCAAGGCTCAACTAGGGATAATTGCGGAGGCAGCCGCAGTTGTAGCCGCAGCCGCAGCGGCAGTGGCAGCGACAGCCGCACCAACAGCGACGGCGACAGTCAGAGTCAGAGCCAGAGTCAGAGTCAGAGTCAGATTCATAGCCAAAAGAGTGATAGAAGAGGAGAGAGAAGGAAAGAGGAAAGGAAAGAGGTAATAAGAGGATGGGGAAGAGTATGATGAAAAGATGAGAAGATGAGATGATGGATAGAGGGGGGAGAGAGAAACGTTGAGCGACAGGAGGCAAAATGCAGCTGAAAGCCAGAGCCCGAAGGATGGAAGCTAGATGGATATTCAGTAGCAATTGCAGGGGCTTTGATAAACGGAAACGTGAGCTTAAAGCATTTCACGCTCATTACGATGGGATAAGGTACACACACACACACACTCACACACTCACACACACACATGTACACATATGTTGAGGTGCTCAACCATTGGCAGAGATTGCAGATGAAAGCTGATTAAATTCATGATTGAGTTGCCTGCCAGTTAGTGAAGTGAAGTGAGTCCATTAAATGAACTCCTCTGTTCGGAGGGGGGGAGGGGGTTCAGGGAGCAGTGAAAAGAATGTACCTGCAGGTGGTTAACGGTTAAACTGCTTATCTGCGCACCTTTGTATCTGTGTATCCTTTTATCTGCATTATCTACTCATACATACAATTTCATTTTTTGTTTACTTTTTACTTTTTACTTTTCGGAATTTGAATTCGAATTCGATTTCGATTTCGATTTTATTTCCAATCGCTTTACGCTTGTAACGTTTGCGATTTTCTCATTATCTCAGTGAACTGAAGTCAATGAATTACACTTACACACAGATAGTAAGCACACACTGATACACACTGACATGTTTAGACACTCACACACCCACACACACACACACTGCAACAAATGAGGGTTGGTAAATGCTGTTTACGTGCATAAATTACAAACAGATTGCCAAACGAATGCAAGAGCCTTGACTGACACACGGGGCGTATGCGCAATCTGGTAGAAGTGTTGACGGAGGCGAAGGTGTCAAGTGTTAGGCAAAGAAAGCAAAAACACAGGATGAGTGAAGGAGCCATAGAACCAAAGAACTAAAGAACCAAAGAACCAAAGAACCAACGAACCAACGAACCAAAGAACCAAAGAACCAACGAACGAGAGAGCGAAAGAAGATAAAGATGTGTAGCTAAAACTTTTCGACTAAGGCAAATGTCGAGGAGGTGGAGAAGAAGGGGAGGGGGGGAGGTGTCAGAGGTGGATTACATCACGTCGGGCAGAGGCCACAAACTTCTGCCATTGAATTCTGTGGCTGCGTATCGAATTAACCAGCCACAAAGGGGTAACCGACAGCTCAAGGGGTTCTTTAGGGGACGGGTGGACGGGTGGATGGGAGGACGGTGGACGGTGGACGGTGGACGAGGGGTATGGATATGTGGTAAGGGAAAGGTCGGGGGTGCTGGTAAAGCTTCACCAGTCACGAGGTTACTTCTAGGGTGTCGGAGGTGGTTTTCTCAGGCATCTTAATTAAGTGTAAAAAGTGCACACGTAGCAGGACGCAGTGGCAGCACTTAAAGCGGGGCCAATGCATGGAAATTGTTTAAGATTATGTGAAAATCACATTTTCCGATACATTAACATTCAGTTTATGGACAGGCATTTAATTTGCGACCAGCAAAAGGACACCAATTCGAATGCTGAGTGCAGTTCGAGGGGTGCTGAAGTGGAATAATGGATATTTGCAGTCAGAGCTGCCGTTGCAGTTGAGATCGAAGCAAATTATTGGGTTTTCCCTCTAAATGAATAAATTTCTGAATCAATAATTTTCAATTGTTAATTTTGAAAATAAACAATTTCCCAGCATTTTCCACCTACGCCCCACCAAACCACTGAGAATGTGTTCTGTCATTGCGTTCAATGTGTGTTAATGGGTCGATCCAAATTGGGTGCGGGGTTGGGTGGAAGCGCCTTACGTTGTCATCTTAAATTTCACGCGTATGCATACACACACACACACACACACACACACACACACACACACACACACACACACACACACACACACACACTTACACACACACACACAAATGCAGAACATATAAAAGTAAAATGATGATGATGGAGTGCAATTACTTGAAGCGGAAGTGACTGAAGTAGCTGCGTCTTCGACAGCAGCAGTCAATGAGGGAGGCCGGGAGGAGGGTAGCTGAAAGTGGCTAGGGAGGACGAGAGAGAGAGCAGATGAATGGGGGACGTTAAGAAGTCTGAGAAGCTCAAGAGGCCCTGAGCAGGATGTGGCAAAAGGCAACCAAATGAACTTTAATTAAATTCTTTATATGCACGCCTGTGCGTAATATTTTTCTGCTCCTTCACTCGATGTCATTAGAAAAAAATGGCGTCAGCTGTGGGGAAGCTGAGCCAGACCAGGAGAGGGAAAGAGAGAGAGTAAGATAGTGAGAGAGAAAGAGAGGAGCTGAGTGACTGAGATAAAAGAGGAGCAGCTAAGTAATTCGGAACGAAGTTTTGCGAGCTTAAGAACTCAGTGAAATTTCGGCAGCAACGAAGGGACAAAGCTAATCCCAGCTGACCAGCTGACCAGCTAACCAGCTAATGGAAGGACATTTCTTGACGTTACCTTAAACTCTTTCTATGCCAATGCATGTGCGCTTTGGTGTGGAAAATTTCGAGTAACTGGCAAATAAATTAAAATTGCACCTTTCCAAAGTTCCCTGCGAACTTTTACACCTTTTTGCCTCCTCATTCCTGTCCCCCTCTTCGAAGGACTTTCTATTTCTATTTATTTTCTTTTCACCATCTCTTATTTTGTTTCCTTTATTTTCCCCTTATTTATTTATTTATTTATTTATTTTTATTTTCTGTTCAGTTACAGTGAGTGCGTTTTCTTGCACCCTCGCACAAAAGGTCACTAAAGTTTTCAGTTTTTCAGTTGTTGCAGCTTCTGCCCTTCACTCCCATATCCTTTTCTATCCTTTGACTGGTTTTTATCAACTGCTTGTCCAGTCCCAACTATTCGCCCCGCCCATTGTATGCGCAGCATCGCCCCAATTGCAACAAACTTCAGTTTTTGACAAAAGTAAATGAGCTTCATTTTGTTGAATGGTGTAAAAAAGGAGTGGCAAGTGTTACTCCTGGCAATGACTGACGAGATGATATCCTGCTATTGGACAGACTCAACTTAATCTTCGTTATTTCGATACATGCGGCAAGCAGTAAACTGCTTGCACTCCCAACAACTGAACAATTGCTTCCTCCGACCCTCAAATGAATTTCGTCCTTTAGTAGACTTAAGAACTTAGAATTGATTATTCTAAATCAATTAAGTAATTTATGAATATTTATTTTATTTTATTAATTTTTTATATTTTATTAACTTTCCTGATTTTAAATTAAATTAGTTTTCTTTTTTAATTATGTCAAATTATTATTCATTTCAATTTAGTTGATAGTTCATTAAGCACTTCTAAGTTCTCCCTCTTCCTTACTGGGAACACATACACATACACAAAATGATATATATGTATAAGTAATTATCTATTATCCTTCCTTGTATATGCATATATATATAATCCTTATTCTTTCTTACTCTCCTGACTACCTTCTTTACACCATTTCTTCCTTCTAAAAGTAATGACGGCCAAAGTTTTCAGACGTTTTTTTTCGGCTGTTGTGTTTTTTGTGCGCAATTTGGGCACTAAAAAAAGGATATTCTAACATTGTCATTAAGCCTGCAACACCCTTGAAAAAAGTTCTTGGTTAAGGGCTGCAAGTTTATGTGTCTAAGCGACTAAAGCAACCGAAAATATTTTAATAAATATAAACGCTGCATTTATTATGTAAAATTCGAGCAAGGATTCGGTAAGAGTCCCGTTATAAAAGTAAAGTCATTAACTTAGGATATTTTAGTATATAAGTAGAAATACTTAAATTGTTAAGGAATGTTTAATATATTAAAAGTCTAATAATGGTTTCCATTCTTTAAAAGAAAGATATCCTTAAAGCTGTAATATTGAAGAATATCCTTCAACCATGAGCTGCTTTTATTTTTCTAAATACTTTCAATATAGTCGCCATTTTGTTTTGTGTCGATAAGAAGTATTTTCAGTAAATTTATATTTGGCTAAAGGAGCTCGACTTTGTGCCTTGAGTATCCTTGGCATGTATCTGTGTGCACCTTGTGTGTCCTTGCTACCACCTTCTTAGATCCTTCCTTTAATTATATCTTGAAGATTGGCCAACATTACGGCAGGGTATTCTCCAGTCGATCTTAAAGGATCATAAGGTATACCGTTTTTTTAATGTTGTCAACAAGGCGCCATTTTGTTTTCGCTTTTAAAAGCTCTTTACCGTAAACTTTTATTTTTTTACACTCCTTTTTGTTGCTTTGCCTGTCGCTTTTTTGCGTATCGTTAAATATTTGTGCATATTTAGCAAAAAGTTGAAGGAGCAAAAAATTAAAAGCGTTGGGAACTTAAAAATTAGTACAATTAAGTTTAATTGACGTAATTTCTAGTGACGCCAGGACCAGAAGGACATCCAAATGGCAGCAGTTGGACAGCTGAACAGCTGAACAGTTGAACAGTTGAACAGCTGAACAGTTGGCCTTTCTTTTTGTTAAACATTTTTCGACCATGGAATCTGAGCAAATAAGGAGCAGTGTAACTGCGGGGACCCAAGGACTAGGAACTGTAAAGGGCAAGCGGCAAGCGGCAAGCGGCAAGTGGCAAAGGACAAACGACAAGCGGGGAACTGCTAGCTGTGAACTGCGAACTGCGAACTGCGAGCTGCAAACTGCGAACTGTGAACAGTGAACTGCGAACTGAGAACTGAGAACTAAGTGTTGCGAACTGGAACATTAACAAGTTCATAATGGCTAAATATGCAATTTGAACTGTGCGCCTTAACAGCAGTTGGACACTTGAATGGCACCCAATTACAAAGTGTGCAAAATGTCGCCCCAGGGATGGGTGCAGGCGGGGAAGGGCGGTCTGTGGGTTGGGCTGAGATGGGTTGGGTTGGGCGGACTGTGGGTATAAAATAAAAACCAACAATGAGTGTGGGCCCAAGATATGATATGAGGGAAATGGAAGTTATTTTGTTATCACTCTTTATGGCTGCGTTTCATGAGCAGCTCGTCGCAGGATACGAAGGATACGAATTTGGGTGGAGGCTTAAGGGCGGAAGTTGTGTGAGGAATCTAAATTATGCAAGAACTATCGACTCCTCGGGGGGCTCGTTAATGTCTACAGTCACCCCATTGAGTAGATGATCCAACGAAATGTAACGATAGGCAATGTCGCGTAAGGGATTGACCACACAATACAAAGTTTATCGATTTCAAGTTTTGGATTTTGTTTTATTCTTTGTTATCGATAGATTTGCAACATTGAAAGATTGTTGAGTGTTATTAAGGATACCAAATTCTATAGTGAAAAACTGCGCTTATGCATCTATTTCTTAAATTTCATGATGCTCATATTCGATTACCGATTAATCGATGTATTGCGCACATAAAACTTCATTTAAAAAACTTTTCATTTGAAATATGCAAAGTGATTTTCTATTGCTTATTATTTGATGAATGGTCAAACAAATTCTCAAGATTTTATCGATAACAAGCTTAATGCAAAGTTTACTTTAGAGTTCGATATATTTTATTCCTCATTTTCGCTGATCATCGATTTATTTGATGAATTAATTCGAATTATTTCTCTTGTCTTTTCTTAGTTCGACAATTTCTTAAAATTTGTAAGAGTCAAATACAATATATTTATCTAAATATCTTATCGATAAAACATCGATTGTTTTTCGACAAGATGTAAGTCCCTGCAGTTGTGAGGTTCAAGAAATTCTACTTGTTGCTTTGGAATTTATTTTTACCTCTAAGAATTGAACAGAGGTATTAAGTGGTATTTGCTTAAGTATCGATAACACTTCGATAAGACACCTCGATAATTTGTAAATCGCTTAATTTGCGTACAGCTAAAAGTGTTCCTAACGAAGTTTCCACAGAAGCGACCTATCCCCTTCTTCTTTTAGGGTTGACAGAAGCTTGGAGGCTCTTGGAGGTATCTCCTCTGGTGGCTCTTGGTGGTTTTCGGTGGCTCTTGAGTGTATGGTGTCATTGGCATTGTCTGCTTTGTCCTTTCTGTGGAGTGTAGAGGGTGGAGGGTGGAGGGTGGAGGGGCTTCATTTATTACACATCTCAAATTGGCTTTGTTGCGACTTTTTCAGTTGGTTGCGGCTTCAACCATTGTTTGTCTTTTTCTTCTTCTTATTTTTGTTGCTGTTGTTGCTGATGTTGTTGTTGTCGTTGTTGCTGTTGTTGCTGATGTTGCTGTTGTTCATGATGTTGCTGCTGCTTCTTGTTGTAATCTGTAAAGTCTGCATTGCTTCAAATCTGGATACAAAAATAGAAAGGAAGTCCACACCCACAGATGGAGGAGGATGACAACAACCCCAAAGCCCGAGACAAATCCCCCAGACCAACGCGTAATTTCCTTTCTTTGCTGTTGCTTCTGTTTTCCTCCTACTTTTCTTTTCTTTTTTTTTTTCCTTTGCTGCTCATTTCTTGAATCTTTGCACGAACGGAGGGAAGGCACGGACGAGGGGCATACGCAAGTGGCATACGCGGCTGTGGGCGTGTGTGTGTTTGTGTGTGTGTGTGTGATGGGCGGCAGAAGACGGAAGTTTACTTTGTCGCAGTGTCATTTATTTCGGCATTTTTGCCACTGACGTTTGCTGCTTCTGCCTCATTGCTGGTTGTTGTTATTATTGTTGTTGCTGTTGTTGTTGTTGTTGTTGACTTTGCTGCTGCTTTTGTCGTCATCATCATAATCGTTAGTTTCGCCTTTCTGTCGCACTCATTGGTACTACTCAAGTCTCATGCCTGCCCCCTTGCGAGTTAAGAGAAACCCAAGCGTTGTTTGAAGTTGTTTCTGCGTCTGCCTACGTGTGTGTGTGTGTGTGTGTGTGTGTGTGTGTAAGTATCTCTCTGTGTGTGTCCCTGTGGCTGTGTGCGTGTTTTTTTATGACTCTTATCTGCCTCGTTGTTTCCAGCAAGCTCGCTGCCATCCACTCCCGTCGGCAAAGAATCTTCCCAGGCTCAGGCTCGTCATCAGCCACTCTCGCTCTGCTCTGCCACCCTCAGTCGTTGCCACCGCCACCCCCACCCCCCATCCCCTTGCACCATACACCCTGTACTCGTTCTACGTATTTTCCACTTTTCCATTGCATATTTCAAGGCGCAATTTTTCGTGTCAATAAAATAAAATCGATATTTTCCATGTCGCATCGTTGTTGCTCCTCATATGGTTGTTGTTTCGACTGCTGCTACAGATGTTGTTGTTGTTGTTGTTGTGGTTGTCGTTGTAGCTGCGGTTGTTGCTATTGCCTTTTTGTGTATCAATTCAAGGAGTTCAACAACTTTGTGCCACATACACGAGCTTTGCCGCAATGAATTCACATACGGCTGCCACCGATGGTCGTTGTTGGGTCTGTTCCAATAGGACTTCCATTCAGGTGTCCTTATGTCTGCCTGCGCTTAAATATGGTGCAGCTCTTAACTAGATAAGTCTAATCTCAACATATCCAAATATTCATCTACATCTGAGTTTCAGGTCAGCTTTAAATTAAAATCCCAACTACGAGCAAATTGTGCCAATTTCCTAATTAAGACACCGACAGCCGCGGCAGCGGCAGCGGCAGCGGCAACGTCAATGACGGTGGCAGCAACAACACCCAACGTTTTGTTGCCCTATTTACCACAATACAACAACAACAACAGCAACAGCAAAAGCAGCTACTGTGACAACAACCACAGCAAAAGCAGCAGCAGCAGCAGCAGCAACAACGACAGTCACAGCCACAGTTACAGCCACAGTCGCTGCTGCAGTCGCAGTCGCTGCCGCAGTCGCTGCTGCAGTAACGGCGACGGCAGAGCCAAAGTGTGCACAAATTAAAAGCATATAAAAGTAAATTTGAAGCGTATTTAAAATAAACAACAACAACAACAACAACAAGAGTAGAAATAACAACAGTGGCAGCAACAACCACACTCAGTGCCATAGGCAAACCAAACCAAACCGCGCAACAACAACAACAACAACAGCAGCAACAGCAACAACAACATCAGCTACAACAACAACAACAATGAATGTAACAACCCCACGCAACGTTGTTACACAATGACCAAAACATAGAGGGGGGAGTGGTGAAGGGATGGAGAGTTATAGGTTGGGGTTGCTCCGGCTTCTGTCTCTATGTGTGTGTGTGTGCGTGTGCGTGTGCCTGTGCGTGTGTGTGTGTGTGTATGGGGGTCGTTGGTTTTTGAAGGGTGCGGGCACTGGCACAGGCACAAGCGTCGGGTACAGCGCTGTCGTCGCTATGCAAAGCGCCACGTAACTGTCAGCGTTGAATGCCTCAGGCAACATTAGCGACAGTCACCCCCCTCTCCCTTCCTTTTCCACACGCACTCATACACAGAACAAACCACATACACACACACACACACACACACACACACATACATAGACATTGCAATAGCAACAACGAACGACAAATGAAACACCATACAATTTTCAACTAACGTATACTGACTGCTGGGAAACAAGTAAAACCAGCAACAACAACAACAGCAACAACAACAACAACAACAACAACATGAACACAAGCGACAACGACCACAACAGCAACAACAACAACAACAACAACAATGAAATCCCGTAGCGCCTTGAATGAATGCTTGAAATTGGTTTTTTGTATTACGAACGCTGCCAGCAGAAAAGTATTCTACAAAATATTTCACAGACACACACACACACACACACACACACACACACACATACAAAATGTAAGGAACACTTTTAGAGGAATGGCAGTTGGCGGTTGGCGGTGGTGTGGGGAGGGGCAGGTGAGAGGCAGGCAGACGGGTAACCCAAAATAAATTCGAAATAATTTGTGTAAAATAGACGAGCAGCAAACGGCGGCCAGGGTGGGCCAGGGGCTGGTCGCGGGGGGTGGGGAGTTGTGGTGGGGGGAAAGAACAACATAAGAAGAAGCAGAAGGAGCTGGAGTAGGACGGGTGTGTGAGGGGGGGAGGTAAGTGTTCAGGTGACTTTAGTGTATTGGTATTGGTTGGTGTCCTTAGACGAGAGCTGGTCGCCAGCGGGGGTGGTCAACTGTGAGGCGTGTGGTGAAATTGCCGGCGGCAACTGCTCTCTGAACCTACCACAAAACGTAAACAAAAATCCACCACATGCCAAAGCGCTGCCTACACCTTGCAAGGCTGCCCAAAATGTGTCCCACGGCAAGGCCAACCGCGCGAGCGAACGAGTGAGCGAGTGAGAGGGGAGCAAAGGTGAGAATGACTGAAGGACCAAAGGACCAAAGGACCGAAGGACCGAACGAGCAAGCGACCGTGTAAAAGAGTAAATGAATGTATATAAAATTATATATATGTATGTACATCTATATATACATATATATCTAAGTGAGTGTGGGTGTTGAAGTGGGAGAGCGTAGACGTAACCCAGCAGTATGAGTGCGAGGACGAGTGTGAGTCCTGAGGCTCCTGGAGGTTCATGGGGAGGCACAGATAAAGCTCTGGCATTAGCAACTCTTGAGAAAGTTTTCATTGCGCCAAAGGCGCTGAGGTAAGTATACACAAGCGTATACTTAGACACACACACACACACACACGCACACACACACATACACACATACATACATATACTGAAAATCCCATACAAATGAGAGTAACCAAGTGACCGAGCGACCAATCGACTGAGTAACCGACCGACCAGCCAACCGCCTGACTGACTCAACTGCTGTCCTTCTTGCTATCTGACAATCTGAGGGAATGGCACTCACAAGGACATTCATTTGCATTCATATTTCATGCACACAAAGCATTTGCACATTGATTTTGATCGCTGGGCTCTGATCTTGGGGCTGGAAACGAATGAAAAGCCATTGACTTCATTTAGGATTTTCCTTTAGCCTTTGTCCAAGCAGTTGAGGGTAAAGTTTTTTCCAATGATTTTCACAGGAAGCCAAAGATTTTCCTCAAATAAACTCATTTCAATTATTGCCCAAATGGAAGTGCAGCGGGAAGTGGAAAAGGATGTGGAAGTGAAGGGGCAAGGGGCAAGGGGCAAGGGGAAAAGTCCTGAATAGGAAAAATGAGAAAATGTGAAAATGTGAAAAGAGATCATAAACTAAAGGCGGGAAATCCCGTTTCCGTGTGCATATTTTCTTTTTTTTATGTTTGCGCGTCTGCTTTGGGTTTTTCATTGCTCCCTCCGCCACTCTCCCTCCCCAGCTGGGAACCCCCCGCTTTAGTCCTTGGCCCCATCACAATTCACTTTACCTTTTTCAAACACATTCACAATAAACATGAGAAATGTTTTCGTGCTCAAACATTATTTCTGCTTTGTAATTCTGCACGCTTCAACTGGCCGGCAGGCCAAGAAAAAATAAAGACACACACACGCACACATACACACACATACACATACACAGGAGAAAAAGGGTCGAAGGAAAAGGCAAACAAGTCAAATGCAAATTGCCAAAATAACTAAGAGCCGAGCGGCAACAAAAACAAAATGGCGAATCGTGCGAAACTTTGTTTAGGAAAAAAAGGCAAAGTTTAAATTAAAAAGACGTCGACATAAACATTTAGTCAACACACACACACATACAGACACACACATACACATACCTTACACCCACAAAGTCAACAGACAAAATGCCAGGAGCTAAACTGAACGCTGGCAATGAGCTTATGTTTCCAAGGATTAGGTTACTGCAGTTTGATAATTATAAGGACAATGGTTACGAATGCTTCAAAAGAAGATCAACAAGCAGAACTACACTAACACACACGCACACACACACACACACACACAACTACAACAAACTTAATAACAAGCTGAAGCTGAAGCTGGAGCTGGCGTTGGAGCTGAAACTGGAGCTGGGGCAAAATGTGCAATTAGTAGGAAACACACTTTTGAAATTTCTTCAAAGAGCACACATATCCTTGCGGGAGCAAAGGTATGAATGTGTATATGAAAAGCATATGATTATCCTGCCGGGCAGAGAACTCAACAACAAAGCAAAGCTCGCATCTAATAAGTGAAATACCTACGGAGAACAATAGAACAAAGGCCGATAATTCCATGATGAAGCTCAAAATTAATTAGTCACTCAGCGGAGAAATTCATACAGATATCCTTTTGTTTAGAATTTTGGCCAGTTTCAAGCTAAATGAACGGCAAGCGGATTAAGTTCTACCTTCGATTTTATAAAGCTGATTTTAAGGTAGAATAAATTTAATTAGGTATTTTGATATGTGATTTGTGGCTTGCAGAAAATTCATTATAAGCATTCAAAAGTTTGCTCCTTCGCAAGGATTAAAGTTTCCTTAAATCACTGCCTTAATACCTGCACAGCTTAAATATCAATTCCTGTAGGGACTCAGCCGTATATCGATATGAAACCAGAGCAATAAAGATAATCGGTTTACTTCATGGCAAACTAATTTTATTCCCCTTCCCTCACAATTCCCTCAAATTTCCCTCACATTTCCCTCACATTTCCCTCATATTTCCCTCACATTTCCCACATATTTCCATATTATTTTCCATTTAAATAAGGACACAAATTTCCATAACAAATGAAGTAATGGAATCAATAAAAGAAGGAGACGAAATTAAGTAATTATATTTAATTCGTATGGAGTCCTTCGGCCAATCGATTTGTGCATACAAAATCAATATCTCAATTTGGCTAGCTATTCATTTGGCTATCCTAAAGTACAGTTGCGACAAAGCACAGCAGCGCCGAGCTGAATGGCGACTTGTGGCGAGGGAAAACCCAAAGGGTTTTCCTTTTGGGGGCTGACGATAACTTAGCCAACTTAACGGATCGGACAACGAGTGTTAACCACTTAATTTTCCGTATCATTGAGAAGGCCTATTAAAAAGGATTGGCAATAAGTACTTTGCAATTTCCTTTTACACTCTCACACTCACACACACACACACACATTTCTTTTGGCAAACAAATTAACTTAACTGTCAACCGCAAAATCACAACAGATGCAGTCGCCACTCAATCACAGTGCGAAAGGCATTTGTGCCGCTTTGAGTGTTACGTGCGGTCTTCTTTCTGTATATGTATGTGTGTGTGTGTGTGTGTGGTATGAAACTAAAGCGGATACCGACCCCAAGCACTTATGTGTGTATGTGTGAATCTGTGCTGCCAAAAGGTTGTCAGTCTGGCAATAAAAAACACTTTTTATGCCTTTGGCCTGAGCTCATAATGTGACAGTATTCAATACTCGACGTTCAGTGTTCAGCGTTCAGCGTTCAGTGTTCAGCGCTCAGTGTTCAGCGTTCAGCGTTCAGTGTTCAGCGTTCAATTTTCAGATTTCAGATTTCAGCTCTTAACTTTCCCAGTGCCCAGTTTCCAGCTCGCAGCTTCAATGGCAGCAGCACGCACTCAATATCAATAGAGCTTTATTTACGTTAAAAATCATGTCTCACACCCGCCTTACCACACACGCACACACACCCACACACCCACACACACACACTCAAGCACTCAAACACTCATACCACCCACACACACTCACACACACACACGCGCAGCATATACCACTGGACGTCAGGCAGAAATAAGGTATAAACAATTTTGTTGCATACTTTCGAGCGCTGGGCAAAAAACCAAAAATGTATAAAAAAAAAAAAAAACCAACTTGATATTTTATTGTCCTTGTTGCCGCTGCTGCGGCTGCTGGTTGTGGCTCTCCTTTTTCCTATATTCGTATAAGTATTTTATTTTTGGCTCTTTATTTATGTGCCAATACGTCAGACCCACACCCACACACACACACACACACACTCACACACACACACACACAAGCTGTGTATTGTTGTTGTGGTCCTTTGATTTGAACAGTTTTCGAGTGGTTTAAAGAAAAGGAAAAAACCTACACAGAAATTGAATGGCAGCGCCCGCCCATCCATATCCCATAGGGCTTTCGATTTTAGTAAATTTATGATACTTTCAGTTGGTAGTTTGTGCACACACACACACACACATAGGCACCAGAGAGAGACTTGTATGTAGGTGTCTCTGGTAGTCGTCATTTCGGGTGCACACATGACCCTGGCGACAGGAGTTGTTTGCTGCTTGGCTGCCCATACGACACGTTCAACCATAATCCGGGCCAACAACAACAACAACAACAACAACAACGTTAAATAATAAAATGAAACATATATAAAATAAATAAATATAATACATACATATATATACATATCGTGTGTGTGTGTGTGTGTGTGTGTGCACAAGTTGTGTGGGGCAAATGTTGAATGTCATCAAATTTAACGCCTGACTAGACTTCAAGTGCCCAAAAGTGGTCAAAATGTTTCCATACCTTTGGACACACACACATTGACACTCACGCTCACATGCACACGCACACACACACGCACACGCACACGCACACGCACACACAGGCAGAGACATATGAAAGCACACATATAGTTCATGATTTTCGATTGGTATATAACAAAGTGTAGGGTTATATATATTTATCGATAGGCACTTATCGATGATGCGCGCGTACAGTCACCGCATAAATCAATCGAGCGCACAAATCAGCGCTTAAATGGCAATTGAGTTTTATGACGCCCCATTTCATGCCACTCCCCGCCTTTGCCTTCGCCATCGCCTTCGCTTGTGCCACCACCTCCTCCACCTCCTCCACCATTCCCGCCCACTGTGCCAACTTTATCATCGATGATACACCACACGAGATCGACATTGTCGTTAGCACATATGCCTGGCTCGCCAGAGGGCGCCACCGTCACACGCATTGCCATACATGTGACGCTGACAACTCTGGCAAAATGTTGAAAATGTCATTACTTTGGCTGCGCTGCACCACTAACAATTTGTCTTCACTCATGGCCGTGGCAGGGGTCTTAAGGGGCACGTGGCACAGACAACGGACTACAGACAACAGACAACAGACAGCAGAGACAACAGAGACGACAGAGTAGGAGCAGTAAAGAAATGGAAGGCAGCGAGCGCAGTGGGGGCAGTGGAGCCAGTGGCCAGGAAAAACAGGACGTTTGGGGCATGACGCATGGGACACGTGGCACGGGGCGTGAGGCAAGGGGCACGAGGCAGTTAAAAGTGAGTATGTAAAATGAGGAAGAGTTTCGGGCACTGCGTCTGCTAGTCTATTGTCGCATACAAGTGGCACATAATGTGCCATGCCACGCGCTGCATGCCGCATGCCGAGACATGACGATATTGTCGTTGTCGTTGTTGTCGTTCTTGCCGCTGTTGTTGTTGTTGTTGTTGCTGTTGTTGCTGTTGTTGTGTCTGTACCACACTTGAAATATTTAAACGATAAAGTACCAAGCAGTTGGCCATATGTGTGTGTGTGAGTGTGTGTGTGCGAGCTGTGTACTTGTGCCTAATAGAACCCAAGTGACAAAGGCATAAACACACAAACACACACACACACACATACATATGTGAAATAGAATGACGGGTAATGCCGCCTCGTTGGCCAGGATCTGGCCATTAACTTTTTGCCACAGCTGCGCATAGCTGGCAAATTTTAGCCACAAGCAGCAGTGTTTAATAGAGCCGCCCACGCAGGCAGCTCACTTGCATACGGAAACAACAACAACGACAACAACAACAACAATTAAGGCATCTAAACTACAACAACTAAACAGCCAAACGGAGCATTGAGTGAGTCCCTGAGCGTATGAGTGTTTATGTGTTTGTAAGCATCTGAGTGTATGTGACATGGCAACGAATACAATTAAAGTTGACACCAAACATACACACGCACCCACACACACACACACACACACACACACAAGCACACACACATGACCTGGACACATTATGCGCCGCAACGCATACAACATTATTTTATTAAGTGCGAGACATAACAAGAGCAGGGGAAGCCTAGGGATGGGCAGATGGCAGGGGGAAACAGTAAATGGGGGGAAGGGAGAGGGGACAGTAGACACTGAAGAAGGAGGAGGAGGAGGAGAGGGGAGTAGATAGGAGGGAGGATGGGGATACAGAGGGACAACAATGCACGTTGCTGGTAATGTGCCAGAGCAGAGCGCCAAGCCGCAAAGCCAAGTCGAAGGCTGACACACACACACACACACACACATATATATACAGTCACATGCACAAGCACACGCACAAGACACGAGACATGCGATATGCGATATGCGACACGCGGGACATGTGGCATAAGACAATTCAAATGCCACAGGCAAGCACACACTCAAACACACTTAAGCACACACACACACACACACACACACACACACACAAACAAGCTCATAAGCACTCTCTTACTGCAAATCGTAAAAATCTCTTTCAATTTATTATTATTATTTTTATTATAAGAATATAAATATTTTTTTAGCTGTCTTCTTCTTGTTTTTAACATTTATTTGCACTCCCTTGATGCCCAGTCGTGCATATCAAGGACTTTGGCAAGGATAGAAATATCCTTTAGTCGCAAAATTGGCTTTGTGTGTCAGCCTGCGATTAAATATCGCGAACGGTCACAATGACAGTCACAGTGACAGTCACAATGACAGTCACAGTGACAGTCACGATGAAATGTCACAATGGCAGTCACAATGACAGTCACAGTGACAGTCACAATGACAGTCACAATGACAGTCACAGTGACGGACACAGTGACAATCGCAGGCAGAGAAAAACCAAAATCCATTTGGCATTTAATTATTTATCAAATTTACTTTAATCGCATTGCAAGCGAATAAAATTTATTCACTCTTCTATTCACCCATTCATACACTCACACACTCACACATTCACTTAAAGCTCAGTCCATTTAATGCAAATCGAAGCCGAAATTAGTTCATTCAAAGTGAAAAGAAAAAGGATCGGAAATTTATAAATTATTTTAAAAGCTTTTCCTTTCTCTAATTGAATGATTTATTTGAAAGTTAATTAACGCCGAGAAGGGGGGGAGTCTTTCATTAAGGATTAAGGATAAGGGTAAATAGTTATCGAAATTGAATTATTTTATTTTAGTTTTCATTTTTTTTTTATTTGATTTTTGATTACTTAATTCATTATTTAAGCTTTATTCACATTGATCCAATTTACACTTTTGATTATGACATAAGAAGGGGGACTCATCCAAGGGAAAAAAGGAGAACTTAAAAACAAATTATATAATTTTACTTATTGCATCTAAATGCAGGATATGAAAAGTATCCTTCATAATAAAATTTAACATGATGTTTGTAAAGCTTACCTAATACATTTAGCAAGGATTTCAGCTTTATTTCCTAAACAAATTCTTATTTATTGTTTGCAGGAAAGGATATACATGAGATACATATTTTAAGGATCATGTCCAAGGAGCATCAAGTCAATGTAAGTAATGCCCAGCATATAAATATTTTTTTATTTAAACTTGAAATTTCTCGACTCTTATACTTGATTATATATCATCAAATAAATAAAGGACATCTTTACATCTCTCCTTAAGCTTTTTGATTGCCAACAAATTATATTTTTAAGTTTCCAGATTAATCAAAATTAGAAAATTAATCTATGATTTTTTAACTATACTGATTTAAACTCAAGAGAATCGTTCGAAAATAAAAAATTTCTTCTTAAAAATGAAATGTCCTTAAAAAAGAAATTCTCAAGGGATTTTCTAAATCGAAATTTTTTACTCATCGAAAAAATTTAATTTGTTTTCGTTCAGTTATTTTAATTCGATTTTTGCTATCGATAAGCGAATTGATTTTCAATTGTCAGGACACTAATCCGCGCTCATTTCAGGACTATTTATGCTCAGACTTCATAATGGTTACCCTATCCCTCGTTCTTTTCTGCCTCTGTCTCTTCTCATTCCACATTCCACACTCCACTCTTCGGCCCCTCCCCCTTTGGTCCCCTATGTCTGACTCTCAGGCTGTCTGTCTCCCGCTCCTGCCGTCTAGCCGTCTCTTTTTTCCGCCGTCTGTGCATGTATGTAGCCGAGTGAATGAGTGAATGAGTGTATGAGTGTATGAGTGTACGAGTGCATGAGTGTGTATGTATGAGTAAGTGTGTGTGTGTATAAATTTCATTATCTGCAAACGCGGTCATAAAATTTGACATCAAGTCAATACTTGTAACAAACGAGCGACTTTTGTAGCACAGAATGAACTCTGAACTCACCCCCTCCTCCCTCCTCCCACCATTCCTCCTCCCGCGCCATTCCTTTTGCCTTTCACATTCGCCCGCCACCGAGTAACAGTCATGTGGCGAACTCCACTTGGCTTTCAACGTGGGGCACAAATGTGCTGCCCCAATTTTGTGTTGTATTCGTTTACTTTTGCCCATTTCCCTCGCCCAGCTTCGTCCTTTTTTTCCTTGCCACTCTCGTTGGGTATATTTTGAATGAATGTGCAAATAAAATTTAATTTAATAGCAAATTTTATGTCACAAATATTGCGCTTCACTTGAGACTCCCCCATCACATGGCTCCCTCAATGATTCGCAGCATCTGTACAGTGCACACCCACACAAACGAACACAAACGCACGCATACAGTCTCACGCCCATTTCGAGCACAACTTCTACCCACCCCCCACCCCCAACCACACATATGACGCGCTTTGCCCACTTTTATGGTCCTCAAACGGTTTGGTGTTTTTTACCAGCCCCCCTCAGCTTGCCCACCCACTGGACCTCCCCCAGCCAGGACCCACACTCCGACCCACATGCTGATAGCCAAATGGGATTTGGGGAATACGAGCAACCACGACTGGATGGTGACGAGGATGCGCTCGCCGCTGGCATCCTTCGTATTAATGTGTCAACTAGAATCTGAAATTGGGATTAGCCTTTGATTTGGTTGCATTGTTTGTCAACCGGAAAAACTTAAAGGACCAACTGAAGCCAAATTGAAACCGGGCAGTCGAGCAGCCGGACAGTCGGGCAGCCGGACAGTCGGGCAGCAGGACAATCGGGCAGCAGGACAATCGGGCATTCATTCGGTCGTTCGGTTGTTTAGGCAGGAAGCCATTGATGAGTCCTCTACTGCGGAGCAATGGGTTCGAATGCGACGACCGAGTGAATCAAGTGATTAAAATCAGACGAGTGAATCAACCAAATCAATTCCATTCACAATGCTTTTAAAATCTCTTTCAATCAAAGGCTAGAACGATATTTTCCTTACTACAAAAAAAAAAAAAAAAAAAAAACAACGAAAAATATTTAAATTCAGAGCGGGACAAGGCAGAATTAAGCTTTTCAGAATATGAATACAAGTGAATCAATCATAAACCGAATGCAGCTCTTAATCCCTGAAATGACATTTCCAAAGGTCACATCAAAATGAAACTTTACATTTCCATGAATAACTTAATGACCATCCACGGTATACAAAAATTCAGCGAAAGTTCAGACAAAGGATATAAATTAAATTAGCAAAAATGAAGCCACCATAAATCAGACCAGATAATTTATCAAGTCTATATATTAAGTGGAATGAATAGATAAATGAATGAAATGAATCACGACAAGTCAAGGTTTTTGGTGAAACTTTTTTGACGGAAAAGAAAACTAACCACAGCAATTATTATCTTTATTCGGCTTAAATGAATAAATGTATATGAATAATATAGTATTCATTGTCAGTGGGGCTGAGTGTAGGCAACAAATGAAGAAGTGAATGAATTTTATTCACAAAAATACAAATAATTAAATTTTTCTGATTTTAAAATGAATTTTTACAAATTTACATTTTTTAAGGATTGATGGTGGATAAAAGGATAATTCGAACTCAACACTCAGAGTGTATTTTATTCATTCTGGTCCATAGATCAATAAAATGAGCAAACAATTAGCCAAACGGTTGACTTTTCATTATTTATTCATGTTATTCAAGGATAATGATTAGACAGGAAGTGCTCATAGCTTCAAGGTAATAGTTTGTAGTAAACGAAGCGATGAATGAGCCGCACACAAGTGAATCAACAAGAGTGAATCATCCAAATGAATTCATTTCACAATATTTGTAATGGCGCTTGGAAAGGTTCATTACAAGGATTCATTTATTCCAATGAAGATCTCATTTGGCGTTGAGAGTGTAAGAGATGAGAATAGAGCGAAGGAGTCAAAGGAACAGACAGAGAGTGTCCCGCCGGGTGAGTGGGTGGGCTGAAAAAGGCTGAGGGCTTGAAGAAGGGTGGAGAAGGAGTGGGGGGGGGGGGGGGCTGTTAGTGTGCAGAAGGTATTACCAACAGTCAAGCAGGCGAAAACTATGCCAATTGAAAAATAAGCCAAACGAGAAAAGGCAAACGAGTGGAAAATGAATCAAAACGGTAATGGGAGGTGGGCGACGGGCGGGTGGTGGGTGGTGGGTGATGGTTGGTGGATGGTAGGTGATGGCTGGCAGTGGGCGGTAGACGGTGTGCGAGCTGTGGGTAGCTTGGAGCGGGAGCTGAGGGGAGCTAAAAGCAGGCTTACAGGCTTCGAGAGCTTGGAAATTGGGGACTCTGTAAGCTGCGGGCGGTAAGAAGCACCAAAACTATAATCCAAAAATGCAATATTGCGATTTTATAACACAAATTGCTTATAATCACCCGAATAACAACAACAACAACAACAACAACAACAAATACCACTGTTATAACAACAACGAGGAGAAGAAGAACAACAACATAAAAAAAAGTAAAAGAAAAAAGCCAAAACGGAAATGCACGTTGTAATGGCCTGGAAATGGGCGTACTGGGCGTGGCCCTGGCCAACGGCTATGGTGCAGGGAGGGAGCGACGGGTGGACAAAGCAGCTGCTTCAGCCCTCAACTGCTCCACGGGTCGCCATTTGCCATCGGAGCGGTGGAAGTCAAGCGCTGGGGATGGGGGTGGCTGGCGGCTGCGACGAAGGCAATGGCAACGGCAACGGCAACGGCGACGGCGACGCCGACGCCAACGGCGGTGAAGGGAATGGCATAAAAATCATATTTCCGTTTTATTATTTGCTGTTAATGAAAATGCAAATAAAATTGGATTTTCCGTAGCGCACAAAAAGGCAGCTAAATAAAAAGTCGTTGCTCAGCTTGCGTGGGATAATGGTCAAAAAACAGGCGGGGGGTGGGTGGGAGGGAGGGGATGCTGGTGGGGAACGAACAGCAAGGAAGGGTGAAGTGGGGGCGAGTGAGACTGGCAGTCGGAGCTGCTTTAAATGTATTTCCTGGCGAAAATTTCAAATAAACATTTTGGTTATCATTTTTTTTTTTTTTTTCTATTTCATGATTTTCCTTTTAAAAGCAAAAACATTTCTGGCTTTTTTTTTTTTTTCTTTTTTTTTTGTAAAGCCAACGAATATTATTTCTATGAGCGCTGCTGGGTGTGTACGTGTGTGTGTGTGTGGGTGTGTGTGGCTGTGTGGGGGTGTGTGAGGGGGTGTGTGTGGGTGTGTGAGGTGTGCCAGTGGCTGTGCATGTGCGTGTGTTTAGAATTAATTGGGTCACGTAATTAGCAGGCTGTTTGTACGCTTTGCATATACATGCAGGAAACATGGCCAAAATTTGATTATTTGCATTTAAGTGGAGCATTTTATGTGGGATCTGGGTGGCTTTTCAGACAACTTGAATGGGAATTAAGGACTCCCAAAACTCAAATCGTCTTACGAACGCGTGGATTACATGAAATAATTGGACCCCAGAATGTCTAGTCCAGTCACAAGGATAATTCAGCCAAGTCACTGAACAACATCAACTCAAGTCTTAAAAATGGGCGGCAATATTTAATTATATGTTAAGGCTGTGTAATTATGTTATGGTTAACAGAGTAATGTTAGCTCAATTTAAGCCTTGGCATTGCTTGCTATGTTATTAAAAATGTTAACATATTGTGAATGTATGTTAAGTGTCAGTAAACTACCATTGACTGCCTGGGACTGTTGCGGACATGTTATAGATATTTTTATAATGTTACTATCGATGTTAACACGACATAACATTGACTGTTAAATTTGAGCTATCTTAATTTTAAAAGAGTTGAAAATCTTGTCAGGAGGAAAAAGGAACAAACTAATATCTTATTATTTGTATGAGTTTGAAGGTCTGTTAGGTCGCAATGTTAATCGTAACATGATATGTTATTCAAAGTCTTAACATATTAGGTGACTCTGTAGGTTAACATAGTATTGAGTAAGAGGAACTCATGTTAAATAAAATGTTAAAAAATCGTTGTTAGGATTCAAGCCATGTTAACGGTGAGTCTATAAAAAGGATATGCATGAATTCAAGGGTTTCTCTGTGGAGTCCGGTCTACAGTTTCTAAATGAACTCAGAGAACAAGTCCTTACGCCCATCTACTAAGTCGGTCAATCTTATTTATGATAAACAGAATGACTTTTCCCACATAAATCATTTAGATATACTTTATATTAGCATTTGGCTATATTATTTAGTTAAAGCTATAACATTTATATACAAGAGGTTAATAATTCATTCATTTATTCATTCATTTATTCATTCATTCATTCATTCTTATGCTACGCCATTTATCTGGACGGTTATTTATCTGCAAGCAGGACAAATGCCTCAAACTCAGCTGGTCAAATCCTTTTGGTTGCCTTCTGTCCACCCACCTCACTCTCCACCCCCATCCCCTCCCCTTGCACTCCCCTTGACTCATGGCTAATGACACCATCGATAATGATGCTGTTCGTCGTTTGCCTTTTGCCAATCTGACAAAAGCTTTGGAAAAACAATTCAAATGGAAAAGTCAAGACGGCATTAATTTTCAACGTATGCAACGGATTGTCTCCTGCTGCCTACCCATGCAGTCATCTCCCTGGTTCCTGCTGAATGGCTTCCCCCTGCCCCGCGAAGAGAAGAGTGGGATGTGGGACTTGTGGGGCAATTGAAAAGTGCCACCCGAGTCAAATGAAATCAGCAAACGAACTACTGAGTGTGTCTGTGTATGGAGCTGGACTGGGGGAAGGATTGGAGACAGATTGGTGGCGGAGAGGAGGGAGGGGGGAGGCTGGGTCAGGCAGAGGACAGGCTGGAGGGCTAGAGCTGCTCTTACACTTGAAATCGGTTTCCGTTCACAGGCCGCACCCACTATAAACCACTCGAACAAATAATGCATGCGGCTCAGGCATTTGGTGGGCGCTGAGTGGGGAACATGAATGGCGGCGTGGCAAAGTGGGAGGCCGGAGGCGGGGGGCGGGAGGCGGGAGGCGGACAGATGTGTAGGTAGAAAATAGAGTGTGTAGTTGGGATGCACAGGAAAGCAAAAGGAAAGTCGTTCAGGCTCAGTCAACAAAATGCCAAATTCAAGCACCTGCCACAATTTTAGCTTGGCACGTCCCAAGCTCCGATTTGGCATCTTCCTTCACGTTCTCGAGCCTTGCAAAGGACACTATGGGAACTTCAGCTTCCAGCTTCCATATTCCTTATTCCTATTACGTATACGCCTCATACATATACAACTTTATATATGTATGCGTATTTATTTATGTACATGGCTGTCTATGTGTGTGTCTGTGTGTGTGTGTGTGTGTGTGTGTGTGTGAATCGGTATGCTGGTAACGCGCGCGGCTATGCCAAGACGTGCAATACAAACAAACCAGACAAAACCAACGAACTTTTATTTTCAGCTTCAGCAGCGCCTTTTTGCGTCTTCGTCCTGTTCCCTTCCCTTTCCTTCCCTTATTTCATTTTTTTTTTTTTTTTGGCAAAGGCTATCAATGAGAGGACGCGCGTCCTTGCCGCCGACCCAGCTACTGTTTGCATTAGTTAAAGCCGCGTTGGAGTTTTGGTGCACCCTTTTTCTTGTTTCTTGTTTCTTGTTTCTTGTTTGGCCAAAATGGCGACGCGACGCGACGCCCGAACAGGGAGCAATTTTGTTTTTTTGGCCAAAAGAAGTTTGATTCTCTTTCTCTTTTTCTCCTTCTCTTTTGCTCGCTCTGCGTGTCTTTGCTCTTTCATACTTGACACTTCAAACATAAAACGCTACGTAACAACTGTTTGTGTGACTTTTGGTCGGTGTGTGTGTGTGTGTGTGTGTGTGTGAGTGCTGTAATATGTAAGCGAAATATTCGTAGCTCTCGGCGTGCTTTTCGATTCTGTTTTTTTATGTCTTTTATTTTTCTAGTCGTTTGTTTCTCGTGTCTCTCTCTGTTTTTGCTTTCCCAAATATTTTGCACCTTTTACTTCACGTTTCGCTTGCCATTCATTCTGCTTCATTTGCTCAATCGTGTGAGTCATCAGCATAATCATCTTCAGTTTCAATCATCATCATCATCATCATCATCATCATAATATTCGCTCCTGGCTGTCGTTTCTCGCCCATCGCCCATCACCCATCGCCCATCGCCCATCGCCCATCATCTATCGCCTTACCTTCCTGTATCAGTATGGCACATATCCTTTGTGGTTAGCCAGTTGACTGGCAGCGACTTAGGCTTTGCCACTGAGGAGTCGTCACCTTACGGTCGCCGCAGGATAAGTGTTGTTGACCCACGTGCCCTGCCATTGGACTGTGCCCGGAGACACTAGGAACAGCAGCGGCAGCAGTGGCAGAATTTTTGGCCCAGAGAGCTTCCAGCGATATGGTTCAATATCCATATATATATGTATGCATATATGAATACCTTCACACCGATACCAGACACTTAACCTTAATTCTATGGCCATGCCTTAGGCTTGACTTTAGGCCAGAGGTTGGAGGACCTCCCATCGGGCACATCGCAGTAGTTGCTTTGGCCATGGGCGGCATTAGGCTAGAACAAAGCCAATACGGCCCGATGCATGTTCGATGTTCGATGAGTAACTAAAGTGTGTTGTGTCCAGTGAAGGGAGTTGCGAGGACCAAGCGCGAAGGGATAAGTGTGGATTGGGGGAGGATGAGCGAACATGCGCCTTTGTCAACGTTGAAATGAGCAAAATGCATAATCGAAAAAATCATTGAAGCGTAAACGCTTTGTAACTGGATACGATAAAGGGACACTGGCTCAGCGGCTAGCGAGGAGTAGGGAGTAAGGAGTAAGGAGTAAGGGCAGGCGGAGGGTGTGGGGACGCCAACAGTTGGCGGCATGCCACGACAAAGCTCGAAGCATAGAACGGAGCTAGTCCGATGTCGTGGCCGATCCGCTGGCCGTACTGACATGGAATCGAGAGCTGCACAAAGGAAGTGACAGGAGGAGTGAAGGGAATGCTTGCAGGGATGGTGGCGGACAAGGCGAAGGTTGCTGGTTGGCGGTGGGGGGCGGGTGTGTGTGTGTGTGTGGTCTGTATTGGTGAAGACAGAAAACAAAAAGGAAAGAAAAAAACAAGAACAAAAAAAATACGTCGAAGCAAATAGCGAAATGAATCCAAACCAAACCAAACCAAACCAAAGCAAAGCAAACGAATCGAAACGAGTTGAGTTGAGTTGAGTTAAGTTGAGTTGCGTTGCGCTGAGTTGAGTTGAGTTGAGTCGGGCTGAGGATTCGAAACGTAGCTGAAGGACACACCAAACAAAGCAAAAGGCATAGGCATCGCCAGGGGCGGTGGAGATGGCGGTGGCGGTGGCAGTGGCACAAGCAAAAGGATTTCTGCTTTTGGCACGGGAAATAAAAAGGAAGTGGGGTCAGTGCACAGTCTCTGGCTTGTAAGTGCGTGCATATGTCCGTCTGTCTGTCTGTCTTTTTGCCCATGGGTGTGGATGTGTGGGCAGTGACACCACAACTAATGAATGTGCACGAACAGCAAACGACGCTATGTGAATGTGTCTCTCGAAGAATGCGAATGGGGATCGCAAACGAAGGCAGAGACAGAGACGGAGACGGAGACGGGATGGAGGGTATAAAGATGTGGACGAGGATATGCACGAGGACGAGCACGAGGACGAGGGCGAGGGCGAGGACAATCGTCAGTGAAGCAGCAAACGACAACGTTGACCAAGTTGTTTGGCATTGCCAAGCCTGACAAATGCTGAAGAATGGAGGCGATTCGTGATGGCATTGCATTCGATGGTAATAGGAAGGCGGTCCCGACGCAGGCGACGCTGACTGTGACGCCGATGCCGACGCCGACGCCGATGCTGACGGTGACGGTGATGGCAACGACCATAGACCATATGGAACGGCCTGGTTGCTTCTCTGTCGAGTTACTAAGTGCATGCAATGAATGCGAACGTCCACCCATGATTAAATGCTGAATGAACTGGCAGCCGCATGGGGAGCACAGATATAGATAGCAGAGGCAACAACAATTATGGAGACATTGGTTTACCCAGCACAAAGCATTAACTGCAGCCAAGAATATTCTATCATCCGTCAGCCATCGACTCACGATGGATGGGGAGGAGGAGGAGGAGGAGGAGGGGGAGGGGTAGGCACTGAATGGAATCCATTTGATTTAACGATTCTGGCCAACTTTTATTGACTACTTGACCATCATTAGTGGAAGGATAGCCTGATACCTGATACCATGATGAGCCTTTTTGCCTTTTGCCTCCTATTAAGGATATGTGTGCAACCAGTGCTCTCACAGCCTAATTAGGACTCAACATGTCCTCTCGCAATTTATCACAACTCAAGAGGAATCCATTGATTGTAAGCAGCAATTAGCCAACACTTATATGGGTTTCTGGCACAGGATCCCAGGACTCCCAAAATGGCAACTAAAGTTGGACCCAAGGTAATTGGAAGTTCAAAATTTAAAGGATTCGAAGCCCCAACATCCCAAGGGTAAACTTATTTGCGGGCTGCAGGAAAAAATGAGATTTAAGCCACGTCGTTAGCTTCCCCTTTGGCCATATTGGTTAGGTTGAAGTGCTGTAAACATGGCTTAGGGATAACTTCACCTGAGTGACCATCGAATTGACAACTTTGCCAGTTGCCAGTCGTCAGTAACCAGTTACCAGTTACCAGTTACCAGTTACCAGTTACCAGTTGCCAGTTGCCAGTCGTCAGTTACCAGTGGCCAGTTTCCAGTTTTCAGTCGTCAGTTACCAGTGGCCAGTTGCCAGTTGCCAGTGGCCAGTTGGCAGTAACCAGTTTACAGTCGTTGGCTCGGCAATCAAATGACCAACGCGTCGCTATCTACTCACTTCTCGTATATCCTTCACCCTCGGAACAATTCCCTCGAATCACCCCTCTGGAACACCCCTCGGAACACCGCTCGGAACACCCCTCGGATTACCCCTATGGAACTGTTTGCTCACAACTATAAGGGCTTAAATATGTGACCAGACTTTGTATGGGTTGCCCCAGGAGCACGGCTCGGGCCAGTATCGGCTGACGGCAGTTGGATTGTTGGTTTGTTGGGTTTCTGCATTGGTGGATTGGTGAATTGGAGGGTCGAATGGTCGAATGGTTGGATGGTTGGATAACTGGATGGCTAGATGGTTGGATGGCTGGATGGCTGGTGGGCTGAATGGACATATTGCACTTTATGCTTGCCTGCTTCAGCTTCGTGACTGTCTGGATGGGTGCATGAGTCAGACACGCGTGCGACGAGTCCTTCAAATGAAAAAAAAAAAGTACACAGCGAAAAAAACTGGGGGAAAAAATGTGATAAAAAGTTAAACAAAAAAGGACGAAGGCCCAAACAAAAAATGAAATATATGCGATCCTATGGTATTGATCAACTGGTGAATACCCTGTAGCTGCAAGGATTTGGACCCTTTTCATTTGTGGCATCCACTGATATGGCTTTCAAGGATATGCTCAACTGGAGAATTATTGCAATCCCTGACAGTTACCAGTCACCCATTTATTATTTACGAGGTATGAAAAAAAAAGTTGAAGAGATGAGGGAATTGAATGTTAACCACCACCGGGAGCGTCCACAAAGCGTTGACCATCGATGTGTTCCGCTGATAAGGCGCACGGAAGCGAAGTGACGAAGTGTTCGTTATGTGGAAAGGATGTGGAACGGTAACTAAAACTCTAACCGTGAGTGGCAGTGGCAACGGTGACTGCCAATGGTGACGATGACGATAGAGACGACTCACGCCGACGCAGACAGTAACCGTGATTGTGACAGCCAAAGGCCGGAGCCCGAAGCACGAGGCACGAAGCCCTGGGCCCTGGGCCCTCAGCCCTGAGCTCTGAGCACTGAACACTGAGCCCTGAGCCTTAGCTCAACAACAATGACAACAAGTAACATGAATAGCGGTATTAAAGTATCAGGCAACACAGTGAGCCGCAGAGCCGCAGACAAAAGATGGGCGGTGGGTGGTGGGTGGTGGGCAGTGGGCGGTAGATGATGCCTGGCAGGTAGGTTGCTCGGTGGGGGGTCATGGGGCAAGCAATACAAATTGCAGGCTGCATACAAAGCAACGGACAGAAAGCTATACAAAATGTTAGAGTCCAAGCACCTGAGCCAGGAGCAGGGCAGCTTATATAGCAGCTTAGCCAGCCCTCCTTTGTGCCGTTGGTGGGGGTGTCCTGGCGGTCGACGGTGCTGCACGCTTATGCTCCTTTTGTATGTGTTTCTCAGTTGTACGTAGATTTCTATACATATAGATTTCTATATGGCATTTGTGTATGTGAGTGTGTGGGTGTATGCGTATATGCGTGTGTGTGTGTGTGTGTGTGTATGGATTGAGTGTGCGTATATGAATTTGATAAGGTTTTTGTTTTTTGCTTTAAATTACAAAATTCTCAACGATATGTGTGGGTATCCTTAGCTGTCGAGTCCTGTCTTAGGTGCTCCTTTCAGAGACCTTCCCCCTTTAGCCGGTTGTGTCCTGTCGACGCAAATTGCTTTGAGTTTCTTAAGTGCAGGAAAATTGTTAAGGCAAGCACGTCAATAGAGGGAGAGTTCGCCTTAAGCCAGGACCGGAGAAAATTGTTTTTTCAATTCATTTGAATATCCTTTCGAGTGTTTGCATATTAAATGTTGAATCGAATATTGTACCACTGAGCTATTGAGTAACTGTACAATTGAACGACTGAACAACTGAACCACTAAGTGCGTCAGTCCAGGTGACTGTCTCAGTCAACAGAACAAAGCCAAGATAAGAAGCCAAACTTAACAGAACGCAACGAAGCCCAAACCCAAATCCAAACCCAAACCCAAACCCAAACCCAAACCCAATATCAATTTTGAATTCAAACCCAAACTTATGCAGAAAATCCATTTCCAAAACTTCATTTTTCCTCTCGCTCTTCTTTTGCCCCTCCAGCTCCTCATCTTTCTCCCCTCCAGCCCCTAATCTTTCTTCCCTCCAGCCCCTCATCTTTCTCCCCTCCAGCCCATACTCATTCAGAGACGCCTTTTTGGGGGGCTCTTAAGAAAACTCCCAACTCGCGACTGATATTCATTTGGCCGAATCAAAAGTTTTAAAAGCCATCATTAGTTAACGGTATTCCCGCCGCGGCACCCACACCCACACCCACACCCCTACCCTTACCCACCCCCTTATCTACCCCCTTACCCACACCCATACCCATACCCCTACCCACACCCAGCTCCAGCTCTTGACCCTGGCCACGAGGAGACCAAACGGTGGCCAGCTGCTACTTTCATATGCAAATTGGTTGGGTGCGTGTTGTGTAAGTGTTGTGTTTGGCTGTGGCCACCAAAACAAACCCCCAAAAAATGAGACCGTAAGAAAAAGACCACGGGAGAAAAAAAACGGTTCAATTAAGCCAATATTTGCGCATACTCGAGTGTATGTGTATCTCTGTATAACAGTGTGTGTGTGTGTGTCTCTGTGTTCGTGTATACGTGTATGTGTGTGTGTGTGTGTGTGTGTGTGTGTGTGTGAGGACAAGCGGCGATGCCTGAGTCTCTTTTGCGCTGGCACATTTTTGCGGGCCGCTTAGAACAGCTAAAGCTGCGTGTGTGTTTGTGTGTGTGTGTGTGTGTGTGTATAGTTGTGTGCGTAGTGTCTGTTTGTGCTTGTGATAGGATTTCGGTTGTATGACTCACCTGCACCGTGCCCATAAGCACGAAGGCGCCCAAAAGGCTCTGCAGCAACAAATTACGACGCAGCAAGGCGCACATTTTTAGCACTTTTTGGCTTTAGCGCTTGTCCAAAGATTCTCGATTATTTCTTTTATCTCAGTCGTTTACTTTTTAGCGTTTTAGCCTTTTTTAGCGTTTTTCCTTTTCGGTATTTTGTATTTTTTTTCTTAATATTTTTTTGTGTTTTTTTTTAGTTTTTTTTTTTTTTTTGTTTATTAGTTTTTGCTTTCGCTTTGCTTTTGCACTTTAACTGTTTCTGTTTGTTGAAGAAGAAATTTTGGGCTTTCCTCTGGCTTTCGCTTTGGCTGCAACTGAAACTGCAACTGCACGGGCGACAGAACGGAAAATAACAAAAATAACAATGTTAATAATAAAAAAAAAATAACAACACTTTGTATTCAAAGCGGAAACCGATGAAACAAACAGAGAGAGAGTAGAAATTGCTTGTGTGTTGTTGGTGTTAGGCCGAAACTTTGATTCTTCGTGTTTTCTTTGCGCTGCCCTCAAAACTATGCAACGAAAAGCGTCAACTATTATGTGTCCCTCTGTATGTGTTTGCCTGAATGTGTGTGTGAGTGTGTGTGTGTGTGTGTGTGCGTTGTAGTATTTGATTGTAGAACGTAGTAGTAGCTGCAGCCCCAGAGAGAGGGAGAGAGACATTGTGAGCGAGGCAAAGAGCGAACGAACGAGTGAAAGAAAGAGCGAAAAGATAGAGCAGGTAACGCTGCGAATGGGTAAGAGCGAGATAGCGATAGATAACGAGATTCACTGCTTGTGCTGTGATAGCCTGAGCTCCCGCACGCCACACACAGAGAGCAAACATACGTCAGAGCGTATGCTAGCCCAGTGCCACTTCTCGTCACTCGCTGCTTTCGCTGAGCTCGGTATATACTCGTTCGTATTGTTTGAAGAGTTGGGACATAACTTTAGGAATTGGCAAAACCCTTTGTCCCATTATAAACTTCAATTAAGTCATTCTCCTCAAATCGATAAGTTTCTACTCCCTGTCCTAACGGAGGGGGGGAGGGGGACCCAACACTGGCATGCCATTCCACACGGCTGAATACCGCAAATTGTCGAGTTGACCAACTATTTTCATTAGAAAGTCATCTTGGGTAGCATTTCGCATTTGGCATTTGGCATTCGGGGAATCGTATAGAAAACAGCTGCAGGGCAACTTTGCATAGGTCCACACCCCGCCAGCAATTCACATTTCTTCACTCTACATCTCGAACACTCTCTCCCAGTTTCTCACTCTCGCTCTCTCTCTCACTCACTCTCTCGTTTTCTCATTATCTCAGTCGTCCTTTCTCTTTCTCTCTCTCTCTTTCTCTTTCGCTCTCTATAACTCTCTCTCTTTCATTTGCTCGAGAGCGCGGCTAGTCTTTCTATTGCGCTTCCACTCTCCTCCCAACTAGAACAACTGCGCACGCACAACTGAAAAAGCAGTCACACACACATACATTCACATGCACTGACAGGGACACTGACACGGGCACAGATAAGGATACGGACACAACACAGACACAGACACAGACACAGACACATACACAGACACGACACGCTCTCTCTCTCTCTTCTAAGCATTGCGCAAAGGACACAAAACTCTGGCAGTCGTAGGACGAACAATAATTTAAAACTCTTCTTCAATTTGTTTTGTTTGGATTCACATGGGGAATGTTATTTGCATCTTCGCACTTGTTTTTCTGTTTCTTTTATTTTTGGTTTCTCTTTTGGATTTTTTTTCTTCTCTTGAATTTAACACGCACTCGTAAAAAAAAAAACACACAGTGAAATACAAGAACAATTTTAATGCCGACACAAGAACAAACGGGAAAAAAATACTAGCTGTCGTTTAGCGCTCTCTTTCCCTCTTCATTCTTCTCTCTCACTCTTGCTTTTACTCTCCATCCCTCTCAGTCGTTTCTCTCTCTCTCTTTCTCCTTCTCCTTCTCCTTCTCACTGTAGCTGTAGCTGTGTGTATGTGTGTGGTATACAACAACAAAATACAAATACTCTCTCGCAAGCAGGTTGACAACCTTGTGCTGTTCAGTCACAGTTCGAATGCGTCAGGAAACTTGAGGTGAACCTTGCGCTGCGAACGCTCACAAACGACTGCAAGTTGCGCTTGCCGCACAAATAGCTTGTCGACAGCGCTTTCTGAATCCGGACTCTGTTCACGGACTCGGACTCGATCCCGGACTCGAACCCTAAACACTTCAACAGGGTTGCCTTTTACCCGACTGCGACTGCGCGTGCTCCCAAATCGATATTAACGGCGAAAAGGGGACTGCAACTGCCCGCAGAGGGTGATAAAAGCTGCTAGACTGAGAGTGTAGGTGTCTATGTGTGTGTGTGTATGTGTGTATGTGTGTGTGTGTGTGTGTGTGGGCGAACGACCGCTTTTGTGTATATTGGGGTATGTGTAGGTCACTGCGAACACAAGCAAAAAGCTTTGGCAGCAGCAGGTGCTATGCGCTTTCAGGGCCACCAATAAAAAAGCTCCTATTTCAACGGTTCTTTTTAAAGAACGCGACTTTAAGTTCATTTTTCCAGTTCCTCAATTGTCACACATCGAAAAGTTTTCGAATTTCGAACTCCTTGTTTGAATATAAATATTTTTTGATTAATAAAATAAACAATAATTATTGCGAGGATAACCAATTTATTACCTTCCTCATATCATTTAATAAATATCTCATATCATTTAATTAATATCTCATATCACTTTATTAATATCTCACATCATTTTTATTAATTTTATTAATTATGTAACGATTATTATTATTATTGATGTAGCTGTTGCTGTGTGTGTAGTTGGTGTTGAAGTTATTGTAGTAGTAGTTGTTGTAGTTGTATTAATTGTTTTAATTTTTGTAATTGTTGAAATTGTTGTTGTTGTTGTTGTTGTTGTTCTTGTTTTGTTGCTCCTGCTGTTGTTGTTGTTGTTGTTGTTGTTGTTGTTGTTGTTGTTGTTGTTGTTGTTGTTGTTGTTGTTGTTGTTGTTGTTGTGGCTGTCGTTGTTGTTGTTGTGGCTGTTGTTCTTGCTGTTGCTGTTCTAATAGTTGTTGCTGTTGTTGTTGTTGTTGTTGTTATTGTTGTTGTTGTTGTTTTTGATGTTGTTGATGTTGCTGTTGTTGTCGTTGTTGTTCTGTTTGTTGTTGTTGTCGTTGTTGTTTTTGTTTAGGTTTTGAGCTGTTGTTGTTGTTGTAGTTCTGGTAAAATGTGTTGTTGTTGCTGTTGCTGTTGTTGTTGTTGTTGTTGTTGTTGTTGTTGTAGTTGTGGTGTTTGTTGTTGTCGTTGTTGTTTTTCTTTTTGTAATTTTTTTGTGTTATTGTTGTTGTTGCTGTGTTCGTTGTTGTTGTAGTTTTTGTTGTTGTTGTTATTGTTTTTGTTGTAGTTGTTGTTGTTATTCTTGCAGTAGTAGTAATAGTTGTTGTTGTTGTTTGTTTTGTTGCTGTTTGTTTTTTTGTTGTTGTAGTTGTTGTTGTTGTAGTTGTTGTTGTTTTCGTAGTTGTAGTTGTAATTATTGTAGTTTTTGTTGTTGTCAAAAAGTTGCGATTAAATATACGGAAAAATTAATAAAAATTCACAAAATGTCTCTTTTCTCGAGAACTATGAGGACAAATTTTATGTCCTTTGGCCAACTTGTAGTCCTGGATATCCCGGTTCTTAGGACACCAAACTTGTTGCAAAACAAAAAGATATAGCCGAGATATAACGGATTTTTTCGCAGCAAGAAATTGCAGAAATCTCAGGTCCTGCAAGGATATTCGTCCTTTTTGTCACTTAAATACATGCGGGCGGACCTCGCCTACCTTCGTGCCAAAGGACATCCCTAATGTCCTTAAACTAACGAAGTAACAGCGATTTCAGAGATTTCAGGACCTTTTTACCATACATCCCACTACAATTATATTTTCCTTGTAGTTGTTGTTGTAGTATTTGTAGTAGTAGTAGTAGTAGTTGTTGTTGTTATTGTTGTTTTTGTTGTGTTTGTTGTTGTCTGTGTTGTTTGTATTGTTGTAGCTTTTGTTGTCGTTGTTGTTGTTAATTTGATTAGTTGTTGTTGCTGTTGTTGTTGTTGTTGTTGTCGCTGTAGTTTTTGTTGTTGTATTCGTTGTTGCTGTTGATGTTGTTGTTGTTGATTTTTTTGTTGTAGTTGTTGTTGTTGTTGTTTTTGTTGTTGTTTGTGTTGTTTGTATTGTTGTAGCTTTTGTCGTCGTTGTTGTTGTTGTTGTCGCTGTAGTTTTTGTTGTTGTATTCGTTGTTGCTGTTGTTGTTGTTGTTGTTGTTGATTTTTTTGCTGTAGTTGTTGTTGTTGTTTTGGGTTGCTGTTGTTGTTGTTGTTGTTGTTTTGGGTTGTTGTTGTTTTGTAGTTTTTGTTGTCGTTGTTGTTGTTGTTGTTTTTTTTGTTGTAGTTGCTGTTGTTTTGGGTTGCTGTTGTTGTTGTTGTTTTAGGTTGTTGTTGTTTTGTAGTTGCTGTTGTTGTTGTTCTGTAGTTGCTGTTGTTGTTTTTGTTGATGTTGTTGTTGTCGTTGTCGTCGTTGTTTTGTAGTTGTTGTTGTTGTGTTTGTTGGTCTTGTCTTATTACTTGTTTTTTTGCAGTTGTTGCTCTTGTTGTTGTTCTTGTTGTGTTGTAAGTTGTGGCTGTAGTTGTTGTTGTAGTTTTTGTAATTAATATAACAGTTACAATAACTAAGACAGGTACAAAAATTACAACAACTATAACAACAACACCACTAACAACAACACGAGTAGCAAAACAACAACAACAATAAAAATAGTAATAGAACACAAATAGAAACAACAACAAACACATAAACATCAAGAAGAAAAACAACAACGAAGGTGCAAAAATTTTGAAGGCAAATGTACGGAAAAAAGGTCCTGATATTGCTAAATTGTCTGTATTATAGCCATTTTAAGGACAATCAGAATGTCCTTTTACATGATGATAGATGAGCTGCACCCACATATATTTCAGTTATAAAAAGAACGAAAGTCCTTGCAGGACCCGAGATCTAAGGACTTTTCTACTGTGAAGAAAAACGATATATCTCGGCCGTATCCTTACATATCCTGACTAGTTATATGTCATAAGAACCGGAACAGCCAGGACTACAATCCTGCCAAGGGAAATTTAAATCGTCCTTATAGTTTCTCATTTATCGTCCTTTTCTTGATTTTCGACCATTTTTCCCATGGATTTCCTTGAAAATTATTTTCTTTGTTGTTTTTGCTTTTTCCCATTACAAAAACAACAAATATATATGATTTGGGGTTGTTGTTAATGTTGTTGTTGTTGTAAGTGTTGTTGTTAGTGTTGTTGTTAGTGTTGTTAGTGTTGTTAGTGTTGTAAGTGTTGTTGTTAGTGTTGTTGTTAGTGTTGTTAGTGTTGTAGTTGTTGTAATTGTTGTTGTTGTTGTTGTTAGTGTTGTTTTTAGTGTTGTTGTTAGTGTTGTTGCTGTTGTAAGTGTTGTTGTAAGTGTTGTTGTTAGTGTTGTTAGTGTTGTAGTTGTTGTAATTGTTGTTAGTGTTGTTGTTATTGTAAGTGTTGTTGTTGTTGTTAGTGTTGTTGTTGTTGTTGTTGTTGTTGTTGTTGTTAGTGTTGTTGTTAGTGTTGTTGTTAGTGTTGTTGTTAGTGTTGTTGATATTGTTGTAGTTGTTGTTGTAGTTATTGTAGCGTTTGGAGTTGTTGTAGTAGTTGTTGTCGTTGTTGTTGCTGTTGTAGTTGTTGTAGTTGTTGTAGGTGTTGTTGTTGTTTTTATTGATGTTGTAGTTGTTGCAGAGCAGAACAATTACAACAACTATAAAACATACAAACACCATAACAATAACAACAACAACAACTAGAACACGTAGAACAACATGAGCAACAACACCAACAACAACATGAGCAATAACAACAATAACAAGCAACAACAATTAAAGTAGTAATAGCACACAATAAGAAACAACAACAACAAACACATGAACAGTAATAAGAACAACAACAACAATGCTGAAAAATTTTTGAAGGTAAGTTATGAAAAAAAGGTCCTGAAATTGCTAAATTGTCTGTATCTTGGCCATTTTAAGGACAATCAGGATGTCCTTTTACATGATGATAGATGAGGTGCACCCACATATATTTCAGTTATAAAAAGGACGAAAGTCCCTACAGGACCTTAGATAGAAAGATTTTTCTACTACTTAAAAAACCTTCATTTCTCGGCCGTATCCTTACATATCCTGACAAGAGGACTGTCATAAAAACCGGAATAGTACGGACTACAATCCTGCCGAAGGACATCTAAATCACCCTTTTAGTTTCCTATTTATCGTCCTTTTTGTGATTTTCTATCAACCATCCCATGGATTTCCTTGCAAATTTTGTTCTTTGTTGTTTTTGTTTTACATTACAACAACTTCAAAATTATATGATTTGTTTGATTTGTGTGTTGTTGTTGTTAGTGTAGTTGTTGTAGTTGTTGTAGTTGTTGTAGTTGTTGTAGTTGTTGTAGTTGTTGTAGTTGTTGTAGTTGTTGTAGTTGTTGTAGTTGTTGTAGTTGTTGTAGCTGTTGTAGTTGTTGTAGTTGCTGTAGTTGTTTTAGTTGTTGTAGTTGTTGTAGTTGTTGTAGTTGTTGTAGTTGTTGTAGTTAATGTAGTTGTTGTAGTTGTTGTAGTGTAAATGTAAATTATAAATTAATTTTATATTACTTTTGGTTCTGCTCTGTTTTTCATTAAAGATGAGCTCCTAAAAGTATGCCACATTATTGGCAGTATTTAGGCTTGTGCTGGGGACCATGAATACTTCTAGTGAGACAGTTAGAGATCTAATAACGCGTATGTGTATTTCTCTGTCTGTATTTTTGAAGATATAATCGTGGGATAAATATAAATTAGCCTGTAAATGTCATATGATGTTTGATGAATTTGTAAAAACCTTCGTCAAGTTTGATGATTCAGTTTCGTTCAGTGAGTAAGCAGCACGTCTTTCCAAGAAAAGAACCCTTGTCCGCCCAAGCTTAAGGATACGCTTGAAAGAGCTTTTACAAGCAGTGCAATAACCGTTAAGCTGTGAAGCCCAAATAAAACGTGAAACACCGAAACCTGAATATTTATTTAAGTAGAATAAAAAATAATTATATTAATTACATATGTTTACAGCTTTGAAAATGTAATTATTATTTTCATTTAATTTTAGCTTAACATTTCTCACCAAGTCAAAGCAGTGAACTGAGCACTGCTTGCCACTGCTTGGTCTATGCGTTGGTGGACTTCTTTACTCATTCGGTTTGGACTGCTTGCTTTTATTTGCGATGTACAAAGGAAAATCAATTCGTTGTACTCGTCACTCAGGCAATGTGACAATTTATTTACATTACAGTCATTAATTTACTTATTTGTTGCTTTCACGTGTAATCATGCAGTTGTATAATTAATAAAATTGAAAGCAAAAAAAAAAAAGGGGGGGATGTTAATTTTGATGGGGTGAAGGATTTGCGAAAGCGATGAACTATGAGTGATTTTGCAGGAGATATTCATAGGTGTAATCAAAAATAAGAAGCATGATGGCGCCGCCAGGACCCAGGCGCATAATCTTGGGCACCAGACCCTTATAGAGGGCACGGAATCCCTCCTCTCGGTACACCGTTGCTATGGATCGCAGGGTGCTACGGTATTTGATCTGATTGGGAATGGGTTGAGGTCCTTGTATGCGAGACTTTGCCACATCGAAGGGTATGTTAAGGAAGCAAGCGAAAGTTCCAGCCAGAAAGCCAATTGTAACCTTCCGCAGGAACTCCCACGTGCTATCCTTTGATTCTGGCACAACGTTCTTCACGCTATGGTAGAAACCGAAGTACACCATGTTGAAGACACCATTGCGACCCATTGTGGCGGTCAGTCCCTTATTGAGGCCCCTCAGCCCAAAGCCATCCTGCTGAACGATCTGTCGCGCCACTTCAAATGTACTGATTAACTTCTTTTGGCGATCCGCTTGCTGCGCTACCTTCACCACTTCGAAAGGATTCACGGCAATCGCCTCCAATGTACCCGCCGTCAAGCCAGCCAACGAAAAGGTCAATGGAGTCGGCGTAGGTGAACCAAACTGAAAGATTTGTTTCGTCTGCTCAAAGACCAGAAACTTAATGGCTCTTTTCGGCGTCTCGGCGAGGATCGGAGGCATCAGTCCCTTCCAATAGGAGGTGACGCCCTCATGGCGATACATTTTGGCGAAGCAGTCAAAGACTCCATTGTAATGTAGCTGTAAGAGTTTCAAACTTTCAACTGTAATTTTAAAGCTAAAATATATTTTAAATTCTAATTATTCTAAATTTTAAAATATAATGTAAAAAATAAAAGTGATGCAAAAAGAAAAACTCAGATATTTGAATATTGAAAACTGCGTGCATTGTGCTTATTTTTCTTGTCGATGATGTGTATATGTGTGTGTGTGTGTGTGTGTGCTAGTAAAAGTGTTTGTATGCATAAGTGAATGTGCTCGTGTGTGTGTGTGTGTGTGTTATATGCACACATTTTAATTTGCAGTTTCGTTTCTATTTTGATATTTAGCTATAAATTAGCTTTTTTTTTTTTTTTGGCTTTTGTTTTTTACGTAAAATAAACTCAGCGGCAAAAACATATTTATATTTTTTTTAAATTGTTTATAGCCCGACGTTCCAGTTTTGTGGCTATATGCTTGATATCTTTATGGCAGTTACTGCTCTAAAAAGCTAAAACTTCCCATAGCTCGAGATAAAACTGAGACTCTTTGAATGTACACAGACATAGATATGTATTTGGAGGCTGATTAAGCGTAGAGCCCACCCAAAACTTTCAATTTTGTTTTTAAGAAACACAGACAATAATTGTTTATGCATATGTATATGTAGACAAGTGTCTGACTAGCGATTACACGCTCCATAGGAACGAGATTAAATAATTTATAAAGCAGCTGATAACTCAAATAATTGAATACCCTGTCATTTAAAGGGCTATAATGTGGGGTAGTATGAATACCTGAAGTTAGAATCTGACACTTGAGAAATATTATATATTATATATATATATATATATATATATTATATATTATATATATATATTAAATATTGCATAGCCGATAATTCTGTGCTTCATTCTGTAAACTATTATTATTTAAGGGCATTATTATTATTAAGGGCAAGTGCTCCTTTTTATTAATAAATTATATCTACTACTTTGTGGCTTCTGAGCAATTATGGTAAATATTTTTATTGTATTATTTGATTATTGTATAACTTAAAGAAACATATAATTGAGCTTTTATTAAATATGCAAAAATAATATTTTTATTTTCCGTACCTTGCGCTTATTTATTTCCAAACATTAATTCATTCATCTATAGAAAAAAATTAGATTTTCATCATCTAATTTTATAAATTAAGTTGCCCAAAAATACTACTCAAATTGTCCTGACACAGTTTATAAAATAAATTCCTAAACAGCTTTAATAACTATCTAGTTTTGAATATTTTATTTTTACAGGGTATCAACTAGAAGACTACCTGATTACCTACACAGTCACTTCGGATGATAAGAAATGAGAATGGAATGAGAAGAAAAATGTTTGTGAGGGTGTTTAGTGGGTTGATATACCCCAGGAATATTAAAATAAATTTAAACATTTCTTTTTATAAGCTTTCATGTTACTTTTGACCTTGACACGACTTTTCTTAACATATTTTATTCCTGTTATTTGCTGACATACATGTATATCTCTTTATAGATATATCTCCCCTTGTTTATACCTTCAAAATTTGTTTTGGTTTCATATTCAAAATTACTTGAATCAAATAAATTAATTTCTACCAATTTCTAAACCAATTCAAGCAAAGGCTGCTCATTCATAGGAAGACCGTTCGGTGGGCTTTAGTGTAATATTAAAGTTCCTCAGATATGGGGAATAGCTGACGACTTACCTCGGCGTTGGCCACTGAAGCTGACGGCAGTGCTTGAATTTGCATTCGTGTCTTGACAACGTCCAATGGCTGCATAATGCAAACTTCAAGAAAGCCGGCAGATCCACCGGCCAGAACTTGGAAGGCGGCACGCTTCGATTGGGATATATCAACATTAACGGCTGTATGGCTGGACATGATTGAATTTTTATCCTGTTATCCTTGATGGATTTGTACACGTGAATTTGAAAGAGTCTCCAAAACAAAGTTCAAGCGATATTTGACATTTGTCTGGAACTGGAAATTTTCTAAATTGAATATTCAGGTAAATGCGGATTCTTAATAAAGTTTCTAATAATATTATTATTATTATTTGTTTTATAATTTTTTGTTTATTTTTTTTTTTTATATATATATTAGTTATAAATGTAATATTAAGATGTGCCTACTTTATTGCTTCTAAATTTGTCTTGTACAAAAATTAATACGATTGTCAAACATGCACACTCACACTCGCAGAAACAAACCCGTTCTCCCCCTCGCACTCACACTGGCACTCGCACTCTTACTCTCCCTCTCACAGGCTAGATGGTCCAACAGAAGAGAAGTATGACAATGGAGAATGACAAAAGCAAAACAAATGTCGCGTACCCCAAACGCAGCCACCTCTACACCGCTCAACACGACAATCAAATTCGCACTGAGCCAGTGCAAACGAGAGTTGCCCGAGCACCGATAGCTGTTGCTGGAGTCCGGGGTACGCGAAGCGGACGCATCGTTGGCTAAGCTTTCAAGAACACAGCTGCCGACGACGAAACCGATGCCTATTGAGTGGACTGGAAGAGCTTCGTGCTGTCGGTCACTGCGATCGTGCGATTGTGTGAAAAGCTTTATTTCTTTCTTTGTTATCCACAGCAACAAAGACGCGGCTGTTGGTGACCAAATCCCACTCTCCCCATTCTCTCACTCACTCACTCACTCACTCTCTGTCTCCTCTCTAATTATTTCTATCCCTCGCTCAATATTTTATCTATTCTGTGGTAAAAAACATAATTGGAGCTAAAATCGAATTATTATTTTAGTTTGTGAAACCTAAACGCTCCATAAATGATTGATTTTTACTCGTGTTACTGATATCGAAATACCCCGTTAAAGTTCGTGATAAGATTTTTTAAGCAACGACGAACTTTTAATTGAATTTAATTAATATGCCACAAAAACGAAGAGCAATGTCGAACAGCTGATATCGAAAAATGTTTTATCAGTTAACGGTATTTTTTTTATTTACTTATTCAAAATATTTTATAACTTATTTTGCTGATTTTCCTATTTTTTTTATCAGATTTTCATCATTAATTAAATATGAAAAGCTGGTCCCTAATATTATATTAATTCTTTATTATAATTAAATAAAAATATGTGATATAAAATATTTAATTTATATTTATAATAAAATTGTATATAAAAACAATTAAATTTAATTTTATTTTTTAAGATAATTTTTGTTTTCCTTTTAAGAATTTTTCTATTTATTTACCAACTGACAGATGGTAGATAATAATATATCCCCAACAATACCTATAAGTCTGTTGGAACACAATATCTTAGCTATAAAATAATCGTATTAGATCAGCTGCTTAGGCCGGGAAAAAATGATTTATATACAAATTATTGCAGGTATCAAGCAAGTCGAATCTTTAATTGTTTGTAACTATTAAAAGTCCACTAAAACAGGAAAAAAAAACTTCCAGAGATATCGATATCATTTTATCGATAAGAAATATTTTATGCCTCAATTGTACATAAATAATCAAAGCTAAGCACAAGATCTACAGGAAGGGGTTATAAGAGTATTCTGAATATCTTTTTAAACAAACTCAAAATGTATGAGGATCAAGGATACGATACAAATAACTGAAATATCGCACAGAATGTGTGATCCTTTGGCCAAATCAGTGGAAAAATGTTTTGCCCTAATTGTTAATAATTTTGGTTGGTTTCACTTCATTTTTATAAAAAATAAATCTTTCGGATTCCTTCAGATGGCAGATCGCACGTAGGTGGGAAATGTTAATACTCTGATTATCTGAAAGAATCTGTCATTTGAGGGGGATCGGCGTCTAAAATGAGTCAGAGATCCCGACGATGGTCGAGTGTCGGATTCTTTCTTTTATTGACTTTGAATCGATTACAATCAAATCTATTAACTAATGTATCTTGTATCTTATCTGGCTATTCATCCGAGTATCACATTGGGCCAATCCCGATCCGCACTGACACCCCTGACACCCCTGGCAGCACTGACAACCTGTTGCAGGCAGAGATGTGCGTGGGCTTGGAGACAAACGAATCGTTTACCATTTGTAAGTCTATCTGTCAGGGAGCAAATGCATCTCCGGCAGACGTGGCTCTGTGATCTTTGGTGTTCGGGGGGAGGTTTAGTGGAGTGGCCCTTTGGCTGGGCCTTGATTAGTTTATTGTTTAATGTTTATTGTTCATAGGGCGGTGTATGCGGCGCATCAATCAGTTGAAAGGTTGAAAACGAATGCCACAAATTATGAGTCCGAGTGCCTCGTGTGGCATGCCTCTCGTCTACCTTTCAGATAAATTGAGGACAACTTTCATTTGCATAAAATGCATTCTATAAAACAACAAATTGACAGAACAAATTGTTGGTGTCAAAAATGCGATGCCCCCCTTCCAGTTTTGGGGATAGACAAGAATATCTATGATTTAGATGCCTTTCGAGAAGTGTGTGTGTGTGCGTTCGAGTGTGTGTGTGTGTTTCTTATGACTGTCCAAATATTTTAGCTGTTAATTATAGGCACGAGTTTGAGTGAGTGATAGATGTGTGGAACTTGAGATATATTCACAATTATGGAGCTCGACTTTCACACGCATGGGAGCAGCTTTCCCCTGTGCGATGATCCTCCCAGCAGATGGATAGAAGGATAGGAACGAATTTAAAACGCATTAGAGGCTATTAAAAGCCCATAAGGGCAAGGGACAAACCTTTCCAATTTGATCTAATTATGTTGTAAAGTCACGCAATTGATGGTAAATGAGGAGGCTACCCTGGGGTGGGAGGGGTGCAGGTGGAGTATCAGATAGACTTTAATCGATAATAATCCAATATCTTGGCCACAAACTGTTATCTAAAGATGAAACTTAATAATCGATATGAATGAATGGGATAAAAAAAAAAAAAAAAATAAAAAATGGGCTAAGAATTCTTCTGCGCTTTGGTGAAGAGATCGTAGAAATAGGGGAGCTCCACTGGGAGCTTGGCAATACCGGAGGCACTGGGAAAAGGTCATACTGGAAAATGAATTCATTTTTGTAATTAGCCAGCGGAACAGGGACCAGCAGATAGCGCCGATTGATCGATCAAAGCAGCGATACAGGCTAATAAATCATCTTTTCATTCTCATTTCCCATTTTCCATTTTCCTTTTTTCATTTTCATTCCATCTGACGGACTGCGAGAGCAGCACCGAATACCAAAGTGAGAACTCACGACCGCCCGTGGCCGTCCAATTGTCTGTCAAAGGCTATTAACCCCATTTTGGCGGGCCGTTCCACTTGTTTTACTTCGTTGCGGTCACGTCAGCTCAGCCGTCTCTCTTCCACACTCTTTCTTCTCCCTCTCGCAGTCTCTCTCTCTCTCTGTTCTCTGTTCTCAATTCTCCGTCTCTTTCTGTTCAAGTCATCCAAATTGTTTTTCCAAACATTAAGTGGAAGCGGAGCGCCAAATGTTAAACAATAGAACACCGAGCACTTTGACTCTAAAAGACGATTTCCCCTTCTCCACTCCTTCCCCCTGGAACATCTCCTTACCACCTCCCCCCTCCATCCATACCATTCTCAATCGACACATCGCTTGCATCAGAGTCGATGCCGCATGCAACGCTTCCATGTTTTGATTGTCCAACTTAAGCGAGGCAATGGATGGCAACCAAAGCATTATAACATGTCAGAGAGGAGTCCGGCACAGCCAGAGGAACCACATCAACCACAAGAGACCAAATCAGTTAGAGTGTTTTGATTAATGTCAGTTTTGACAGCTGTCCATGTCCAATCCCCCTACCTAAAAGGGTTTGCCGGCTCCTCGGCTCCCCAACTTTCCAACTACCCAACTCCCCGCATCCCCAACTCCTCGGTGGCCCATCTTTGCAGCTCTCCAGCTGTCAAGCTACTCTGCTATTCCACTATAACCGCTACCCCGCTGCCAGGCTGCAAGTCTGCGAGGCTGTAAGGCTGCCAGGCTCAGAAATTCCTGCACTCAACTTCTGGCAAGTGGAGACTCCATTATGAGCCATTGGCTTAGCCACAAGCTGTGCCAGAAACAAAAGACCCAGAAACTAGTTAACAAGGAAAAGAACATGGATGCAATACCTTTAACACATCAAACAAACGGAAGTAAGAAATACCGATGTCTTCCCAGAGGTAGATAATAATAATAAGAGGTATTAATAATTAATATCTCTTGGGGTAAAAGAGACGATCGTAGGGTTGTTCAGTTTCAGGTCTAAGGTATAGCTCGGACTCTATCGATATCGGTTCCCTGAGGTAGTGTTTTCTATATACTTTTGAGACCTTGTCTATAAACTTTTATAGCCTTTACCCTACCTTTACCCTCATATCAAAGTATCTATGGAAATCCACAGGGTACTTAATTTCAGCTTGATGAATCGCATCCCTCCAGATGAAAATAAGTCCTTTCCGATATATGCAAAGATCGGTTTAGGTTTACTGCCTAATTCGCTCTCCCATTAGAAACCTTACCCAATGTCTCACAACTGAACAAAATATCCGAAATATGTCGGCCAAGAAGCAAGTCATGTTTAAGGCCAAACTTGTCCGGTAAAACTGCCCGTCGTGCCATAAACGCGGCTCAGAACCAAATGGCCTAATCCAATGAACTCTCTGACCCGCTGAGAACAAGTTGAGCGAATTTCGCGGAGCCGTAAATGAAAGTACGAGTAACTTGGCTTAAACAAAAGCCAGAACCAACAAGTGTGGCCCAATCTTTGGCTTATAAAGGTTCTGGTTGACAATGGGCCGTTGGCCATTCAGTTGGGTGACACGGCAGGTAATGGAGACCATCGGCACTTGGACTCTGACGCTCTTGCAGTTAATTTCCGTACTCCAGTGGACATTGGCATGGCCATCAACGCGCTCCCAGTATCCACTTGGCAATGGCTATCTCAATGCCAATCATCGTCCCTTGTGGATACTTGAGGATGAGCTGATAAAACGCGAACGTTATGATAGACTGGATGCAGAATATGCCACAACGGAGAGTCCAGCGTATATACGGCGTGCGGAGCCAAGGATGCGTTCGTATGAGCAGCCTTCAGCTCTGCGAATCAGGGTGCGACATGAAAGCCCGCATCCAATCAGAGCACCCCTTAGGTCACCATATTTCCAGCGAAGCTACGAGCAGCCCCATCACTTGCAACTTCCCAATCATTACGTTTCGCATGACAAGAGTTCATCGTCTCGACCAACGTCCAGATACCCGGCTAGGACCGCACAGCGTCGTCGCCAGCCGCAGTCTCTGCCCATCTTTGATAACGTTCCCGGGGACAACACTTTCCCATCGGCGAGCTATCCAGTCTTCGTTTACAATGGGACAAAGGGAGAGCTGCTGCTGAATACAATGCTGAGTGCTCAACGGTATCCCATGCAGGAGCCAGTGCCGGGTCAGGTGCTCTATCCGCCCTCGACGCCAATGTTTCGACCCAAGCCAATTGTGCAGCGCTTCCGAGTGCCCGGCGAGCGAGAGCCTCTCAATCTTACCCTGATTCCGTTCTATGCCCATGATGCAATAACCGCTGCACCACCGATAACAACAACAACGATGCTAACGGAGTCCTCAACGTATGACCCTCTGTTGTTGCCATCGGCGCCAGCTGTACCCCTGCCACCATTGATGACCACGCCCATGCCAGGAACATTTGAAACTCAATTGTCAAGCAGCAAACGTCACAGAAATCCCAAAAAGGCAAAGCAATACAATGCATATCGCTCGCCCCAGGATGTGGTGAAGTGGCAGCCACTACTGCGTACTTCACCGGTACATGCCGCACCCGACAATCATCGACACTACGTTGTGGCAGGCACCGATAGCAAAGCCAGCACAGCCTTGGAGGAGGAGCTCGAAGGGGAGAAGTTGAAGGAGCAGGAGGAACAGGAGGAACAGGAGCAGGAGCAGGAGCAGGAGCCTGAATTTGAGGAGCGGAGCAGCGAAATTGAACAGCAGCCGCCACTGATTCAAACGGAGGAGCCCGCAACCGATAAGGACCACAATAACAATACCAACGGAAATTCATTATCCTCTTTTCAAATTGTCTACGTAGATGAGAGCCTGGAATCGCCAGGAGATTCCCTGGTCAGCACGAGTACCTTGGCACCGCCTCCGCATCGGAAGAGTTCGAGGTATGCGCTAAAGCGTGAGTACTACGCGTTTCCAGTCTACACACTGGGGAAGTTGTTACAGGACTCCAGTGCTCAGGCAACAAACAGACTCCATAAGCTGGACCTAGATTGCTCAGAGGACTCCTCGGAGCATGGAGTCAATACTTGGTTTATTTTGAATTCTCGGTAAGTTCTTCTACAAAATATCATTTGATTTTGCCCTATAAATTCTCCTATTCCTTTCAGATATAAAGGACCCCATCGCAGTGCCAGGGATAAACAAGGAACTGAGTATTATACATCAAAGTACAGGAATCCCTTGGGAACCATGATCTTGTAGTGAATGTTCTGACCAAAGTCAAGCCAATGTGATTCTCATGTAGTTCTTAGCCAAAAATAATAATAATATTTTATTTATTTTTTTTTTTTTTAATTTAAGAAATAAATGATCACTGATTTCGATTTGTTGATCGCTAGACTTTAATTAGTTAATCTAAAGTATTGATAGATACCTTCGACGACAACAAGATTCTTTCATCCAATGCATGCAGATCTTCATTGATCTTCTCTTGATCCACCCATAAAGAACCCATAAAGAGCCCATAAGATCCCATAAAGAACCCCTTGAAAAGTATCGCTTTTTTCGAGCTTTTGAGCTTCGATGGAATCGTTCAGTATTGTTCCATATAACACCTCGATCCATTCTTTGCAGATCTCCACTCATCTTGTCATGATCACCCATGAGGAATATCTTCCTTGGGGACTTTCACACTCAGTTCTTTCAAGCCAACGATCTTCCATCGCATCTTGGGATCTGTGTGTCTGATTAACACCTCTTGTATGGAGTCTTTTGTCCCTTATGGATGATGGTTTCTCCATTGGATCCATTGATGGGGTAAAGAAGCCATAAAATGGCAATAAATTCCTTTGGGTACAAAGACGGGGCAATTTACTTAAGACACCTAAACGCTTGACTTTGGGAAAGTTGTCATAAAATGTAGATCCGTAGATTTGGGGCATTGCGTAAGAAGTGCGTGCAAAAAGAATCGGAGATTTTCGAGCTACAAAAAGTACGACCCAAATTCCCGGATCGAAAGAAAAGCTAATTTTAATGTGTGAAAAATAGAAGAGAAAAACAATACGAAAAGAAAATGAAATGAAAAATACAAATAAAACCGTAGAATGGCCATCCACATCATAAATGTTTATGGACTGGGCCCTCTTCGCGTACGAAACGGACGGAAAAATAATACGAGTCCCTCCCGCCAATAAGCACCGCCCCCGTGGACCCGTCATTCATTCAATCATTTTGTCAATGATGCGGCTTTCTATTTTAAACGTATGTTCATCATTATTATTATTGATTTCCCAACATCATTTTTTTTTTCTTTTTTTTCTTCTGTTTTTGTTTTTCGCTCTTACTTGGGTTCTATCAAGCCTGCAATTAATTTTCCTCCCCACCACCATTCTTACTCATACCTCTATTTCCCACTCTTTTTCTCTCCATCTCCCCCCTCGCTGCGACCGATCGTCTCGAGAACCCCCCCGTCCACACTCCACACTCCCGGAACGCCCTGACACCACGATGCCGTAGCATCTTTCATGTTCAACGCTTTGGGGCAGCTGCACACACGGCACACATGGCACACACGGCCCAAGCACGGACCGAACCCCAGACCAAACCTCGGACCGCGTCTTTTGAACAGACAATTGATCCCCCGGTCGCTCGGCCAGAAGACTCCAGGCCCGTGTTGAAGGTATAAAAGCTCGAATTGTAACTGTTTTTGAGTTTAGAACAAATGCACCTGCGCTCGCACGCGGACCAACGGGAGTGAATAGAATAAAATTATTTTTTTTATTTATTTTTGCCTGACACTGAAGAGGAGCTACAAAAGGATTATCGATCGGACAACATATAAATATAAAAAAATTAAAAAAATAAATAAATATATATAAAAATAAATCAATTTAAAAAGTGCCGAAAAGTGAAGAATAATCCAAAGATTTAAAATGTGGCAATTTTTTGTGGTATGTGACAAATCAAAGTGATAAAAAAAATTAATAATTATATTTTAAAATTTATTAAATATTTAAAAATTAAATTTGATTTAAATTGTTAATAAATAAATTCAATGTAATTTAATCATGAGACTCACCTTAGATACAATAATTATTTTTTTAGCAGAAAAGGTTTTAAAATTTTAAAATCAATTAAAATCGGTATCCGATTTAAATAAATATTTCAAATATGCTCACTAGGTAATATCTGACTCAAATTTAGTTGGAAGTTTATAACAGGGAAAGGACACTATAAATATTAAAAAAATATTTAAACAATTTTAAAAATACTTTCGAAACTTTAACTCCCAAGAGACGCATAATTTTTGGAATTTATCAAATTATTTTTTTTTTATTTTAATATAATTTTTAAATACGTCAAAATATTAAAAAATTCATAATATTTTGTATGTTGACTAATACTGTGTCAGACCAGGAGAGTCAAGGATAATTCTAAGGATTAAATTCGACTTATTAAAAGTTGATACTGTATATACCGCTTATATGCAAACCCTATAATGCAGACAAAATTTTGCATATATGCGATCATTCCTTTTAAGCAATTCAAATTGATAATTAGGATGCTTAAAAATAAAATTTTCATTTAAGCAATATTTGCATATAACCGATATATACTGTATCAATAAATTTTAATATAAATTTAGAAATCAAAAAATTCAGTTATTTGAATTTTTATAAGAAGTTCTCGATTTCTTTTTAAAAATAAAAGTTGAGGAGAAACTAAAGTTGAAGCACTACATGGTGCGTCATCACAAGGACTATGACACAGAAAGGACTATCAGTGGGAATCCTTAGAGTTGCAGTATTGAGCAACATAAAAAAAATTACATCGCCCACTTTTGATGCAGTGATTAATATTAATTACTTCTTGACTTAGGCAATTAATGCAACTTTAAATTATTTTCATTTTTTTCCTTTTTCCAATCAACACTCACAACACTCCCTCTCTCTTTCTCTCTTTCTCCTCAACGCTTCTCCTCGCAGACTATTGCCGTTCTCTACGCACTCCCCATGCCGAGTGAAGCTTTTTGGTGGCCCAAAGCAACAACGTAAGTTGAACATTTTTATGAACTGCATTTAACGAATTTAGGAATTTAAGAGTTTTCTCTCTTATGATAATAATATGTGTTCCCCTCTCTTAGCGAGCCACCGCGCTCCCAAGTGCTGCATCAGATACCGCTCACATACTTTCGCACCTACACATACCAGCCGCTGGCTGGAGGGCCGTTCGGTGTGCCGCTCTTTGGATTTGGAGCAGCGCAAACGCCGCTACTGAGCGGCCGTCACTATGATCCGTACTCGATGACCGGCTACACGGCGGCACAGCGTCATGACGGAGCAGCGGGCAGCGCGTATCAGTCCGATGTAACGCCTCCGTCGGCTGTAAGCTTGTCCAGTACAACTTCGACGGCAGCGCCGACAACAACGACTACATCGACCACAACAACAACAACAACACCGGCGCCAACAACAACCACAAGCACAACAACAACAAGCAGCACAACGAACGCCCCACCGCCGAGCAGCAGCAGCACAGATGCCACATCCTCGCTGCGATACACCGCCCACAATCCGGAGTATCCGACGTACAGCCGCAGGGTGAACAATTTGTATAATGCCAGACCCCAGTACCCATACCCCGACTACTTTAACTATCAGCCACCTAGCATGGTGTCGGAGAAGAGCGGAGCGCGGATACAGTTTGTGCCCTGCATGTGCCCGGTCAGCATGCCAACAAGCATTTCCGGTATGTCTGGGCTGGGAATGAACAGTGCCGGCGGCACGGACCGGGACCGACCTTCGGGCGTGTCCATTAGCAGTCCCCCAGTCCCCAGTGTTGCAGGTGGAATTTCTGCAACAGATGGAACATCCGCGGAACGTAACATTGTTGGTTTGCAGGCGCGTCACATTGACGGCGAGGAGTCCGACATGGCGGAGGATGTGGACGACGGCGGAGATGCATCATCTGAGACTGAGGAGGACGATGCCGTTGTCACAAAACTTATCCCCGAGACACAGTTTACCACGCCCGCCGTTGAATCCAACAGCTTACTTTAGTTCCGCATCGCTAGGAAATCACTCCACCCCCCCTCCACCACACCTTCATACCATACCACTCAACTCCCCACAATCCCCTAGCATTACCAACGCCCAGACTGATTTGTGCAACTCTCACTGGGAGACCAATTCCAACGAGAGTTTTGCAAATTTCCATGTTCTTTTTTCCCCGGCAAATAAATGATCAAATTAATCTACTTAAATAACTTACCTTCCGCTGCATATCAATGGGTATTAAAGAAGCCATAGAATGGGTCCAGCTTATCAGTAGTCTGTCGTTTACAGTTACCTTTCACTTGCGAAGTTGACATTCACTGCATTTGCGCAGCTATTTTCATGCTTTTGTCACCTGCCACTTTTGTGAACATTGTTCATTTTCTCTGGCTTGTGCCATTCATATATTTTAATATAATATACATAATACATACATAATGCATATACATGTATGTATAATAATTCTTACTTTATGAATATTACAATTTTACTTAAGACTTCACCAAAGAGCACTTCTGCAACAATAGAACACTTCGCGACGAGCACCGCTTTACTACTGAATCTGCTCTTTTTGCATACTGATGTCCGCACGTGTTTATGCGCACATACACATGCACATTCCACCAACCTCAGCTACAAAGCGCTCGTTGTGGCTGTATAATCAGAGATAAGATCATAGTAAATGCTCATCGGCTTAAGCGACTGCATCGGAGAGAAGACTTTTTACCGTTCATGGAATTTTTTTGAGTGCATTTGCTGTGCACGCAAATCGCATTTGAATTTTAGCTCTCTTATCTTTCATAGCGATGATAAGTGCAGACAGAGCAGCATCAGTTTTCAGTGAGGTAAAAATAATACAGTCGCGTCCAAAAAAAATGGACAGTAAAATTTGTGTTTACTTCGCAGGTCGTTCCAAGCTGCGACAAATAATAATAAAAATAAAATACATAACTATTTAATTTATACACACATATGTTTTTTTTTTGCATTTTATTAGTTTATATGATTCAATTACATTTACCCATAAATTTAAGCTAATACTTAACGCTTGATACGCGATTTTAACTAACTTTTTACGCTTCGGCGCCGCACATCTCGCTGACTCTTCGATTTTCATCGGCTTCAAAATTGATTTTCTATATCTAAATGCACATATACCTATGCATATATATATGTATGTAGACAATTATTTACACATATATATGTTCAATCTTAGCTATTCAAATGTCGATCAATTAACAGTTACAATTACAGTTACATACACTTCTAGATGAACTTGTGCTTCAAGTCTTTGAAGTAAAAAATGAATGAGTCTTAAAAAAAATGCACATTTTCGAATATAATCCGAATTATATTCGAAAATGTCAAACTTTAATTTTAATATTTTTTCTTTTTTTTTTTTTTGTTGTCATTATTGCATTTGCATGCGCGAAAGTGTGTTCCAAAAAAAAAAAAATTTGTTTATAATAATATATATTTATATTATAAATATATATATATACATATGTGTATATATATACAAATAAATATATATATAGATTTTAGGTGTAAAATACAATTAATCAAGAGAAAAATATATAATCAGTCATTTAAGTTATAGATATACATATACATATACATTACACAAAAAGTATATAAACTATAGCTTAGACATGTACAATATTTATTTTCGATCTTGAGTTTAACAATCATTTAATATATGCACTAAATTTAGTTATCGTAACTATGCATAGTTTGCGCGCGCATATCGTATGCCTTTACCCGCCCCTTATCAGCAAATACATGTACACATATAAAGATAGATATATATATATATATACATATACATACATATACATATATATATATAGAAATGAAAGAGAGAGAGAGAGACAGATATACATATATATTTATATATATATATTTCATAGTTATTCCTAATCTTTTTGTTGTTCGCAGATTTTTGTATCGATCGCTTTGATTTGCTTAGTGAGAGACAAAAAAAATGTGTTTTTGTTTATGTTGTGTCATGTTCAATGTTTGTCTTGTTTGTTTTGTGTTGCATTTGCCGCTTACGTGCTACAAATTGCATTAATATGGCCTATAGATATCTAGATAAAAAGGACATACACACATGCACACACAATGATTATGTAAAACACATCAAAAGCTTTTCCAATACAAAAACGATGCAATAGTTTAATTTTCGATTTTCGATTTTCGATTACGATTTTCGATTTCGATTTCGATTTTCGATTTTCGATTTTTTTTTTTATCATCTTCATTTGTCATTTGTCATTCTGTTTTTTTTTTTACTGGATATGCTTTCTTTTTTAGTTTCTTTTGTTTCCGTTTCCGTTTTCGTGTCCGTTCCATTTCCATTTCCGTTTCCGTTTCCGTTTCTGTTTTGAATTATAGCTTTCCCTTTGCGTTTGTCTTATATTTTGTTTTGAATCGAGTCAAAAAATTAAAAATGGGAACAACTTTTGATATCTTAATTAATTATGTTCTCTCCTCTCTTGTCGTTTGTTTGTAAAGAATCGTTTGACTTACAGTTATTTAGTTTGTGTCTATAAAATTATGAGATTAAAAAATCATTTACAAACATTCGAATGATTCGAAAAACTTGAAAAAACTTGAACTCGAACTCGAACTGAACACATGAAAGAGTCTAAATTGGAAACCGAGCAAAAAGTTACGTATCACAAGTTTTTGCTTTCGATAAATGCCAGTTAAATACTAAATGGGCGTGGCAGACAACGGACAAACAAATAAAAAAAAAATAAATAAATATATATATATACATATATATATAAGGATATATATATATATATAAGTCGGTTTCTATGAACAAATAAGTTACTTAAAACATAACTAAAAAAAAAAAGCTAAATTTATAATTGGGCTGGGTCAGTGGAGCGATTAAGAACTGAAAGCTGCCAAAATCTCAGATCTCTCATTCTAGAAACTGTAAATTAGTGTTATCGATAACTTAAAAGCTAATTATCCGTATAGCAGCTCATCAGCAACAGCAAAACACGTGTCAACCCCACACACCCAGGCACAAGCACACATACACACACGCGCACACACACACACGAACACGAGCACACAAATACACATTCACTCGTTGGCAAATACATATATGCATATACAGTATCATTGCAGTAGAATGGTAGAAAGGATCCACTGTAAGGACATGCATCATGCGCGTCTCCGGTGGGGCGGCGTCTGCTAAGCGGTGTCTACTAAGGACACGCTGTGCGTCCCTAGACGAATGTCTCCCTGATGACGGTGCTGCTGCTGCTGTTGCTTAGATCTTAGAATTCGGTTGATTGTCAGACAAATGAGGAGAAGCCGGGCAGTGGCGCCCTCGATCTGGCCATATTATTGACAATAATCTGGCCACCATTGAGGCTCATCACTGCACTGCCCTCCGGCTCCGAGTCCGTATAGCTGGAATAGTTGCGCACCGGCTTTGTCTTCTTCCACGACTGCCGCAGCGAGTCGTTCACATTGGCGTAGTGATTGACAAACGAGTGCGGATCACTGCGGACGCTCTCGTTCTCGCTCTCCGAGTGCTGAAATAACGACGAATGAACGAACGAAGAAGCAGAAGAAGAAGAATGAGAAATGAGAAATGAAAAATGAGAAATGAGAAATGAAGAACGAATAATAAAATGAATTAATTAGATAAATGCCTACCTGAGATGCTTCGGAGCTGCTCACCTCAGATGGCTTCTCGGTGACGCTGCTATCATCGGGATTCTCATCGTAGCACTTGAGACTCTCCTCGTCACTGTGATAGGCCACCGAAGCGGGCGATGGTCTCGGCGGACTCTTGCCCAGCTGCACATTGGGTGGCGGTCGATGGGTTGACTTGCGGCCCAGTGTGCCCAGTGTACCGCTGCGCAGAGTTCCCACGCTATTGAGGGTGCCGGTGCCGACGCCGTGCCGGGAACGGTATAGCTCCAGTGCCAGCTCCTGGCGCTCATCAATTGACATGGCCATGGATTCCTCCAGTGTTTTCTGTGCTTCCTCTGCATAAATAAAAATATATATTATAATTTTTATAATTTTTCGTCCTTTTAAATATTAAGAGGATGCACTCACGCTTGTATTTGTAGCTCTTGCTCTTCACACAAAGCACCGCAATGACCATGACAATGATAACAATCGATCCGGCAGCTAGGGTTACCATAAACCATGTTTGCCTGTAGAATGGCTTATGCTGCAAATATCCATACTGCATGTGTAGCTTGGATGGCGTCAGTATTGAGTCCTTGGAGTAAACCGGAAACGAGATCCCATATCGATTGTACGCAATCACACGGAACGTGTACGCCGTCGATGGCATCAAAATATGATAGCTAACGGTAAAGTCCTGCATTGTCCCCTTCTTCGTCTGCTCGATTTTGGTCCAGCGTGAATCATCTGTGGATGCGAGTGCAAAGGATACAAATTTAGCATCGGGTCAACATTTGTTGGGGCTCAGCCAAGTGAAAGAACACTTTTTTTTCCAGTGCCAAACACAAGTTACAAATTTTGATTTCTTTAAATACTGAAGTTTTAGTATTAGTTTAGTATTTAATCTTAAGGCCTCAGAACTTTAACTTCAGCTTTTAGTATTTGTTGGTATATTATGAAAGCTCTAAAAATACTGTTTCAAGTGATAGAATAGATTATTTTTTAGTATCAAAATTATTTATTTTTTAGTATCAAAAAATACTGTTCAAAAATGTTATTTTTTTTAAAGTATTTAATTTAGTTTTAATTAAAGTTTCATTTAAATTTCAATAATACTATAAATTAATATGTAACATTTAAATATAATACTTTTTTTTTAAATCTTATACGTTATATAAATAAATATTTTATTATTTATAAAATTTATTTAAATGTTACAAATTAATTCGAAAGCAAAATTTTAAAATAAAATATTTTTTAAAAAGTGCATAAATATTTAAAATATAAGCAACTTATTTTAAAAATATATTCAAGATTTATAAATTTCAATTAGTTAACTTTAAAATCAAATACTTTAAATACTATTAATATATTTTTTTAATTATTAATTTATTATTTATTTATTATTTATTATTATTAATTTTATATTTAATTATTAATTATTTAAACAAAAATTTTTAAATAATTTAATCTTTTTTTGAATTCATAAAAAAATATTTTTTAAATATAATTTTTATGTGTTTAAATTTATTCAATTTAAGATGTGAATAATAATTATATAAATGATTCATTAATTTAATAATTAAATAAATTATTAAATAATAAAAAAATTTATATATATTATTAATTATTAAAATATTTATTTTCTGCATGCAATAATTTATTTAATCAAATATTTATTACAATTTATCAGATTCTGATCCTCACTTTAAGCTCTAATATTTAATTTATCACTCCACCAGAAATATATACCAAAACATGGTAATATACATATATAGTATATATTAAAAAAAATTAAAAATGTTTTATTATAAAAAAAACTATATTTTAAGGAACCACACTAGTTCTGGCCATAAATAAAAATCTAATAGTTCTTTTTAAAAAGTTTGCTAGTATTTTTGTTTTAGTCTTTTTAGGTTAGGTTTTTTAAAATTAAATATTCTATGAAGCAATACTTACAAACAAACGAAGGTTCTCCTTTTTCTACGTAAGCGGTTTATTATTTTAAAATTGTTATATAAGTTTTGGTTTAGGATAAGATTTGTAAAAATTTGGAACCAGTTCACCAAAGGAAATTGCAAAATGAAAATCAAAAGAAAAATTGTTAAAAATTAATAAAATAAACCAATGACCAACCAATAAACCCAGTATAAGGCGAAGGATCACTTACCGCGCTTCTTGGCCTCGATGAGGTAGCCAAGGATGGGGCCACGGCCCGAAGGTCCATTTATCCAATGCATATCGACGCTGGAGAGGGTCTTGCTGAGTATCAGATCACGTGGTGCAACTGGCGAGCCATCCTGGGGACCAGTGGTCACATTCTCACTGACCGCCGGACCGTAGTCAATGGTCTGTGCGCGGACGGTGAATGTGTAGGTGACCTCCTCCTCGAGGTTCTGTACGCGTAGCGTGGTATTGGATACCTTCTGTTTCACCTGCTTGCTAAACTCTGTGAAGGAGGAAATGAGGAACCGTTAGAATTTTTAATGAATATTCATAGGAGTCCAAGGATGTATCTTACTCTCGTTCTCCTCGGTTGTTTCATAGGTAACCAGATAGCCAAGTATTTCGCCATTGAGGAACTTGGGTGTATCCCAGGTAACCTCCAGACTCTGCATGGTGATTTCCGTGAAGCGCAAATTGAGCGGAGCACTGGGAACGCCTTGCATTGTCTTGACAGTCACAGGAGCTGAGCGAGGTCCGTCGCCGGCAGGATTGAAGGCGAGCAGCTGGATGCGATATTCGGTGTACTTGTCCAGAAAGACGAGACTGTGTGAAGTTGCTGTTGCAGAGACAACCTCGATTTCTTCCTCCCACTTGCGTCCGGCCTCCAGTGCCTGTGGTGAGTAGGTGACCAGATAGAAGATCTTGTATCCCAGAATGTCACCGTTCTGCATGCTCTGCATGGGTGGCTTCCAGCGAAGACGGACTTCGGTGCTTGAGATCGATGCAGCTTCTACAGCGCGTGGCTCACCCGTGGGCACTGCCTCTCCCACATAAACAGCCGCTGGCGGAGTTGCCGGTCCTGGTCCCTGCGAGTTGAATGGCAGGACGACAATCTCGTAATTGCGATCCTGTTGCAAGTCCGAGAGCACCACACTGTGCACATTGATGCCCATAACATCCGTTTTGGGTGTCGACTGCAGTGTCGTGGGGAAGTCCGACAGCTGCTGGTACAGTATGCGATAGCCACCAGTGGCGGCATCTCCATTCCACATGCCCGTCTCCAGGGCACTCCAATGCACGCGCACTGATGTTGTCGTTATGGGCACAACCTTCAAGCCTCCGACTCCAACAGCCGGAGCAGCGGGCAGAGTGCGAACCACAATGCTTTCACGACTGTAGGCGGAGGGACCCAAGTCGTTGGTGGCTTGAATGCGGAACTGATAGGTGGTGTGTGGACGTAGTCCCTGAGCGGTATACGAGCTGAGCGAGGGATCCACACGTTCCGGAAGCGGTTGCCATGGTCCCTCGTTCTCTCGCATTTGAACTGTGTAGTAGCGCAAGGGAGCAAAGCCATCGCGTCCTGGTGTCCAGCTGAAGGTGATCTGATGAGCCTGAATCTGGCTGCGGGACACTTGTGGTACCGACGGTGCCTGTGGCCGATCCCTGTTGTTGGTGGTGTACACTAAAACCGTGGCCGTCTTACCCCATCCGAGTCGCGTCTGGGCAGTCACACTGAACGTGTAGTAGCGCTCTGCGAGCAGTTGGGTGGCTCTGAAGGTGCGATCCGATGGTGGAAACTCGCGGCTGTAGTTCAGATTGGAGCTGCCGTTGAGGGTGTAGGTCACTTGGTAGGCAAGTATCTCGCCATTGGGATCCTCCGGGATGTCCCAAATGATGCGGGCCATCGAGAATGTTACGTCGGGGAAACTGACATTGGATGGAGCTCCCGGTGTGTCCTCAAACGTTTGTACTCGTATCGGGGGTGTGCTCAGCGCTCCATCGCCTAATCTTGTGTAGGCCAAGACCTGCACATGGTAGACGACATACTTCTTGAGCTCGGTTAGGGTTGTCGTAAACGAACTGTTATTGGGTATAGTCTTGTGAAGAATCGGAACACTGCTGGGACGATCTGTGGCAACATAGAAGACCTTGTAGCCATCGATTTGACCATTACGATGTTGGCGCGGCACCTCTCCCCAACGGACAACCACAGTTGTCGAGGAAGTGGCGTTCGCCTGCACATCCAAGGGCCCGTAGGTGGGTGTGGCCTCTCGAGTACGCTCCTCTGCGGGATTGCTGGCACGCGAACAGCCCACATCGTTGCATGCATTCATTAACACCTCGTAAACGGTCCACTCCTCAAGCATCTCAAGGACATGCGAGTTGGCCGTGTGATCCTCGATAAGTACACTGCGTGGTGGGCCCTTGACAGCGCCTGTACTGCGTTCCATTTGGCGGTAGGAGATGTTATAGCCACGCGGATTACCAAACCATTCTGTCTGCTGGAGTGGAATCCATCGGACGCGCAGCTGCTGGGCACTCATGGCACGTACAGTGACATTGAAGGGGGCGTGCATGGGACGTGCCTGGATGGTCTGGAAGTCCTTGGTGGCCTCCGAGGGGCGTGAGCTGCCCACCACATTGGTGGCGCTCAGTCGTAGACGGTACTGTGTGAAGGGCATCAGGCCGGTTACGGTAAGGGTTTCGGCATCAGGATCACTGATCTCACAGATGGTGAACCAGGTCATGTTCCGGGCTGTTTGGGCCTCAACCTTCCACTTGGTAATGCTCGAGTTGCCATCGAAGCCAGGAGTAAACTGCAGCACTACCGAAAAAGCCTCAATATTCGAAAGAGCCAGATTGGTCGGAGCGTGTGGAAGAACTGGTTCCACGCCCGATTGAATCGTTGCCGTCTTTGGTGCGCCGCTTCCAATCCTTGTCCAGGCACAGATCTCAAACCAGTAGTGGGTCGTGGCCTGCAGCTGATTCACCGTCAACTGTGTATCCTCGGCCGTCAGATTGATGGACTTCATGGTCTCGGGACGATCTCGCACCTGGTAACGCACTGTGTAGCCAGTGAGTATACCATTGGAATGACGGGGAGGAGCCCAGAGTACCGTGACAGCGCGATCCGAGACATCATCAAAGTGCAAGGCTGTTATCTCATCGGGCACATCCTCCTTGGTCTTGACGTGCACCTGTTGGCTGGCAACGCCATCCCCGGGATCAGTAAAGCACAAGACGCTAATATTGTACTCGGTAAACTTGTCCAGACCATTCAGGACAGCCGTCTGCTCCGCCAAAGGATCAATTAGACTTGGCGGCACTGTTATCATTCGCTTTTCCACCTCACGCGGTTCACCGTCAACGAAAAGCCTTTGCCATGCCTGAATCTTATAGCCCTGATTGATGCCATTGATCTGCTGCGGATTCGGAGGTGTCCAACTGATCTGAGCTGCCGTCGAGTTGATGGCCACGACTCGCAGGTTAGTTGGCGCTGCTTCCGGCACACCTTCCTTGGTCTTAATCTTAGCACCCTCGGTATAGACTCCAACGCCCATGTTGTTATAGGCTGCAATCTGGACTACGTAATCCTTCCAAGTAATCAGCTCTTGGATGAGGAAGTTCCGCTGTGCCTCGTTGGTTATGTTCTGATATAACCAGGGAACATTATTGTAACCAAACAAGCGATAGCGCAGGATGTAGCCCAATATTTGGCCATTGCGATGCTCCTCCAGCGGCGGTTGCCATTGAGTTATAATCTCCGACATTGATCTGGCGGATCCCACGAATCCCACAGGTGTTCCCGATGGCGCTGTGAATGTGTGAAAAGGTCAAGGTATTAACGGGAACTCGATATGTGCGTAAACTTGTGCGTGTGTGGTACTCGTATTACGTATACAGAGAACGAGAGAAAGAGAGAGAGAGAGAGAGAGAGAGAGTGTGTGTGAGAGAGAGGGGGGTGAGTTAAAGGAAGATGGATATAGTCTGTGAATTTCTTAGGGTTATATACCTCGATGCAGTGGAAACTCTACTCGCATTTGGTCATCAAAAGCGGGCGTAGACGACGATGCAGTTTGACGACAACGATAGCAGTTAGAAGTACGATATACATATACATGGTTATATAGCATTAGTCTTATGCGTTCTATGTACAGTATACACTATGCAAAGCAGAGGTTAATCAACTGAGGAGGGCACTGGACAACTCCAAGGGAGTTACCCAGTCAATAATTCATTTACACAAAATACAAACAACGTAAAATGTAAATACGAAAAATTAATTATATAATATTTTCAAACAGAAGAAATACTTGATGGAAAATTCAACAAAAACAAAGCTTAATGTTCGTCATCGATTTCGATATGTTATCGATTTTCAAGTGTTGAAAATATGGTTTCAACTTTGGCTACGAAATCTATTGAACAGTTGTCCAATGTTTTAAAAGTAAATTAAAAAAATGTATTGAATTTTTATCGATATTAAAATGTTATCGATTTATTATAATGTTTTCTAGTAGCTGAAGGTTAGGGCTAAGCACTTTTAATGTTAAATGTTGTGCCAACTATAGAACAAATTCTACTCAAAAAGTCGCTAATTATATTTTTTATTACTTTACCTATTTTTTTTTTGTATTTTTATAAAAAATTGGAAAAAGCTAAACTAATTTATATACAGTTAATATAAAGGTATCTATTCCTTCAAAGAATATATTGTATAAGTTTAAGTTTGATTTGTGCTAATTCAAAAAACTGATTTTAATATTTTTAAATTGGAGGTAGGGAAAAAATCGAAAATCTTTTGCATATATTTTTATGTAATATAAGCCTCAAGATTATTTATAATTTTCTAATTAAAAATTAAAAAAAGAGTCTGTAGCTTGTAAATTAAATATTAGTTATTACGTTTAAGTTCCTAGTTCAAACTATATTTTTAGCTTTTAAAAATGTGAACGTTTTGAAATAAGATTCCAGGCTTCATATAAGGACATTTTTTCTACACTCTAAACTAAATACTGAAAGAAATTCTAAACACAAATAAAACTATGAAAATCAAATTAATCGAAAACTTACACTAAAAGTTAATTATGGAAAAGAAGTTAAAGGGAACAAAAATACAAAATATACAAAGAAAGTATGGAAAAAATACGACACACAAGAAAAAAAAAAGTTCTGCTTGTCTATCAAACAGAATGCATAGAGAGAACGATATGGAAGAAACTCACCTTCTTGGGGAAGTTCGACGACGTTACTCGGCTCGGAGGGAGAGCCCTCGCCCACACGATTAACGGCACTCACACGGAACTGATAAACGGTGGCAGCCTTCAGGCTCTCGAGCAGAATCCAACGTTGATCGGCTGAAACGTTGCTCAGTTCGGTGATCCAATTGAGCAGAGGATCGGGAACTGGACCTACAAATTTTTCTGTGATGTTAATGTGTTGGAGAAACGTAGTTGATAGAGCGAGAGAGAGAAGTCGAGATAGATAAATGATGATGGAGATGAAGATGAAGATGGAGATGAAGAGAGCGGGCGTAAGAGTGAGAGAGAAGGCAAAGAAAGGAGCGAGCAATTGGTTGTAGATAAGAGAGCGCGAGTGTTGCGATTTTCATGCATGAAAATGATGAGTAGTGATGCGCGTGGTGAAAATTGATACAGTGATGAGTGTGGTGAATAGATGAAATAGATGGTGAATGTTTGTGTTCGTGGGCAGTTATGCAATAATATACAGAGTTTTATGTGTGGTTTGTGATGTGTTGCAAAATTAATGTGCGAAATAAGTGAATAAAAATAATAATAATTAAAATTAAATTTCAAACAAAATTTACCATAAACAATTAAAAAAAAATTATAGCAACGTTTTTAGCATTTAAATACATATGGTACAATATCCAAAAAAGTTGGATATAAGCATTGAAATTTCATTACGGTACACGGCACATGTTTTGACGTCGTCGTAGTAGTAGTAGAGGCAGTTGTAGTTGTAGTTGTAGTTGTAGTTGTAGTTGTAGTTGTTGTAGTAGTTGTTGTAGTAGTTGTTGTTGATGTTGTTATTATTTTTTATATTTATTGCGAAAGTATCGAAATTAGAGAACAAAGTTGTAAATGGAAGAAATAGAGAGAACAAATAAAAAAAAAAAATAATAAAAATAGTAGTAAGAATTGCATCAAAATATTTTAATTTGTTTTTTGAATATTCAATTTGTAGTTCGTTAGTTTCTTTTGTTCAGATTTACGAATTCTCAGCAATAATGCTTCGAACAGATACCAAACATCGATGACTAGTGTAAATGCAAATGGAATTGATTTTAATTGTTGTTCGGTGGCTTTTGTATGAAGTGTTTTACATGTTTTCTAATTAGTCGTGGCTCTTGGGAACCATCCCATCCCACACCCCCCCATCCTCACGAACAGCCCTCGGTCCGGCCACATGTGATGCTGCGTGTGTGTGCCCGATAAATCAAAATTCAATAAATCCCATTACCATAACCAAAACTACGTAGCTTTAACCCCCAAACAACAAGTAATATAAAAAACCATCGACAGGAATGACTGACAGCTGCAACACTTACCCACTTCGGAGACCTCACGTCGCTGTATAATAAATTTGGATATTGGACTATTGCCATCGAAACCCGGTGTCCAGGATACGTTAATGGTACGCTGATGGGGCTCCGCCAGGCGTTCCACCTTAACATTGCTGGGCGGAAATGGTAGCTCGATGACGCTCAAGCGTGCCGCTCGTGTCTCATTGCCACCGGGCGAGGTCACCACACATGCATAGCTGCCCACATCACTGGCCCGGACCGCCTGAATCTCCAGCTGGCCATCAGCCTGAACGCCAATCCGTTGAGAGTTGCTTATGGGCGCCATCTGACCCTCTCGATACCAATCGATGTTGTAGGGAACCGTTGGGTCGCTCGACACCTTGCACTGCAGCGTTGCGGTCAGTCCAAGCAATACGGTTGCGTCCACTGGCGGTTGGATGATTTGTGTTCGCACTGTCGGAACGACAAAACGAAGAGTACAATGTGAGCAAAGGGAGAGAGAGAGAGAGAGAAAGATAAAGTGAGTGAGATGGTTGAAAAAAGCAAGAGTTATGCATTAAAGTTCTGTTGCCTTTGGCAGCCTATAAAGGATCAGACATGAGATGCAGTCGTTCCCAGTTTGGCGCTGCCGTAGAGGAAATTAGGTTTTAAAGTACCACAAAAGTAAAAAAGCACACACACACACACACGCATTTTTTTAATGAATGTACATGTGTGCATTACATCTACATATGCAGCACATAGATGTATATTTTTTTTAGTCAAGTTTTTGTTGTTGTTGTTGTTGTTGTTTATTTTTGGGTGCCTTTTCACTAACTTGGCTGCAATGCATCAAAAGTTCAACGCGCTTCAACTGACTTTGTTGTGTGCTAACACCCACCCATCCACACACACACACATCTATAGGTAAACAGTGGTTATTCCCTCAACCAGTCCCAATGCCAGCTCTAGCTTTGGCTGCGATTCTGGCAAGAGCTGCTCTTTAGCTCTTTGGCCGTTGGTTTCGTTGAATGCCGCAGCTTCGTTTGCATATAGTGCACATATTTTTGATTACCGTCCATATGTGGCACGATTTATGCTATACAAAAAACACGCACACACACACAGACATAACCATACGCAACCACACAGACGCACTATCACACACACACACACACACACAGTTACTTGCAGCTAATACCATGCCGCTTGCCCAATTAGCAGACATTGACGTGGCCTTTAAAAAGAGCCGCTCGAGCCGATGCCCAAAAGGATTGCTGCCTCACTTTAATGCACACAACATGCAACATCGTGCTAAGAGCTTTTGTTGCCTGTTGTTTTTATTATTTTTATTTTTATTGTTGTTGTGACGTTGCGACATTGATGACATTATTATTATTATTATTATTATTATAACTGTTATTATCATCATCATCAGCGGCACGTTGGACCAATAGGTTTTAGCTGATTTGATGCGCCACTTGATGGTGGACAACGGCGTGCCCTTGCTGCAACTCTTGTGGCAATGTTGCATGGCTGAGTAGTCGCATTTGTGGTTGTGTCCGGGACACCAACATCATCAACATTTTGGCATTCTGTCATTTGCCATTGTTCGTCTAAAGTGCCAATGACATGTGTGGGTAAGAACCTATATCTGCATGTGTGCGTGTGTGTGTGTGTGCATCATTTTGTATTCTAGTTTATATATATGCATACGTATATATATATATATATGTGTGTGTGTGTGTGTTCCTATTTGAATCGAGCACACAATAAATTTCTATCTGCATGCAAAGTGGGGATTGCCACTGCCCAATGTAACTTTAATCCAAGTCACGAATTCAATTCAAGATTTTCCAACGAGATCCTTAAAAGTTTCTATGGAATACCGATATTATATATATAATATAAATATATATATAATAATAATAACATATATAATATATAAGACTTTCCTTGACGACTCGATGATAGAATTATAACCTAGATCTTCTTCAACTTTCTTACTCTTCAGATCCTTTTTTGACTTCCTTTCATTTTACTAATTTCTTTTTATAAATATTTAAAAAATCTCAACTATCATTATCTACCTTTATAGACAGGAACCTCAACTTAAACAAATGAGTAATATATTTCTTCCAAATAATGTCGGGAATAGTTAAATAAAATTCCGTAAATAGAAAATTAAAATAAAAATTCTATTAAAAATTAGGGCTTAATTATAATATAAATATGTTTAAATATTATTATAATAATATAATATAAATATATATTTAAATATTATAATAATAATATAATATAAATATATAATTAACATTATGACAAATTTTATATATTTATTATATTATATATATGAATTATATATTTTATTATTATTATACATATATTATATTGTTATTATGTATTATATTTTATACTCAACTTATAATATTATATATTATAAAATTATTTTTAATTTAGGAAAATTTCATTCTCATTTTTTGTTTTTATTTAAATTATTGCAAGGATTAAAAGTTTATATTTAATATTAAAACATTTCTTTAATGGACGCCGCGTCACAGCCAACGAGTACAAGGAAGAAGAGCTTTAAATCTTAAAAATAATCCATAACTTATCTAATTATGTATTAAGATCTTAAGTCCGCTACTCCTAAGTCAAAAACTGGAATTTTAATTATATTTAAAAAGGATCTCAATTATTTAACTGTTAAATCTGAAGAGTGACTCAATAGCTTCAAATAAGAGAAGCAAAGGGATACGAAATCTTCTCTTGATTTCTCATCGCTTTGCTTATCTCGAGGTAAGAATTTATCTATGTAGATTTAAATAGGATATATGACGACTGCAGATCCCTTCTTGGGACACTGGGATAAAAAGGAAAGTTAATAGCGTATTTTTAACTAGTTGCATTTGCTTCTTTCTCTGCTAATTAAAATTATTCCGTTATTCTAATAAATTAATATTTTAATTGGGCTCGACTTGGGCAATAATAATGCGGTTAGGATCTATGAGAAATCTGACATTTATTTTGTTATACGTTTCTGGGGACTGAGTTGATGCATGCCTCTTTGTCAGAGAACGTCATTTGTTAATCGTTAGCCATGTTATGGTGACAGGACACTAAGGAGACAACGACGGATGTTGCAAGGATACAGTAAACAAGCAATTTATTTAGAATAGATTGACAGCTGCCTTTCACTTTTGTGTGATGTTGTAATGAAAGGATATATGTATATATATGATTTCTACTTACCCAGTACACTCAATGTGGCCTCGCCCTTCACTGTGCCCGCCTCGTTGGCACGCACACAGATGTAGAGGCCCGCATCGGAGGCGCGTATATTTGAGATGAGTAAATCGCCGGATTCAAGGATCTGAACCCGACTCGATATCTCGACCAGTTGAGTTTCTGAGGGGAATGTCCGGCAAGCAGTACAAGCGGGATATTCAGTTTCAGTGTTGCAAGTGTTGCGAGTGTGGCAAGTGGCATTGTTGCAGTTACAGTTGCAGTTACGGTTAGCAAGTTTTTAATTTCAAGGGTTAGCATACGAATAAAGAATAAACAAAGAGAAAGACAAAGACATTAGGCCAACATTTCGAAGACGATGAGAGATGTTAACTTAAATTTAACTTTAAAATCATGCAAAATACATTCTTGCCTGTGAATCGATTATTTTGAATATCCTCTTGAAACTCACCATTGTAGATCCATGTTATGTTCGGATTGGGTGCACCAACGGCACGACAGGAGACGGTCGCATCCTTGCCATCCAAGGCGGTCAAGTTCTGTGGTGGATGCTCCATCACGGGCGCAGTTGCTGTGGGGATCATCAAAGTTTCGAGTATTTAGTAAACAGAACTTGGTAAATTTTGGTAGGTAAAAAGAAGGAGAGGGACACAGAGAGAAAGAGAAAGATAAAGAGAAGGGGTTGAGGGTTGGGGGTGCAAATAGATTGACTGAAACGCATACATCAACATTCATATTAACTAAAGGGTAAATATGTTATATATACATATGTGTGTGTGTGTGTGTGTGTGTGTGTGTAGGTGTGAATTAGGGTTCGATTACATGTGTGGGTGAGCTTTGAGTGCATCAATATTTGATTTTGTGTATTCAAGCGGGCGTAAATGTGGGCGTGTCTATGTGAGTGTCAAGAAGCAGTAAAAACAAATCAGAAATTTTGCATGTTAGTAAAAAAAAAGTGAAAGTTGGAAATCGAAGAAGAAACATTATGCTATGAATGAATGAATATTCATGAATAAAAAAAAAAAAAATAGTAATAGATAAATTACTAAATTAAATATAAAATTTATAGGACTTAAAGTGAAGCCTTACTTTTTCACAAATATTGCAACTAACTAGAAATTATTTTTAAATGGGAATTAAAAAAAGGTGTGCGGATATCTAGGGTATAATTCGTTAATAATAATAAAAATTGAATTAAATAAATTCTTATAAATAAAATAAATATTTTTGACAAAAATAAATAAAGTTGTTAAGGTCTAAAAATCACTTAGTAGTGATTCACAGTTAGTCACAGATTGACTGCTCTTTCTTTAATTCAGAAATTTAAACAAGTTGAGTTTAAAATCAATCAATGGATAATAAGCTAATTAATTAATTGATAGTAATGAATCAAACAAGACAACAACAACAAATAGAAAGTAGTCGCTGCGGGTACTCAAATTCAAGTCCCAATATCTCGGCTTCATTTGAAGCTCTAATCAATTTCGCTTGGAATTTTATTTGAAGTGAAATCAAAGGAAGTCATAAATTAATTCATAATTTTCAAGTGCAAAATATCCTATTTCAATTCTATGTTTGAGTGTAGGAGTTCAAGAGTGTATGAATACATATGTATGTGCATGAGTGTATGAGTGTTTGAGTGTATGAGTGAATGAGTGTATGAATGTATGAGTGAATGAGACTATGTATAAGTGTATGAATGTATGAGTGTATAAGTGTATGATGGTATGAGTGTATGAGTGAATGAGTGTATGAATGAATGAGTGTATGAATGTATGAATGTATGCGTGCATGACTGTGAGTGTACAAGTAAATGAGTGTATGAGTGTATGAGTGTATGAGTGTATGAGTGTATGAGTGTATGAATGTATGAGTGTATAAATGAATGATTGAATGAGTATATAAATGTATGAGTGAATGAGTGTATGAATGTATGAGTGTATGAGTGTATAAATGCATGAGTGTATGACTGTATGACTGTGTGAGTGTGTAAGTGGGTGTATGGGTGTATGGGTGTATGGATGTATGGGTGTATGGGTGTATGGGTGTATGGGTGTATGGGTGAGAACAAGTTCAGTTTGTTTCAATTGGCGCTTGTTTGAAATCTGTTAATTATTTCATTGACTCGATTCGAGTTTATTGATTGCCTTAAATCATTTTCGATTAATTGATTGATTGCCAAGTATTGCAGCAATAATTAACAGCCAGGAGTAATGCGTGAGAGCCCAAAAGGACCTCCCCCGTTCAAAAAAAAAAAAAGGTCTGGCAACGCCGCTCAGCCATTTAATGCCCATTATTCATGGAGTGGCACAGACGGCAAATGTTTTTCATTGTTATTGCCAAATACCACGACTCCTCATCCCAAAATGTTATTCAGGTGTTGTTGTTGTTGTTGTTGGTTTTTGGTGGTTTTGTTGCGTTGTGTTGTGCGCCACCAATAATCGCAGCAAAAGTAATAATGTAATAATTTTATATGATGAAGAATTCATTTTAACTCCGCTTATGCAAATAAGTGCATAAAATTACAATAAAAAAAATGTTGTGTGTTTTTTACATTAAGATATTAAGTGCTTCGATACAAGTGCGTGTTCTGTGTGCCTGTGCGTGTGTGTGTGTGTGTGTGCGTGTGTTGCAGTGTGCAGAATTTTTATGAAAAGTGGCGCAAAGTAGGCAACGGTTATGCAGTTGACAAGTTACATTGTTAAATAAGGAAGATGTAAGCAGCGCGCAGTATAAAAATAATAATTTAAGTGGGAAGCTGCTTTCTAGAGGAGATACCCTAGAAAAGGGGTGAATTACAGGCAGGATTTGAATTTCACACACGCAGGTGCGCGCATGCAAAAAGGACACTCTGCACTTATATCTAATGAATTATTTTTTAAATAATTAAATGAGTTAATAATTTAATAGTTTCATTTAAATAACAATAAATTTAAAATTATATTAAATTATGAAAATAAAATGTTTAATAAATAACTGAATTAAATTGATTAAGAAGCAGCTTAAATATTGTCAATATACTTATGAGTTCAAGCTTGAAAATTATAAATAATATAGAAGAGAAATCCTCGAGCTGAATGTCCTGAACATATATACCCTGCAAAAAAGGTTTCATGGTCTCATAAAACCCTCTTTCACTCACTTCTCAATGTGCACAAAGGGATAATAAAAAATATTAATGTATATACACAAGGAACTCTGATGAAAAATAAGCTGAATTGTGGATAAGCTACCAAAAGCGAGTGAAAGAGAAAGAGGAAGAAGAGGAGGAAGAGAGAGAGCGAACGAGTGACGACGGGGCGACGGGGCGACAGGAGGACGACGAACAGAACGTTGGGAGGAAGGGAGAAAGGCTGAAGCGATTTAAGTGGGGTTAACATAAAGCGTTAAATAGTCAATAACTTAAGTAGCCTTAAGTGCACTTAAAGTTAAGCCGTCCGCCAAGTGCAAGCGAAACGCACAGATTATAAAATTAACCAGAAAGTCAGATATGAAAGAGCGAAAAACAAAAACAAAATAAAAAGAAAAGGAAAATGAAAATGAAAATAAAAAAGGAAAAGGAAAAGGAAAAATGAGGAGAAAATGTGTCAGAAAATCTGACAAGTATTTCCGAGATATAAAAATGTATTTAGATGTCCTTTTTACTTCATATTACGATCTGTCAGAATTAATATTGTTCATAGCTCGAGTGCCGTTAGCTGGAAAATTTAACTAACGGCTTCAGGACTTCAAGTGACATTTCAAATGTTGCCACGTGTCTAAATTATGGGGCGCCGCGCTGTCAATAGCAGTCAGCTTTCTGTCACTGCTCAACGCCCATACATGAATTTCATTTCCGGACGTACGGAAATGTTTATGCCGGGATGTCCAACAGCATCAAAAAAAAAAAAAAAAAGCAATATTCAAGAAAAATCTTTGCACATATTTTACAATCCTTGGAGCCAAAGGAAGTACGGAAAGTAAATGAAATTAAATTAAATTAAGGACCTTCAATTAAAAGTGTTATACGAAACGCTCGTTAGGTGCAAAGTTAAGCGCGGCTGATGGATAGTCAGTGAGCAGGATAATGACACATTGACATGTAAATGGCTACCGCGTACCTTGGCTGAGGCTTGAGCAGGTAAATTGCAAATCGCCCGTTGATTTAGAGGTCGAGGTATCCATCGATCCGAAAAAATTACTGAATTATAACATTTGCCATTTATTCCCAGGGGTCCACAGTCAACAGTCAACAGTCACAAGTCGACGGTCGACGTTCGGACAGTCGGACGGTCGGACAGTCGCAGTCGAGGTCGTATTTACGTGTTAAAAGTACTCAAACGTCAGCTCGACAAAAGGGCAATGCTCCAATTCCTCACTTGCCCGTTACGACCACCAACCATCCTTTCCCCTTTCCCTTTCCCCCTCTCCACCCCACCCCATCCACACCACCCCAGCAGTACAGCAAGGCACTAATATAGTGACTGCACGTAAAGAGCATATTAAAGAAACGTGTGTAAAGGGAACAACTTTTTGTAGCATAATTTTAGGGGGCTTGAAAAATAGCCGTGAAAGGAACGTTAAAGCGAACGGCAGAGTTGAATAAGGATCAAGCGGTGTGTGGGGGGAGGGGGGTGTACCGTAGGTAGCGTGACTTACAGAATTTTATCGATTAGTGCTGTATATGCAATAAGCCAGTACCGTTGGGTAGGGGGGGAGGGGGGATGTGTTTGGAAAATTTGTCATCGATGCCACAAAGCTGGCAATTCGAATTCGCGATTTATGCGACTTGCAACTTGGCGTATGCGCAATATTCCAGAGCCACCAATGCCAATGGCTTGGCATTTCTACGTGTCGTATTCGTGTCCGTATGGGTATGTTTCAGAAATTCATTGTTGCTATTCGTCCCATCCGCTCCATCCGTTTTGTTCAACACTTGGAACCAGTTCGCTCCCTTCCCACCGTTTGCCCCGCCCCACGACCCCCCGTCCCACTCAACCCGTTCATTTCCTTCTCGCCATTCGTAATTAATTTCATGTTGACCCACTAAGGAAGGCTGCCTTTAACTTAAAGCCGTTATAATATAAATCTCCCCTCTCTCTCTCTCACACTCTCACTCTCCCTTTCTCATTCTCTTTCTCCCTCTCGCTGTCTTGGCAGGAATAGCGTGCACTGGCGACAATTGCCATTATTCGTCTGTAAAGTACAGGCTAAGGAGTTGGTTAAGTGAGCACGAAAGCAGCGGTGAGGGGGGAGGGGACTAGGACGTTGGATTGATGGGAATGCCGTTGCATAACATTTGCATGGCAATTCCTGCAAGGGTCTAGGCACGAGCTATACCAAAATAAATCCCCACTCACACACTCACACAGATTAAAAGCCCTAAAATCACCGGGTATTAAGATAATTGCATAACAACTTATGACACTTGTAAAGGCTTGACGGACAGCTCTGAAGCACCAGAAATCATCTTATCAACGTTGACATACTCCGCATCATGCACCCTCACACACACACACACACACACACCCTCAGATACATACACACACATATGGCAACTCAAATATATATATTATTATATACACACATACATATGGAAGGACTTGCGTGAAGGATTGCAGTAACTCCAATATTTCTGACACCTTCTTTATATATATAGAAAAATAAAGGATCATATCGGATTACTATTATTGGGGTTGAAATATGTATACAGCACTTAGAGCCAATTTAGCTGGGTCCTATTTGAATAAGGATCACAATTTATATAAATATGTGATATGAACTATAATATAAATTAATATATATCCTGAACAAAGAAATGCACTCGAACGAAGGAAATGATTTCGATAGTCATTAGGTATTTCACAGGATAATAAAAATACCCAGAAAATCAAATACTTATGGAATAATATGGAAAATAGTTAATTGAATTATTGGCCATATTAAATAATTGAATTTATTAATAATTATGCCCAGCCCGGAAAATTGTTCTTTGAATTTTCCTGATTAACTTTCCAGGAATTTCGAGACCTTTGCCATCACATCTATCGAACGTCCTGTCTATTCACTTATTGGCTTTTCAGCCAAAATTTCATTCATGCGGCCTGACAGGCTTCAATTTGGGGCTGGGGAAATTAACGTTTTCCTGTCAATCTAACTTGAAGTCATCGCACGTTGAGGCACAATTACCTCTTTCAATGGATGGAGGGTTTTGTTCTTCCAGTGGCGCCACCTGTTGTTGGCATAAGATGGAGCACACAAAAGGTGCGTGTTTGTTTTGTTCAGTTTTGTTCTGTTCTCTTCGCTTCTCTTCTATTTTGTTGTTTCCAGCAGTGTGTGTGTAAATGTGTATGTATATATACATGCATGTGTGCGTGTGTGTGTGTGTGTGTCTGTGTCAGATTTAAGCCCAAACTGATTGCATGACTGCATTGAAATTTCTGTGTGCTTAGCCTGTCAAGTGCCGGAAAATGCTGCCACACCCCGCAGCTGGTGGCACGCCTCTTCATTAATACGTTTCAATGTTTATGCTTCTTGTTGCACTTGTTGTTGTTGCCGCTCAAAACATTTGGTTACTATATAGACAGAGAGTGAAGCGCCTACCAAATGGCAGGAAGCGACGATTAAAATCACTTTGCGTTTCGGGAAATTACAAAATTATGTTACTCGAGCAGCTCAAGCAGCCGGAAAATGCGCACCTACAAAAACAACAACAATGGAGTAAGGATAATGTGCTAAACTATGCACTGTACATCGTATCCTCGTCGTCCCGAGCCCCCTCTCTCCCCCTCCCCCACATACCATATTCCTTGCCACGAGCAACGCTTTTTGCTTTTTGCTTTTTGCTTTTTGCCAGGTGGCATCCAAGAGTCAAGATTTGCGCCCAGCAATAGCAACACGAAAAGCAACAAGGATGGAAAGCAAAATATGCAAAACTTTTGCACAAGGAGGCGTCGCGCAATTAAAATGCAGTCCAACATCATCTCGGACCCCCTTTGGACCGACCCCTATCATTCTGCCTCAGGTCACCTGGTCACCCGGTCACCCGCATTGCACTGATAACTACCCAGTGGTACGTTTAGGCGCGCTATGCTGGAAAATTATTTCAAGCCAGCTGCTTAGCATCCCACGGACGGGCATCATCCGGACATCATGTCAGCCCCATGGGTCCATTCAAGTGCCCTGCGCGCCCCCACCCATCAAGTTCCTGCCCGCCCACTTGTTGCACACATAACAACCCTGTCCGAGCAGTACTCCAAAGATTCCAACATTTTTGGGAAAACTCTTTGGTAAATATGAAATGAAAATTGAAAAGCCCCTCCAAAAAAATAATAAAAAAAAAAATAAAAAAACAAAAATATGAAATCTGAAATCTGGAGTAGGTTTTCTTTTGAGTGGCCTTGAGGCTGCAAATGCGACTTGAGATGTGGAAATAGAGGTTTCAGAATGTCAGAAGCTAATCCACAGCAGCTCCTCACGAATCCCAAGAGCTCATGGAATGTTAACAAGTTGAAAAAAAATACTCGACCAACTGAAGAAATTGCTCCTTGGGCCTAAACGATGCCAAAAATCAAAACCAACACAGAAAAAAAAACAAAAAAAATACAAATCAAGACCAAACAAGAAGGAACAAAGGATTCAAAAATTCCAATGGAATAATTGAGGTTTTAGCAAGCTTTGAAATGCTCTTCCCCAATGGAGTGACTCTTGATAAGGACTCGTACATACATATGTATGTATCGTATATATATTTATTGTATATATATATATATAAATATATTTATTTAAATTTTGTAATGAAATAAGGATAATTTTGAAGCTCAACTAAGGGTGATGAGGATTTTATGATAATTCGGAAAATTTGAATATTTCCTTTATTTATGTCAAGTTCTATTAGTTAAGTAATATAAATTTTTTTTTATATATAATATATAAAATATATATAATATTTTTTTTTAATATATAATATATAAAATATATATAATATATATATAATATATATATAATAATTCACATTTAACCAGATATCAGATTTATTATTTTTTTAAGTTGCGTCCTATGTAAATTTATTTTCTATAATTAAAAAAAAAAAATATTAATTTAATGAGATTATTTAAAATAATTTAATGAGATTATTTAAATTAATTTTTATAATTATTATATATAATATAAAATATATAAACATATGATATATCTATATATCATCTGATATATATGGTATATAAATGCTGAGACTCTATGTGAATGAATCCTGGCGGAGTCATGAATTCGGAGCGTGTTACATGGTTTACAAGTATATAAAATAATATATATAATAAAAATAAATATAATACTATATAAAGGAATATTTATTTCCACAATTAAGATAATTTCACATAAACATGAACCGATTTTAAATATATAATGTGTAATTATCGCTTGTTGCCTGTTAAGTGGCTTAAACGTCGAAACAAGGATTTTCAGTCAATCGAATTTTAAGCTCTTTGAGACTTGAATCTGATTGAAACTTTTAATCTGTATATATAGTATACATATACATAAATACATATATATGTGTGTATATATATATAGAATATATATATATGGAGCTTGGGGCTTCGCAGGAACTTTTGTGATTTTGTGAATTCGCTTTGCGAATTTGAAGAGACACTCAAAGGATTCAATGGCATTCAAATGATGTAGCAATTTGAATGAGTTTTTACATGTCATTGAGTAAGCCGCTTTAATGAAAGGCTCCTTTCAAGCCAAAGGCCTTAAAAGGATAATCAAATTTAAGGATTTGCTAACTGACTGGCAAAATGCGTTTGAATGACTCCTGCTCAAGGGATAAGGAGAAAAGGCATTAAGAGGTTCCTAGACCAAATGCGTATATTTTAGCTAATTGGCTCCTGGACTCGGCCAGGACTCTGTCACGGCCTGAGTATCAACCACAGAGAAAGCCGCTTATAAACAAAATGGTATTAATATCTACCACTGTCTAGGGCCCAGGACCAAATGTAAATGCATTCATGTCGGGCAATTGGTGAAGTAGAAGAAAAGATGGCGGAGTGGGTGGGGGGGGGGGGGGATTTTGAAAATACCTAAGCTCCCGGCTAAGTTTATGGACGAGGGATGAAGGATGTGGAGTGTAGCACATTGTACCCCAACACAGAAACAAACAAATTGACTGAAATTGGTCCTGAACATAAAATGAAATGAGGCACAACGTCAACAATAAACGCAACAGCAGGGAAGAAGGCAAAAGGAAGGACACAGAAACACAGCCTGGGGAATGGCAGGCGGGAAGGAGGTAGAGAAGCAAGTGGGAAGTGGGAACGTTAAGGGATGTGGGATGTGGGATGTGGGCGGAGGGCGGAGGGGGGAATGGACTATAAAGTAACTTCTCTGATCCAAGTTAAAGTCGTTCCACAAGTTATACTAACAGAAGTTTTTCAATAAACCGCCGCCAACGCCGTTTGCCGCAGAAAGGAACAAAGTCCTTTAACTAGTTTAACTCGATGAAGTGCAGTCGAGGTTTATGTAGGTTCCTTGATGGATCTCTGGTTAAGGGATTGCATCATGAGAATGCATAATTCAGGACAAAATATGCATCGAAATTTTCCAATTTACATGGCAAATGCTCGAGTGCATGACCGGCAACCGGCAACCAGCGACCGATGACCGACGTCCAACAACCGACGACCGTCGACCGTCGACCGACGACAAAAGGCGCATAAAAATTTACCCAAAAAATTGTCTAAGACTTTCGAATAAGGCACAAGGATGAAGCATGGCGGGGCAGCAGGAGCGGGAGGAAGCAATATTCAGAAATGCAGAGCAGATGACAGTTGTACAACTTTTTAAGGACCTCTTAAACTGAAACAAAAACAAAAACAAAAAATATCCTAACAATATGTGGCCATCACACTCGCTCGCTTCCTGTCCCTTTCACTCATGCATAATAATTTGTGTATGAAAACAAACAACATGAACGCTGACAGCGACAGCGACGTCAACGTCGACCGAAGCAGCGACTGCAGTCTGTCAAATATTTAAACGCTAGTGGAATCTACAAAAAAGGACGAGCAACTAAAAAGTTGCTCCTAGGAATGTATAATTGTTAAGTTGCAGTGGCAACTAACAACTCACAACTCGTAACGCGTAACTCGTAACTCGTAACTGGTAACTGGTAACTGGTGACTGATAGCTGGTAGCTGGTAACTTGTTACTGGTAACTGGTAACTTGTAACTGGTAACTAGTCACTCACTCGCAAGACTTGCAAACTTGCAACTTATGAGCCAAGGGGCTGAATCAAATAATGTAGCATACATTTTGGGGCAGAAATTAAATTCACAGCAAACGCATGAGACTCACAGGGGAATCCCTCGGCTATCAATCGGCATTACACTAAACACGTTGTAATGCAAATGATTTGACTAGAATTCTGTGTCAGGCATCAACATGCACCACAAACGTGCCACACACAACATAATTGATTCCCGTGATTTTGAATTGAATACAAAATCAATGAATTTGAATTTGAGTTGAGTTTGAGTTGAGTTGAGTTGAGTTGAGTCGTCAGGATATTTGAATGCCTTTATCGCCGACTCATGATATACATTTCTAAGCCTTTAACTTTACAAATTGACTACGTGCCTTTTCTTTTTTTTTTTTTTTTTAATTTTTCTTCAAGTCACAAATATCCTTTTTGGCTGGATTCTTGGTCTAACTTTTGAAAATGTCTTTGATGTTGAATTCGAGGGAATTTGAAAGTTGCAGAATTTCGAGAGCTTCGAGTTATATAATTTTTTTATTTTTTTATTTTTTTCAAATTTTTCGTTTCGTGCTGCACAATGAAATTTTCGGTTAGAGGCGGGGCTTGGCATATATCTAGCATTCATAAGGATAACAACGTTTGCGCATTTGTTTGTGTGTCGCACTTTCATTTGTCCTTTAGTCCTGCTTTCATTTTCGCATTATTAGATTCATTAAAATGCGAAATTGTCCCGCTGAAAATACAACTGCCAAGCAGTAGGTGTATGCGGGTGTGACTATGTGTATCTCTCTCTGTGTGTGTGTGTGTGTGTGTGTGAGTCCTTTTGTAACTGGGTGTGCGCCACAAGTTCGCCTTGCGCCTTGTGCCGTGCGCCTTGCGTGCCAATTTTGTTGCCCATGGTATAGATGAAGAGATGGCACTTAACGGTACTTGGGTGTCAGAATATCCACAAGGCCACAGCAAGTGACGCAACTCCAGCAGTTTGAGAATTTTCTATGAATATGCATATCATAATAATCATAGTAATAATACTTATTATTAGTATATGTACTAAAATTAACAATAACAATGCATCTTTATGACATACTTGAGACCCGCTCGCTGCATCAATCTTTGAGGCAAGCATCCCCTCATCCCCTCCCCATCCACCCCATAGCACTGCTAAGAACTTGATTTTGGGCTTCAGCCTGGGCTTTCGGTTGAACATCCTCACTATCAGATATGAACTCAGGGACTTGGGGACATTCATACAAGGACATAACATGCCTTATGGCCAAAAGTTAAGCAAACGAAGGACTGAGAGTTGTAATGAATTTTACTTTACACCAAAATCTCTCACCCTGATGAACTTTGGCAAAAAGGATATTAAAAAGCATCAAAGACCATCATACAGAATATAAAGGACACAAGTTGCTGTATTAAAAGCATACAAAAAAATTCAAATTTCGTATATAGAAATTTTCCTTCAGAGCGGAGCTCACTTTGAGTGAGAAATTCGATATGCTGAAAATTAAGGAGGAAAATTGATTTTCATACAAAAAAAAAAAAAAAAAAAAAATACAAAAAAGGATTAAAGAATATTTTTCTTGTGAACCACACAAGTCTGGACATAAATGAAATTGGATAAAAACTGTCCAAAGTTTAAAAATAAAAAATAAAAAAAAATTAAGGGCGGGGGAAGTTTTCATTGACAGTCAAAGCTTCAATAGGTCTTATCCTTATAAGGAATATTTTTTTAAGTCTTCATTCATATAGTAGGAATTATTAAGCTATAAATTAAATAACAATCAATGTATTAAAAAATAAATAAATAAATTGTGATTCAATTCATAAGAATTCAACATTTATAATAATAAATAAATAATAATAATAGAATATAAGAAGCGGTAAGGATATTAATTAATTGTTAAAAATTATTTTTTTTTTAAATAATAAATTCAATAAAATAAACTAAATTTAAGGGTTGAAAATTGAAGGAACATTTGACATGTGAAAACTGTTTGTGATCGAGACATGACTTAAGACACTTAATTAAATAATAATTTAATACAGGGTATCTGCTAGTCGTTCATATTAAATAAAATAAAATAATTGAATTTAAATTAAGGATTTTGCTTCCGGTGGATTGACGAGCGGAAAAAGTTCTATGAAAGTGATGCGCATTAAATGTTCAACCAACTAAATTAACTACATGACTACCAAGCAACTAACTTAGTTACTAACTACTTAATACAATAGCAATAATAAAGGGATACAAATGTCGGCACATAATGAAGCAATAAAAAGGAGTCATAGTCATAAACACCAACAAATTGCCACATTTACGTAGCATTTAAAATGCTTCCAGTTGGATTAAGGGTTGAAGGGGATGATGGGTGATGGGTGTAAGAAAAGAGAGGGGGAGTGAAGGGGAGAGGAGTGTGGGTAGTTAATAGTGGGATGGCAAGCCTTGAGGGGTTGGCGGGTGTGCGATGAGGACTACTCCATGATGAATAGGCGCGTTGAGTGTGTGTGTGTGTGTGTGTGTGTGTGTGCGAGAGCATGAGGAACGAGTGCAATTTGAATGCCTCTCAGCAAGTCAAGTGCATTGTGCGTGCAGCGGCGGGTAATAAAAAAGAAGAAGAAAAAAAAAATATGCGAAAGAGAAAAACAAAAATGCAAAAATACAAAAGAGAAAAAAGAATCGAAATTGCGTTTTGTTTTTTTTTTTCTTCTTCTTTTCTCCCAAGTGGAGTAGTGCAAGAGAGTGCAAGTGTGTGCGTTTGTGTGTGTGTGTGTGTGTGTGTGTGTGTGTGTGTGCATTGCATTTATTGATGCCCATACCAAAGCGTAGATCCTTGCGTTTATGAACACCGGTCATGCCCATGCCCGATCCCGATCCCGATCCCGATCCCGATCCCATGCCATGCGATGCTCTCACCCGCAAAATGCGCGGCTGCGCCAAACGCTTCACGCGCGAAAGCAGCGAAGCTTCGATAGACGCTGCTTCATTTGATTTATCAGTTGCTTCTTTTAATTAATTAATTAATTTATTAATTAATTATTTTTTTTTGATTTTTAATTTAATTATTAATTAATTAATTTTTGATTGAATTAATGTATTATCAGCGGGGGAGAGGGTAGTTAGATGAGATAACAGACATGAGATAAAAGATATAAATTAAATATGAGTTAAAAAAAATGTACACCATTTTAGTATCGGTCTTTGGTTAATGGCGCAGGATTAGTAAGCGCTTAGCTGAGATCCTTAAAATTGATTCATGAGTATGTGTGTATGTGTGTGTGTGTGTGTGTGTATGATGGTACAATATAAATTAAACACTTGACTTACTTTTCACTCTCAGCCAAGTGTACGCGGATTTCTCGCCGACGTCATTGGTGGCCAGGCACTGGAACATCCCCTCATCGTCGAGCGTCAATTTTTTAATTATCAACGTATTATCCGCTCTTAGCGCGTATCTGGAAAACGTGGCAAGCATAATGATATATCATTAGTGGGGCAAGAGTGTCTCTAAGTTGGCAATTATATCCTTCTGTTCGGTCTGCTAATTGGGCTGAGCTTCGATAGGGGCAATGTGCAACTCGATGATTAACAGGATATGTGCCTGGATATGCGCCTTTCACTGCCCATTCAGGCCAGCCAATGGACAGGCAAACTAACAGGCGGCGGGCAAATGAATAGATGGACAGAAGGAGGGAGACAACCGGACAACCGGACTAAAGGACCAAACGGACAACCGGACAACTAAACAACACGATAAACGGGCAACCAGATAAACGGACAACCGGATTCATTTATTGATCATTTGTGTTAATTACGAATCGAGGACTCCCAGGAACGAGCAAATGTTTGCGTTTGGTTTAGCCGTTAGTTTTTCATTCGTCCTGTTTGCACTCGAATTTTAAATTTTCTAATGTCAATAATTGCAAACTAATACAATATATAAACTTTTCATTTCAAATATGGATTTCTCTCTTCTTCGCTGAGACTCGCTCCAGTTATATTAGAGTCCTTTATTGGGGCAGGCATTGCCTTTGAGAGGCTTTAACTTGTTTTAACTTTTGACTTACCCGCCATTTTGAAGCTGCGACTCGATCCGTTCGGCATTTCTAAACCATTGAACCTTGGGCATGGGTTCACCGACAACATCGCAGGGCAACATAACCTGACCACCAAAATCCCCGAAGGTCTCTCCACGCATGGGAGTAAAAAACATGGGTGGCTCCAGGATTTGGACGCGGGCGGAAGCAGTGACCGTCGGGTAGCCGCCACTACGCAAACGCACCTGGCAGACATACTCGCCGGAGTGCGAGGTATTGGCCTGGACCAGGGCAAGGGTACGATTCCAAGGATCCTTGAAGGTGTACTGAATCCCAGCACTCTCAATGCTCAAGCCATCCTTCAGCCAAGTTGTCTCCAACTCATGTATGGGTCGTGCATTGGCAATGCACTGCAGATCGGCCACACCCTCACCCTGCTTGAGTCGCAGATCCTGCGGGGCTATGATTATCTCGGGCGCCACCTCAATATACGGATCACCCGTCACATTCAAATGGACAAAGGCGCTGGTCTCCTCCTTGGCCAGTTGCGTGTTGGTCGCATTCGCCCGATACGCATGACGATCGTTCTCATCGGCACTCAAGATGATTAGCTGATTGGATGGCGTGTAGGCGTACTTGATGTCATAGTTGAGGATGCCCTCCTCCGTCTGCCAGGTGACCGATGGAAGGGGCACCGAGTCAATTGTCGGCATATTAAAAATGGCCGAATGACCACTCACAACCGACAGCCGTCCCTCCGTTGTGTTCTCAAATATTCCCATATCTGTATAGAAAAAAATAGAAGAAGAAGAAGAAGAATTCATAAATTAAAATTCACGACTTTAAAAGAAATTCATAATTACAATCTAATAGTAGTTGTAACCTGACCCTTGCCTCCATGTCTCCTATACGCCCTCCCATTGCCCTCCCCCATCCATTGCTACGGGGGGCGGGCACGAAGCTCAAGTGTTAAACTAGCTAATTGAATGAAGCAACGGCCTGCGGGCAGGCAATTTTGCTTTAACCTCATGGCAGGGCGTGCCGCAGCTGTACCCCTGGCCGAAGTCAGTTGAAGCCCCTCCCACTTGACTTTATTCCACTTGGTTGGTCCCTCAACCATTCCAACGCTCCAACCCATTAACCCTCCAGCCCTCCAGCCCTGCAAACGCTCATCCATTCAACTACCTAACCGCCCAGCCGCCCAACCGCCCAACCGTCCAACCATCCAACCATCCAACCATCCAACCCTCTAAACATCAACCCGTCAACCCACACCACATTTTTAGATACCGTACGAACACTCAGCTCTAAAGGTTATTAGTTCAGTTTAAGCGCACTCCTACAATTAATTAAGTGCTCAAGACGTTACGAGTCAGACAGGCCACTCCTCAGCACAAGTCATCGTCGTCGTCGTCGTCGTAGCCCATCATCATCAACGTCATCATCGCCCTCGTCATTATCATCATCATCAACATTCTGAGTTACTTGGATAGCGTGCCCGAAAAGAAGGTCACCAGCTTGTCGAGAGCTCGATTTATTAGGTTCAAGCAGTTGGGTAATGTGCACACACATGAGCCACATCTCAAGAGCTGATGTTACTCCTCTACTTGCCCCCGCTCCTCACGCTCTCAATCTACACCTCACTATCTCACTCTCTCCCACCAGCAAATATACCCCCGTACACCTACACACTCTCCTCGCTCAACCTTCTCCGAGTTACTGGTTTCTAATTGTTCGTTACTTGTTCTGACCCTTTTTTTCTTTTTTGTTGTTGTTGGTGTTGTACTTGAAATTGTTGCTGTTGTTTTTGTAATTAAGTTCACATTAAAGAAAAATTAGCAGCCCAAGTCATCGTCTTCATCATCGCCATCGCCATTGCCATCGCCATCGCTGTGGCCGTTGTTGTTGTCATTGTTGTTACTGTCGGCGATGTAGCTGTGGCAGACGTTTGATTAGCAACCTGCCCCCAATTGTCAGCTTGCCTCACGCCCCAAGCCGTCTTCAAAGTTGACACTCTTGTTGCACGTGACTCCACTGAAGGAGGCTGAATCGTTTGTCATCCCGTCCAATCCCGTCTCCACAGAGCATATCCGATTACAGGGCAATCTTTGCCGCACAAATCAGTCGACCCAATTGCTTCAACAATCTTGTAATTCTCGAAGATTAAAAAGCTTTTCAGTTTCATAAAATTGATGTTTCCCCTCAACTTGACTCACAAACAATGCGAATTAAACTCATAGCTTAAGTTGATCAGTTACTTATCCTCAGCTAAGTTTCTGGACTGCTGTGACGCGCACATCAAAATTCTATTACATACTTTCAGGGGCAGCGATAATTCAATTTCAGGAACTTTAAGTTTGAGTTCTATCAAAAATATTTGGGAAATGATCATGACTGAAATACTGTTATAAATATTCTTGATAATTTTCAACTATTTTCTATAACTCACTTTCATTAAAGGTTTTAAAATTAAAGGTGGAAAAATGAAGGAATTTCAATAAAACGAGGGACTAAAAGACTAAGAGAACGAGAGACTAAGAGACTAAGAGACTAAGATACTGACTGACTGAGAAACTGAGTGACTGAATGATTGACAGATTGAGGGACTGATCGACTGAGAGACTAAGTGACTAAGAGACTAAGAGACTATGAGACTAAGAGACTAAGAGACTAAGTGACTAAGAGACTAAGAGACTAAGAGACTGAGAGACTGAATGATTGACAGACGGAGGGACTAAGAGACTGAAAGACTGAGAGACTAAGAGACTAAGAGACTGAAAGACTGAGAGACAAAGAGACTGAGTGACTAAGAGACTGAGTAACTGAAGGACTAAGAGACTGACAGACTGAGGGACTAAGAGGCTAAGAGACTGAGAGACTGAGTGACCAGGAGACTGAGAGACTAAGAGACTGAGGGACTAAGAGGCTAAGAGACTGAGAGACTGAGTGACCAGGAGACTGAGAGACTAAGAGACTGAGTGACTGAGAGACTAAGGGACTGAGAGACTGAGTGACCAAGAGACTGAGTAACTGAAGGACTGAGGGACTAAGAGCCTGAGAGACTGAGAGACTGCGGGATATGCATATTTCAGCTGCCTGCCATTGTCCGAAGCATAAAAATAAGTTGATGCCTTCATCCTTTCCCAGGAGCTGCACACAAATGTCAAGGAAAAGACGCAGACCAAAAGTCTCTTTCATCTTTGACAATTTGTGGTCACTTTTAAAATCTGTGGTATTTTTAGTTTTAAAGCAATTTCAACTGCTGACAAGATATACCGAAAGTCCTTCCCAAAGGATTAAAATACAGGAATGTGTACTTAAATTGTTCATTTATGTATTTTGGCTTCTAAATTTTGTCTTTCTGTTTAAGCTGATAAATCAGTATAAAGGATATGTTAATGTCGAATTACTGTGGTGAGATTAGAACACTTAATATGCATTGTCCTGGCAGTTGATTAGTTCGGCGATAGGAATAGTGCAGCTGTCAAAAAACCGTTATATCAGGATATCAGTGGCAATTATTAATGTTGAGCGATTGTTGCGTGTTGCGTTCGATTGGAGTCCATTAAGAGATCAATAGCAACTCATGTATAAATAATACATAGATACACGTAAATACATATACATATATTCAAATATGTATATGTATGGCCATAATTTCTAATAATCAATATTGATATTGATATAAAGGTTGTCATGACGAGCAGTAATCAAATTCCAATACAAATAACTTTTATGGTTCTCGCATTTAGTTAAGGGCATTGGCAAAGGCCACTGGAGATGAAATTTCAATTATCGCAGTCCATTAAAAGGCTAAAGGATGCGATAATGATATTGATGATGATGATGATGATAATGATGATGATGATGATGATGTTGGTGTGGATTGTCGCAAGCATTCGCTCGCAATTACAATTACAAAGCGAATTATAATGACTGATGGAAATGATAGTCGGGCCATTCAAAGGACGAAGGAGAAGAAGTTGCCAAGGAGTTGATGTCAATGCGTGGCGGCGGAGGACGATGGTACCCGATTAATTCGCCACCTGATTTCAGCTTTTGGTACATATGTAATATAAGGGATAAAAGTGTGTATGTGTGTGTGTGTGTGTTTTTTAATGTGTGTAAATGTGTTTACCACTCTGCGTCAGTTTGTGTCTTTGTGTTTGTGTTTGTGTTTGTGTTTGCGTTTGTGTTTGTGTTTGTCCTTGTGTTTACTTACAGGCAACAACAACATCATTTTTTTCACTGAAAATGGATCCAGCATCGTTCCTGGCAATGCACTGATAACTACCGGCATCCTCGCGTCTTGTGATGTGAATGCGATAAAATTGACTGGATGAATAATCGGCAACGGGTATCCCATCCTTGAGCCAACGATATGTGGGCTGCGGTGAGCCTGTGAATAAAGTTCAAGCATAATATGTAAGTACATTTCGAAATAAATATATGTATGTGTGTGTATATATGTGCATGTGTATATATATGTGTACATTTATAAGTTACAAAGGGCGTAAAGTATGCTGGAAGAGCGATGGCGTTGTGGCAAGCATGTACGACATTATAGTTGCCACACAGCATGGGGCATGCGGGGATTTCCTTCTTACTGCCGCTGCCGCTGCTACTGCTGCTGCTGCTGCTGCTGCTACTGTTGCAACTGCTCTATTCGCGTTCGCATTGTTGCATAATGAAAATTCTTTTTTTAAAATCCATATCTCTTTTGGGCCAGAGCGATTAAATCTTATTTCGGCCACGCCCGGCGCAAAAGAGGATATAACTTATACCCATCTTGTTTTTGTTGCTTTCTTTTCACTTTAAAGTATCTGCGTATGTGTGTGTGTGTGTGTGTGTGTGTGTGTGTGCTGACTATTTGTTTGAGCTTCCATTGCCTATCGAAGGACCCGCAGTAGTCGCAGCAGGATGTGCAGACCAAAAGCAGGATAACAGTAACCAAAGCTGCAACAGGAGTAACTGTCCCCGCAACAGAGTACAAGGACAACGGGGGCAACAACTGTCCCCAAAGGACGATACACTCCCTGAAACATGAACTGACACACAATTTGCAAAATACGATCGGTTTTGAAATGACTCCCCTCTCACTCACACCCCCTCTTTACCACCCACTCTCATGCTAACTCTTTTCCTCTTGCCATATCCATCCCCCTCACTCCTTTTTAATGCATGTCTGCATAGACTTAACTGTATTGTTGAAATGACGCTTTTGATTCCGATTTGCCGACTAGCATTTAGTTTTTAAGTTGATTTATGTGCCACAGCGCAATGTTGCAAGCTAGTTGCGGCATTTGCTGCACAAATGGAATTGCAATTGCAATTGCAATTTCTAAACAAAAATTGCATGTGGCTGCCGGCTGCCGTCCGGTGGCTGCCAACTAAATGAAGCATTGAATAAAATATCCGTTTTAGACTCACAGCAACAACCACAACAACAGCAACTACAACAACAACAACAACAACTCGCAACTATTGCAACAGCAACACGCAGTCTCTTTCACCTTTATCGAGTGAAATGTAAACGTAAAATGGCAATTGCCCGGGGCATGCAACAGGATGAGTCCAGATGCTATTAGTGCTCCTCTTCCTGTGCCGAAAGCCGATAGAAGTGGCAACAGCCTCTCCACGCAGTACCTCAACATTAGATCGAGGGTCGAGGGTCGAGCATTGCATTGACCCGAACCATGGACCCGGAACCATGGATTCACCTTGTGTCCGGTGGTCCAATGTCCTAATGTCTACTGCCTGATCCCAAAACCCATCCACGAGCCTTAGAATCAATTCCAAATTCAACGATTTTGCGAGCCAAACGCGTACCAAGAACCTTTAACAAATAAGCACTGAATGGGAAAAGGCATTTCTGACCGACTCACGCGACACCCTATTCAAAATAAATAATTATAAATGAGACACTAAACACCCTGTGTTTATTAGTAGTTAAATAAAAAGTCATTAAGAGCAGAAATAAAAATTATTAAAAAATTATGAAAATTCGAACATGGAACGCCCTGTATTTTTTTATATTATTTTTTATATATTATTTATTTATTATTAAAATATTATTTATTTATTATTTAAATATTATTTATTTATGTTATTTTTATATTATTACTAACTCAAAATCAATTAAACGATTTATTATTTTTAAATTTAAAATTAAACAACTTCAACTTTTAGCAGCTGATGCTGCAACCGAAACTGGAGTTCGCTAGAGAAAGTTTAGAGCATTTATTGAGAAAATTATATTTTTATTTTAAAATCTTGAAAATCGAAAAAAAAAATATATTTTTTTTAAATCGAAAGCCAGTGCAGGTAACACCCTGTGTTTTGAGAAAATATGTCAAAAGTGGGCCCTGTGTTTAGATCCAATCATACAGATTCTGATTATTTATACTATATTTATTGTTGAATTATTTTTTAACATACTATTGACTATAAAAAAAAATTATTTCTTTATTTTTTTTTTTTTTTTAATTTTTAGTCTTTTTTTATTTTACAAAAATTGTATATTTATTTTAATTTATCAATTTTTATCTACTAGTTTAATAAGTTGTTTCATTTTTAAACAATTTTTTGCTTAATCGATAAATTATATATAGAATTTTTTATTTTTTCAAAAAATTTATTTTTCTTATATTTATTTATTTAAAGTATTATTTGTTCATACTCGAATTTATGTGTAATACGTTTATTTATTTAAAATTTATTTAATTGAAAACTTGATTCTCACTCAATAAAATATTTTTAGAAAATAAAAATAAATTTTAAATTTTGTTGATTTATTTCTGCACCAAAATAAAAAAAACCAAAGTCATCATTGAAAACGTTCTATATGAAAAACTTTTTTAAGTTTAATTTTAAAAAATTTGTATTTATTTGTTTTTATTTTATTTATTAATTTCTAACATAAATATTACTCAATTTAACAATTGGAGTTGTTATTTTACAATTGTTTAAATTGTAAATGAGTCATAGTTTTATATTTTTTAAGAGGAGTTGGACTCTAAGCGAACTTTAAATTATTGAATAAAATTATTAAAATTGTTTATCAAAGAGTTACAATTTTAAGTATAAAAACGAAAGGATTTTCGAACTCTGAAACATTTATAACTCGAACATTTTTATACCCAAGGAGACAACATTTTGTATTCAAAGTCAAATATACCCAACTTCTTTGGTGTAATTTAGAGACATGTATATATACACACACACACACACACACACACACACACAGACACACACACACAGACACAAAAACTAGTGGATAGGAAAGGAACGGCCAATGGCAATGCAATTGCATTTAGTTGGCAGCACTTTGGCAGCAGATGAAATCGAATTGAGCAGACAGCGAAGCGAAGGCTCTGAAATGTTAAAAGAACTAAAAGGAGCCAAAATAAGAAAGAGAGAGAGAGAGAGAGAGAGAGAGAGAGCCCCTAGGAGCTGTGGCCAAGCTAAAGGGAAGGAAAAAGGAAGGCGAACAAGAAGAGAGCAACAGAAGTAAAAGAACAAAAAATAAAGTTTCCTCAAGTGTTGGTCGGCATAAAAACTTGGCTAGCAAGTGCAGGACGAAGTCTTTTTGAGCATTTGGGCAATGACGCTGCTATAAAATTACAATTTGGGGAATTGTAAGGCAAATACACAGCCAAGCACATATACACACACACACACACACAGATACACATACAACCCGTCTTGGCCAGCATCATGCCGATTAAAGAAGAATAAGAAGAAGAAGATGCAGCTGAAAGCCAAACAGCAGAAGCAAATTTAAAAAAAAAAAAAGTAAAATAAAAAAAAATTTAAAAAAAAAATAAAAAAAACTATAAGAAAAAAATAAGAAGAGCGACGCTCTCCTGCGATGTGTGTCAGCGTTAAATCGAAGAGAAAGCCCCAATAAGCAGAGCATCCAAGCAGGCCAGTAAGTAATCATCCCCCCTCCCCCTCCCCCGCTCACCATCACCGCTCTCCCCATACCTTCTCAACCAACATACCCCGCCTGCAGTACCTTCTTGCCGCATACATTTTGGTTGCGGGTCTCCTTTCAAATCCAGACACCCACACACAACCTCACACATCCACACCCAGAGTGTGTTAGTATGGGTATGAGTATGAGTGTGAGTGTGAGTGTGGGTATGAGTATGGGTGTGGGTGTGTGTAATGCTGGCACACAAATGAGTTTTTAATAACTAAACTGACAAATCCTTTAAGCCAAAGCCCTACAAAGTCCCAGTCATGTGTCTCGAGTGTCCCACTGCACAAGCCGAAGAAGAACAAAAAAAGCATAAAAAGAAATGAAAGAACAAAAAAAAGAAAAAAGAAAAAAAAAACAAAACCAACAAAGAGACCACAAAAATATGAGGAAAACAAGAAAAACTCAGTTAAAATAATAAAAGGCACAAATCAAAACTCTGCTGATTTGCGAGCACTTCCCAAAGGCTGAGACTTGACTAAGTTCATGCGTGGCTTATCACCGAATTGCATACATAATGAGCCCTTCCAAGGAATTTTCTTAACTCATGGGTTTATCCTTTGAGTACAAGGCATAAATTAATGTATTTAATTCACAAAGCAGCAAAATTATACATTAATAAATTCCAAGAAGAATTATAAATTGAGTGCGGTTAAAATTTATCGATATTTCTAACCCATTATTTAAAGCCAGACTCTTTGCATATAAAAAGTATACTTAATATTAATTTAAAATATATTAAAAAAAAAAAAAATTAAAATAAAAAAAAATTATAAAAAAAAAATTATAAAAAAAAAAATTACTTGAATGACTGGTCACATAATAAATAAATAAATAATAAAATTGCGATTAAAATGATAATCACCGCATAAACGTCTTTAAGCTCTTAGAGTTTTTAAAATTTCAATTTTTTTTATTCTTAAATAAATATTATTCATTATAGTCATATTTAAATATTATTTGTCTTATGTAAAATATTTGAATTTATTGAAACTATATAAAATCCTCATTAATAAATCAACAATTTAATTTGATCAATGAGCAATCCAATTGCATGAGAAACGAACAGTAGGAAGTGAGCCACCAAATAAACTCCCAAGTCTGATTAAGTCTTAAATCCCAACATGTTGTTGCGTATAAACATTAAGCAAGGACACGCTAAGCATTTCAAAGATGATTGGGGATTTCCTTGCGATTCGTTTTGATACATTTTCATGCGCTTTGAGTGCGTTAATTCGCTGAGTGAATTGAAGCGCTGAAATGTATGCTATGTTTTTTTTGTATTTTGTCGTCTGCCTTGATTATGATGGGCAACAAGTTACGGGAAGGCAGGTAGTGGTAAAAAGAATATAAAAAGATGATGTCATTTGGCTGTTAGCTGCAACTGCTCGAGCACTCAATATATCAATCGCTCAATCAAGCAATCCGTTAGTCAATCAATCAATCAATCAATCGATCAATCAGTCACTGTCCAAACAAGTGACTGCATATAAATAAATTCAATAAACTGGCAACTCCGAGCAACAAATTGCATTGCCACGCGTGTGCTGTCTCTCTCTGTGTGTGAGTGTGTGTGTGTGTGTGTGTGTGTGTGTGTGTGTGTGTGTGTGTTTCTATGTGTGTAACCCTATTGATACACATACATTCTTCCCCTACTTTTTGGCTGCACAAATAACGGAAATTGTTTGATTTGTGGCTGCCTTCACATTAAGCTCCACACAGTTGCCAACTTATCGCCTTGGGACCCGTTCGTCCCTGAGACCCAAAAATAGCTGCAGATTCATAACCTCAACATCAAATGTTTGTCAAAATTCTGATGCACATGACACAAGGCAAACCCCCCTATTGTACAGTATTAGCCGCCTAATGTCTGTCCATAGATTGCAGCAGTTGCCGTTGCAGTTTCGGTTGCAGCTCCAATTGTCTTCTCCTTGCTGGCTGCACGCTTGAGGAAGGGTATACCCGGGAATGGCAATTGTTTCTTTTTATAGATATATTTATTTTTTAATTTATCACATAAATTTCTGCAGCTTTTTTTATTTTTTAAATTTTTATATTTTAAGCTTTTCATAATCAAAATATAATTATGAGAAATCACAAGCATCATTGGAGTTATTATTTCACTCGTGATCTCATTATTTAGTCGTGACACGAACCAAGCTTCATAACTTGATACATATTTAATTTTTAATATTATTATTTACTTCAGTGTGATATATACTATATTTAAAATATTTAAATATTTAAAATAAAATATACTATATTTAAAATTATTTATATTTTAAATTATAAGTTTTTTTAATTAATATTTATATACATAATAATTATTTATGCTCTAGGATAAAATTTATTAATTTCACTAATTTTGCATTTGATTTTTTTTTATTATTTTATTGTTATATATTATATTATATTATTATTATATTATAATTATTGCTGTTATAAATATTATAAGTTCTTTATTTTATTTTATTTTTTGTATGTTTTTATTAATATCATTAGTTATTTATTTTATATTATTAAATAATTATTTAAATTTGAATTTTTTATTTATTATCATTATTTATATTTATTTATTTATATTTATTTATTTTTTTTATATTTATTTTTTTCATAATTATTAATTTTATTTTTATTTATTTATTTAGATTATATTTATTTATTTATTTTATATTTATTAATTTATTATATATTCCTTATACTTTTTCATTATTTTAATTATTTTATTTTTTATTTATTTACTTATTCATTGGGTTAATAAAACAATTGGGAACAGGGTATATTTTAGTCGTGCTTTTATTTTGCTGCCATTGTAATGGCTTGACCGGCATCTCCGTTTCCCAATCGATCGTCTGTCGGTGTCCAGTGGAAAGCTTTAGCATTGGACACCTTTAAATTTATTTGTTGTTTTTGTTGTTTTTGTTGTTGTTGCTGGGGATGTGGCTGGAGCTGGGGCTGGGGCTGGTCCCCTGATGCAAGTCCCCCATTTTTTATTTGTCCTGTGTGCTATAGGATTTGGACTCTTCCTGCGACGTTTGTTTGTTTATTTGTATGCGACCGTTAGTGCGAGTGTGTGTTTGTATGTGCGTGTGTGTGTGTGTGTGTGTATTGTGAGCGACTGTTTGGGTGTGGATATGCCTCTGCGTCCGAGTGTGAGTGTGTGAAAGTCTCTGGCAAATGTTTGCTAAATTATGCACAGTTCAATGCGCCAACGCCGATGCTGATGTTGTTGTTGTTGTTGCTTTTAGGCCTCACACAAGTGCAACGTAGACTGAGGTAGAGGCAGAGGCAGAGATAGAGGCAGAGGTAGAGGCAGAGATAGAGGCAGAGGCAGAGAAAGAGGCAGGGGTAGAGGCAGAGAAAGAGACAGAGGCAGAGGCTGCAGAGATAGGATTCGAAGCATTTGCCACAAGGACATGAACGAAGTGTTTACCTAAGGTGTGTTGTGTGTGTGTGTGCAAGTGTGTGCTTGCGTGTAGTGTTGTTCTTTTATTGTTGTTGCACTCGAAGAGTAAGTAAAGTTTAAAAAGTGCCTAAAAGGCTTTTTCGCTGCACGTTTGTCCAGAGCCGCCGCCTGCTTTGGTTTCTTGTTGCCGTCGTAGTTGCAGTTGCAGTTGCATTCGCAGTCTTAGTTGCAGTTGCAGTTGCTTTCTCATTTTTGGCAGCACATTTCACTTTTATGCACTTCCATTGTTTACGCAATCGTCGCTACCGCCCCCGCCTCCCATTCCCCCTCTCCACCACTCAGAGCACATATATATTTCTATCTCTCTGTGTTCAAGTACGAATTTCTGTGCCTTTTGTCTGTTTCCCTTTTAACCACAAGAGGCGCCCAAGAAGCGACCAGCAGCAGGCAGCTCCCAAGAAATCTGAGCAGTTCGCATCACGTGGCACACGTGAGGCAACAACGTAAAATGACGTTGACACACAACGGGCTGGGGAGGGGTGGAGAGGGGCTGGGGAGGGGTGGAGAGGGGCTTTGGGAGAGGCAGCAGTGAATAGGCAACAGTCAGGGGCATCAATGGAACCAAATCAGAAAGTGTGTCAACAGCACAGGAAGTGCAATGAAGGAGCGAAGAAAATGAACAAAACCCTACAAAGTGGAACATAATATCAAAAAGTCCGCTTCCAAAGTTTATAGATAAGGTAGAGAGCGAGAGAGAGAGAGACAGAAAGAGAGAGCGAGAGAGAGAATGTAAGGTACTCGTCCGTCTTCATAATTTTGATCCAATGGCTTACAAAGGATACAAAGGATTGTTCATAATCGCAGTTTCGGAGCAGCTCTATTTTTAAAGAAACTTATGAGATATCCTTTTATTGTTTTACAAATTTATTCTTAATTTTCTCACAAAAGCAACAAGGACTCTTATACATAGAAACCAATAAAAAAATAAAAACAATTATTCAAGGATTTCATTCGGAAATCAATTCTCAATCAAAGACCTTAATTAATACCAACCGAATGAGTTCTTCCTTGTGTATACGCATACATGGATGGCAACAATATGTCCTGTTCTGTGTTCAATAAATTTTACAAATAATTCCTAGACAGGATATCAAAAAGGAAAATAAAAACATCACGAAACTAAAGCAAACTCGGAGTTTTTTTTCTTGTTTATTTTTTTTTTTGTAAGTTATTATGCAAAGGAATGTTCTTTACAGGACGTGCCTTGTCATCACATGAATGCAATAAAATAAAAGGACAAAATCCTTAATTTGCCTTTTCTTCCTCGCATAGCTCAGCTTTCAGTTTCCTTTAATCAAGGATTGTTCCAATCGCAGCTTTCGGAAATTTAATACGGCGTAAATTTGATTCTTTTTGCATTGACTTCAGCACACACACACACAGACATACTAACACACACACACATATATTCTGCTAATTCACAGCTTCACACATCCTTGAAGATTAGGTCTTTATTTAGCGTTTTAGTCGTCCCCTCGGTAAGAGCTACATTGTTGGCCTTAAACAACGGCACTGCGAATAACAGGACTTTTACGGGCCCACAAAAAAGCAACAACAACTACAAGAGGAGCAACAGCCATAACAATTCATGTTGCAAGGCTTACAACAAAATAAAAAAAAAACAAAAAAAAAACAAAAAGGAGACAAAACTTGACAATTTTTTAAATTTGTTGTTGTCTTAGGTTTTTCTTTTTGCCGCTGAGATGCAAAATGGAAAAAAGTGGAAGGAAAAGGGATGCGAGAAGGAAAAGAAAGAAAAGGAGAGAGGGAGAGGGGGGAAAAAGGGGAAAGGGGGAGCCACCTGAAATCTCATAGCTTGCCACGCACGCTCCTTACAAAAATCCTTAGAGCCGTTTCTCTATTTTATTTTCTTTTTTTATTTTTGTTGCGTCTTGATTTTTTTTTTTTTGCTTCTTTCTGCTTGCAACACCCTGGCCCATTTGCTGCTTTGGTTGCATGAAGCTTTTTTTTCTACTCTTATTTCTATTTTTTTTTTTTGTGTGTGTGTGTGTGTGTTTTGTTTTTGCTTCTTTCTCAGTCTACAGTGGCACTCTGGCGGCTTTGGCTTTGGCTTTGGCTTTGTTGCCATAAAAAGAGTCTTTGTTGCAACTGAATGCGCCACATTTAAGGAAGCAGCCGGCTCCGTCACGTCGACTTGCCTCGTCGTCTCTAACCTCGTTTCTTGCCACACACTCGTGGCTCGTGTTCGGATTCACGCTTGCTTTTGCTTTTGCCTCTGCGTTTACGTTTGCGTTTCTTCATTTTGTTGGCCAGAAAACAATTCAACACACACTTCGCCAGCTTTATGCTTATGACACTCAACATTATGGCTATACCCCCGCCCCTAGCCCACTGCCCGCTACAAGCACCCTACCCTACCCCCTACAAGCACCCTACCCTATCCCCTACAAAACACCCCACCCGTTCCCATCATTCAGCCCATTCACCTGTGTAGCGAAACGTTAAAGGTTCTTGCAACGCGACGCTGCAACCATCAGTTGCGGCATATTAGTTACATTTGCGCTTCGTCCCTCGTCCTTTTGGCCCTTGCATTTGTCGCCTGATAATCCTGATTAACAGTTTTCCTACAGCCGTCTTTTCCCTTCTGTTAACCGTTTATTACTCGGCTCTTGCCGCTTTTTACCTGTTAACCCAAAATCCTTTATCCACAATTTTGTTGCGCATTAAACAGCAGATGGCGCCACAGCGCCACAGCTCCACAACACAGCACAGCACAGAAGTAATCGCCTTTAGTTCCTTCTTCCTTATTCCCATAGCCACCACCCCCACCACCCATCCTTCAGCCCAAGAAAATTCCATCGCATGCCAGAAATTGCATTTCGGTTACAAACTCCGGCAGGATCCTTCATACTCCCCAAAGGGTATAAAAAACTTAATATGCCAAGACGGTGCAGGGTATGCAGGACATTAAGGGACATACACGGCATTTTATGCTAGGATAATGTTGACTTACAAGCGCTCAGTTAAAAAGGAGACAAAGATCTCAAGATTTCACGAAGGATTCAAATTTGTGCCTGTGTTTCTTAAAAATTAATGCATTTTTATGGGAAACTGAATTAATTAATTTAAAATTAGAACAAAGGAAGTTTATTTTTAAAAAGGATATTCTGTAGCTGTTGAGTATACCGAGTGGGCAAGAAGCAAATCTCATATGATGAATCTATTAAATTTATAATTTAAAATTTACATTAAATACTAATTTTTATATTTATAATTTATTTAGAATTAAATTAATATAAAATTTTTAAATTATTAATTGTTTTAAGGTTGAAGGATAATATTAAATTATTTAATTGTATAAAATAAAATATATATTCAAATATATTCACGAAAAAGCCCAAAATATTAAAAGGACTTTTTTTACTTTACTTTAAATTTTTAAAACTTTTATTAAATAATAAAATTTAATAAAAAATATTTATAAATAAAAAAAAAATTGTATATGACCGATGATAAAATTTTATATTGGAAAAAAATCATTTTTATAGCTTAGAAATTCAAAGGATATCAAATATATATTTTTTTTTTTGTTTCTTTTTAGTACAAATGTTTTTAATTGATCAGGACATATAAGACTCTTCCTTTTCATTTCATGTTATGTCCTTCATTGGATTTCAAACATTAGCAAAAAAAAAGGAGGACAAAAACTGAAAGAATAAAAGGGAAAATGTAAAATAGAAAATTGAAAAAACGTTACAAGTCCGACTCATTCTTTCTTCTGTTCGTCTTGTCGAGTGTCCTGTTTACTGAAGAAGAAGAAGAAGAAGTATTTGTGCGGCTTTTCATTCACAAAGCAAAGATTGTGTATTTTCTTTAAAAGCCATTTTCCTTGAAGTTCTATTTTATTTACTCTTTTCACTGAAATGTGGGTCAAATTTTAAGCTATTGTAGTGGACACACGGTATGCCATAGTCAAGTACACTGTACTACAAAATATTACATTGTTATGAGAACAGGAGCAAAAAAAAAATACCAGAAAGACAAAAAAATTGCAAAGAAAAATACCAACAAAAAATATATAGAAAAGAAAAATACCGAAAAAATATATATGAAAAAGAAAAATACCAAAAAAATATATACATATATAAGAAAAAGAAAAATACCAAAAAAATATAACAAGAAAAAGAAAAATACCAAAATAAAAAATATAACAAGAAAAAATAATAAACGAGCAAAAAAATGTGTGCCTTGTGATATATGTGTGTGTGTGTGGGTGTGGGGGCGTGTGTGTGTATGACTTTCTTCCCCCTGCCACATTCTCGGCTCTTGTTATTGTCACAACAGCGACTCTCAAACGCCAGCAAGCCACAAAACTTGTTTTTTTCCAGGACGCACACTAAAAACGGTGCAACAAAAAATTGGGATAGTTAACAAAAACGCGCTGGCTGTGGCAGGATGGCCGAGTGAGGCAGAGGATGCAGTGCGAAGAAGAGGGACGAGATGCGGAAATAAGCGGGAAAGAGAGAGAGATGGAGAGAGAAAGCGACGGAGAGGAAAAAAGGATATACACCAAAATATCGTGTGGAGTAGAAGGGCAGACATTAAAGCTGCAAAAGCTAAAATGCCTATATAGCATTTCGTATCCACATCCACATCCGCATTCGCATACGCATTCGCATTCGCATTCGCATGCACATCCGCATCTGCATCCGCAGCTTATACCAGAAGCCTAAACGCCATAACTGCGACTATTGGACCTGCCGCTTGTGCGTGTGTTGGCAGGCACGCGTCTGTCCGCGTGTCTTGACAATTAAAAGCGCCAAAGTGACTGAGTGCGTGAACACCGTAACCATTGGCAATGCTCGACGCAGCAAGTGCGACACCAGCAACAATAACAACAACAAGGAGCCACTAAAAAAATCTAAAAAAAATAATATTTTTTTTTCCTCGCTACTCTTACTCTTACATTGAGTCCACAAACTATTCGAAGAGAAATGACAATATTTTTAAATAAAATAAGAAATCATTTAAAAAATAAATACAGTAAAAATAAATATAAAATAAATAAGTATAGTAAGTAATATATACAATTAATTGTAAATAAGTAAAAAAAAAAACAAATAAATAAAAAAAAAATAATAAATAAATAAAAAAAAGTAATAAATAAATAAAAATAAAAAATTGAAAATATAAAAGAAAATTAAATAAAAAATAATTCAAAAATTATTTAAGCGTTTTAAGCAATCTCCTTTTATTAAAATATTAAAAAATAATATAGTCAAATAATTATTTAAAAAAAAGTTAAGCATTTTAATTATTAATTCAATATACTAAATAAATAAAAAGTTTATTAATTCAGCAATTACGAATTAAAAGTAAAAAAAAAACAAAAACTAAATAAAATAAAAAATTTGAAAAGCTTCATTCATTTAAGTGACTTGATATTCATTTTTAAAAATTTTAAATAAATAGACTTAACACAATAAAAAAAAAATATTTTGCGAGCTCTAATAAAATATCTATATAAAAATAAAAAAATATCGAAATTTAAAGTTTGTTGTTATTAAAATTATAAAATTTTCATTAAACTATCAAATAAATTTTAATTAATCAATCGTTTACTGTAAAGATTGAGCTCGACTTGATAGTTCTCATGCTTTGAAGAAATTCTTAATTATTAATGAATTATAAATATACATTTTATTTTATTTTTTTTATTAATTAACATTAATTATTTTAATTAATTATATATATTATTTTATATATTTTATTTTATATTATATTATTTTATATTATATTATTTTATATTATATTATTTTATATTATATTATTTTATGTTATATTATTTTATATATATTATTATATATGTATAACTGCACTGTTGGTCAGTGTATACACTAGTCAACACATTGCTGGATTTTTATATTTTTTTTATTTTCTCGCCTTTGGTGCGACATTTTTGCTTTTGGCTATTTTGCAGCTTACGCAAAGTGCAAAACTCTTGATGGTCGTATATTATATATACACTGCATAGATACGCACACACAAAGCGATGCCTCCCCACACACACACACACACACACACATGTAGACTCACCAACTCACGCACTCAGCATGGGTTATGTATGCGTGAGTTGAAACGCGGTTAAAATGGCCGGAGCCATCAAAGGCCAATCAATTAGAACTTGGATAGGTAAACCGCATATAGAAGGCTGGTAGACCGTTTCCATTGATGTGTCCTGCATGTTGGATGTTATTCAGGAGTCAGGACTATTGAGATGTCTCTAGGACATACCCCGTCATACCGTCAATAACATTCGCAAATTAGGTTCATATTTGTTCAGCCATTCAAAAAGTTCTTTGACATTAAAAAATCAAAAATGGGGCCAATTACAGGCTGAAGGAGCAGAAGATTATTTGATATAATTGGAGTAATCAAACCATTTTAATTTGATATGCAAATAACTATTAAAAACTATAACTTTCAATCGATATCAAGATCATTAATATAATTGGCAATTACAGAAGTCAAAGGAGTCAAAGGAGTCAAAGAAGTTTTTTCATTTCAAAGCACAGGCCGAAATTCATTGAATTCCAAAATCGAGACTTTTCAGATTTAATTATTGAAATTAAAACTATGAACTGAACAGATTAATAAAATTAAAAAAAAAAAAAATACATTTAATATTTAAATTTATACTACAAATGATGTCCATCTAAGTTCTAGTATTTTATTCCTTTAACTTGGAATTTTCGTACTTTGTCCTCATCACACATTTATGGGGCTTGGGAAATGCTCAAGCACACGCTTACAATCCACACACACACACACACACACATATCCACCCAAAAGTACACACGCACACACACACATATAGAGCCACCCACATGCATACAAGCGCGTGTGCAGACGGACAAGCAAATGCTCTAATCAGGAGAATCCTTTTTGCTCATCGATGAGCCAATCAGCATTTATTTTTAAATATTTGCCGGCTAATTGTGCGGATCCTGCGGCCATAAGGCGCACAAAGCAAATATCACACACAATATCGACAAGGATGTCAGAAGCTCAAACAATCTTAAGGGTCCTCACAGCGAATAACAGAGCCAAAGCTGACGTCAAGGACACCAGCCAAACGAGTCCGATTTCATTTCTGGCTCAGAGTACAAGTCCATGTTCCTGTCCTTGTTGCCGTTCAGGTCCTTGGCTTGAAACTCATAACATTTTTGGGATGACACAACATGTAACCGATACTTGGGAATGTCGGACGCAGAAGGTGCAGCTCACAGGGGGGGAGGATGGTGAAAAACACCTGCGTGTGTGTGTGTGTGTGTGTGTGTGTGTTTTCTGTGGGTGTTTGCTGTTCTTGTTTTTGTTGTTGTTTGTTTTTGTTGTTGTTGCTGCTGGGTACGCCCTAAAGCGCCATTGCGTCTGGCGTATAAGGTACAAAACGGCTCAAAGGATTACGAAGCTTTCGCTCTCGTGGGCTTCCCAACTGCTTGAAACCTCATAAAAGTTATTGTTTTTCTACTTCATTATCTTTGAAAAGCCAAATGCGACCAGCGTCACTCACCTAAACTCGTCCTCCCTTCCACTCCCGCCCCCTCGCTTTCTCACGCACTTTTGCTACCCCAAAATGGCCCAAAGGAGTAACAAAACAAAACAAAAACAAAAAAAAAAAAATTTTTTTTTTGTTTTTGTTTTTTGGTTTTTGTTTTTTGTTTTTCGTTTATACTTTCATTTTACATGTCACTTGCCACAATGCCCCATAGCCATTTCCCTTGGATCCTTAAGCTGCGCTGTCAGGCATTTTGAAGGACAAGTGTAATGCTTAGACGCACTTCTCGACTCGCTACTGGCACCGTCACCGTCACCCTTACCATCACCAAGCCACCTGCCAGTACCAGCGCCAGCGCCAGTGCCAGTGCCTGTGCCAGTGCGTCCGATCCCAAGCTTATGTTTCGAGGAAAAACTTATTGTTAGATTCAACTTACCCAGCGCATGACACTGTAAAATCTTCGTCCTTCCTTCGCTAACAATGGATCCCGATGACGATGGATGCGTTGTGAAACGCGGTGCCTGTTGCTGCTGCTGCTGCTGTGGCGATTGTTGTTGCTGGGGAATACCATCTGGAAAATAAGAAGAAGATGAAGAGGGTGAAATATTAGACAATGATGAGCATTTTGTTCAAGTTGTCAATGGGTACAGTCAGATGGCAGAGTGTCTAAGGATGTGTGTGTGTGTGTGTGTGTGTGTGTGTGTTCTTTTATTCGCTATTTTGATTTTGTGTGTATTTGCTGTGTTTTTGTGTGTGTGTGTGTTAAACAAAGCTAAGCTCTGTCCTGACGCGAAATCCGATATGCTTGCAGATTTATCAAATTTTTCACTTTGCAAATGGTCAACTTTTCCTTGATTAGATCATGTGCTCCTAAAAGTATGCAGCACAAAAGAAATTCCTAAAATAACTGAAGGTCTTCCACTCAGCCTCGCTCAACTCTTCTTCTTCGTCTTGCACCAAATAAAACAAAATGAAGTGATGAAGGTTTGACCTTTTTGTGGAAAATTTAAGCGCATTACACATGAAAATTGCATTAAACATCATTAAGACATATTTGAAATTTAAAAGCCTTCGTCCTTTGAAAAAAAAAATAAAAATAAAAATAAATACCCTTTAAAATGTCATCAAAACTTCAACCTGCAAACTGTAACCTTTCTCAGCCAGCGCAGAGCCTTAAAGCCTCGCCAACTCTCAACTTTATCGATTGATTGAGAGATAAGGCAGGTATCAGGTAGGCAGGTATCGGGTAGCCAGGTATGAGATTAGATTTGTAAATAACAATTGAGCGCATAACAAATATAGTTGCATTATATTCAGAGGCGCCTTTCATCAATTTCCATAAAGCAAACACACAACTTGTGCCCAAACAAGGATCAACTCATATCGAGTGAGATATGAATACATTATATTATTATTATTTATATTATTATTATTATAATTTTTTATTATTATTATGATTATTATAATTTTTTATTATTATTATAATTATAATTATTATCAGATATATTTAATCGTGCGCACTGCTCTACAAGTCCCACAAATAAGTCGATTGTATTATGTACTCAATATTGAGGCCATGATTTGTTGCCATTGTTGCCATCAGTTTTGGCCAACATTTTGCAAGCTTCATAACAAAAAAAAAAAAAAAAAAAATATTGCGAATGAATGACAATAATGTTTAGATTCATGTGTGTATGTATATTTATTTATGGACAGTTGGAAAAATAGATCTATATTCTAATCATGGCAAATGGATAACAAATTGCATGGCGATGCGAGCAAGGCAAATAATAATCTAGCTTTATTTTTCATTGGATACAAAAATATATTTATTGTAAATGCAATATGACAATAACAAAATATCAAATTGCTTTATTAATAAATAAAAATGTTCGCATATTATTTCAATTTTATTTTGTTTTTTATCAATTTTTTTTTTTCTTTTCCAATAACAAAATAACAAAAGTGAAAAGAATTTTTATATAAATGTATTTATTTATTTTATTAAATTTACAAGCTAGCTTGGTCCCGGCATTTTCCCAATAGTCGATTCCTCGGTAATTTGTACCACACAGTGGTTAAAATATGCAAATTCAATTTAAATCTGAATTATCTTCACATAAAAAATAAAATTTCAATTTCAAAAGTAATCTAAATATGAGGTTTATTTACTTTTTATATATATATTTTTTTTGAAGGGGTCAAAAGTTCATCACTCATACAAATAACACTAAATTTGTGTTAAATGGTATTTAAACTATGAAATAAAATCAAAAAATAAAAAAAATACAGTAAATAATTTTTATTTACTTTAAAGCAAGGATATTTTAAAGACCAAAATAAAATTGGAAACAAATATAAATAAGTAAATTTCAGCTCTGACGCAAATGAACAGAAATATTAAAATTTTTAATAATTATTAAATTATTAGAAATAAAATATTTGTAAATAATAGATTTAAAAATCCAATAGCAGCTTTTTTAAAGAAATTATTTATTGTTTAATTTGCAATAAATATTTCCTAAAAATTATTCGAAAATATTTGGAAACAGTTGAATTATTTTTAAAAATTAAATAATAGCCCACAGCCCACTGTGCGCTGTAATAAATCCAATAAATCCAAGTGACAACGGCAACAGACTCCACAAAAGTGCTACCCAGAGAGCTTGGGGAGTCCCAGAGCAGGGGATACGAGGGTTACGGGGGATACGGGGGGATACGGGGGAGTGGGGGCAGTTTGGCAAATTGGTAGCCTGGGAACTCGGGTCGGTCATAGATTGTGTTGGTCTTTTACAAATATTTTGTTGGTTGGGTTGACCTGTTTGTGGGATTATAAATTCATTTTCAACGCATAACATGCAAATGTATTTTTCACTTTTGGACGTGCCCCCAACGCTTGTCATGCCACGCCCCATACCCCATACCCCACAGCCTACCACAGCCTACCACCCACAACCCACAACCCACGGCACACGGCACACAATTTACCATCAAAAACAGAGTAACAAACAGCCTGCCGTTCGATCGCCCAGGTTATTGATATCCACGCAAATTATTGGTTTATTTTTGGTTAAAAACAAAATAAAAAAAAAAATAAAAAAGAAAATCAAACAATCGACAAATTTGAGCATAGAATGTGTATCCTTTGAAAAATGCCGAGAATATTGCGCAAAATGCATTTTAAATTGAATGAAAATAAATGAAACATTTTAAACGAAACTTACAATTTTTTTTCGAGTCCTTTCAACCCAAGGACTGTCGATAATATGCCATATCAATGGAAAGTTTATAAAAGGAATTTTTAGATGCTTTGATTGCATTATGAATTCTTTACCTTGCAAAGAAAGGATACATTTTATTGTGCTGTGCAGCTGCCTCCTAAGGATACTCTGAGGTAGAGAAATTCAAAAAAGGACACAAATATGGGAAAATAATTTAAAAACTTTAATTCGTCATGCCTTGAGAAATAATTCAATGTAGAAAATTAAAGTCTTTAAAATATTTCTGCACCGCATTGGCATCCTTGAGCCACACTTTGTTTGTATTGACTGTACACAACTTAGCTCCCAATTTGCCTGCAAGTAATTAAACAATTTATATTGATTGCTGCATTTGTTGCTAATAGCAAACAATACAAACAATTAACAGAAGGCAAATATCCAGTTTCATTTTACGGCCAAATACCCCGTGCCATGAGCAGTGCAAATCTTAAAATTACAAAACTAATCAAATATCCAAAATGTTGGGTCGGCTATCTTTATATAGATATTTTAAGTAATAAAATAATATATATAGAATTTTATAATATTAGAATTATATATAATTATAATAAAATAACATATGAATTATATAATATTTATAATAATAATAATAATTATATAAATAATTATATATTAATTTAAAAAAAATTAATATTTATAATACATAAAAATAAATATATACATATATTAACTATAATATAATAATAATTTAAAATATCTGTCCCTTCAAAGTAAAATTTAAAATGTAAAATTAAATCAAAAATATAATAATATAATTAAGTTTATATATTAAATATACTTTTTATTGTTTGATTAAATGATATTTAATTTTCTTTAATTATTTTTGTTTTTTTTTTTTTGGGTAAATTTATATTTTATTAATTCAGTGCTCTTATTTAAAAATTTATTATTTATTATTATTATTTTATTTTTATTGAATTTAATTTAATTTAATTTACATAATTGAAATTGTTTTTTATTTTTTTTTATTGACTTTGACATTTAGTTAAACACTGATAATAAAAATTTTAATATTTGCTTCGAATTAATTTTACTTTAATGAAAATTTATTTATATATATAAATTTTTTAGTTTCTTATTTTATTTATTATTATTATTGTTTTATTTAATTAAAATTATATTTAATATTTTTAAAAATATTTGAAATATTAATATTAATATTTTTTATATTTTTATAATTATTTTTAATATTATTTTTAATATTATTATTATTATTTTTTTTTATTATTATTATTATTATTATTATTATTATTATTATTATTATATAATTGTATAATTATTTTTATTATTTTTTTTTTTAATTTAAGACTTTAAATATATATTTCCATTTTTAATTGTTTTTCATTTTTATTTTTTTTATTTTATAAATACCCAAACTGAATTCCCTTAGACATTTCCAGTCCCATCAACTGTTCCAATATACCCCATGTTGCATTGAGGTTCTGGTTATAGGGTATTTTTGGAAAATAAAAGCAGCCGATGCTGCCGCTGGAATATTTACATATTTTTATTACCATATTAGGTAAATATTGTTGCAAGTATAGTTGCAACATGGGCAGAGGATCCCAACGCCGCTGTAATTAACAATTGGTTGGGCAAAATGGCATTAGGCGAATGTTGCATGTGGCGTGCATGCGTTTGGCAATTAAGATTGTTAAAGTCGGCGGCAGGGCGGCAATGACGATGGATGAGGTTGCATGCATCGCTGATTTGCATGGAGCCTTTGGGTGCTGCTGTACTGCTGCTGCGGCAGTAGACATCTAATATAGCATATGATTCGATTGTTCCCAAGCAGAATCAAAGTGCTCGTCAGGGCAATTAACAAGGCACTGGCCGCAGATGTTACCATGACGAATGCTCGAGGCTCTGCCAATTACCACCTGCAACTGGGTTAAGGCTCAAAGCTCGCCTTTGAAAATGACCTAGTGCATGCGGGCGGGGTGCAGGGGGCGGAGGTACAACTGAATGGGAGGCAAAGCAGGCGTTAAATTGCCAGTGTGTCCGGCACGCTCTTCAACACGCTTGAGCTTTTTGTGGTATCGTTGTGCTTCATCGCTTCATCGCTTCATCTGCAACACCCGGAACAACCGCACAACCCCCCAAGGCTGTGCCCCGAACGCCCAATGCATCGCACTTTGAGGTTGCGGTTTTGCGCATGCGCAGCGGCCACACACACAATTTTAATGGCTTCCCGCCCATTCAGAAATCTGATATCATATATATATATAATTATATATATATATATGCAATACATATCCAAGAGACATATTGTTGCTTGAGGAGTTGTTGTTGTTGAAATTCCCGCACAGAAGTTGCTGCTATTTTTGGTGATGCGCTCAATTTACAGCACTTAGGCACACACACAGGACTGTTCGAGGTTGTTTTTATCCTAGTTTACGTTGTTGACAGGAAACTGTGTCAGGCAGCACCCGCACAGGGCAGGACATCCACACACATGGCACACGCATACACACACGCACACGCACACGCATACACACATAAAACACACACCAACTTGATTGTCGTCCCGTCGAGCTTTTGTTGAAATGTGTTTGTTTAACGTAAACGATGCCTGCCTCGTCTACATTGCCACTTACAAGTGCCACAAAATTTGAGCCACAGGCTCAAAAGAGATCCTGCAACTTCCTTGCGTGGTGACGGCATCGGTGTCTGATGTTAATGATAAAACATTATATACACACATAAGTAGACACACACAGACACAGACACAGACACACCAACAGACACACCAACAGACACACTCACACACACACACACACACTCGCATTGACAACCACAAGCACATTGCTTATGCACATGTGTGTGGCATCTGCAATGAAATGCGATACAAATTTCTTTGTTCTCCCTTTTTTATGGCACACACTCATAGGAAGTAAATTGGAAGGGTATATTGAAATTCGTAAGGGGGAGGATCGCACAAGAAATACAAACTTAAATATACCCTGCAAATATTCTTATTTAAATATATTTTCATTATATTAGAAATAATACTTATGATAATTCCATTCTTATTATACATACATATATTTATTTTATTATATTTAATTATTTTTTATTTTATTTTAAAATTTTGTATTTTTTATAATTATTGTTTATGATAATTTAATTCATATTATATTTATATTTTATTATATTTAACTATTTTGTATTTTACTGTATTTTTTTTTTTTTTATTTTATTATTTTATTTTATAATTATATTTTATGATAATTTAATTCACATTATATTTATTTATTTTATTTTATTTTTAATTTTTTATTTTGGTTTTATTTTTTTAATTTTTATTTTATTAATTTATTTTATTTTATTTTTGTTTTGGTCTTTATATTTTGTTTTTCCTCTATTTTATTATTATTTATTATTTATTTATTTATTTATTTATTGTTTATTTATTTATTTATTTATTTATTTATTTTTTTATTTATTTATTTATTGTTTATTTATTTACTATTTATTTATCTATCTATTTGTTGTTTATTTATTTATTATTTATTATTTATTATTTATTTATTATTTATTTATTTATTTATTATTTATTTATTTATTATTTAATAATTATATTTTATGATCATTTTGTTTTTTTATTTTATTTAATAATTAATTTAATTTAATTACTAATTATTTTTTATTTTATTTTATTTATTTTTTTATTTTTATTTTATTTATTTATTTTAATTTTTTGCACCAAGTATATATAATACATTTAGTATTTAGAACACATACTACTCCATTACAGGGTATCTTCCCATCACACGCACTGAACTTTCTCATTCGCTGCATGTTTTTGGTTAGTTCAGAAATGGAAACCGGAACATTTCCCAGTGAATGCATTTGGGATTGCAGTTGCTTTCAGTTTGTCACAGTTCCTTTTTGTTGTGACTCTGCGCATACACGACATATTGCATATGTGGGTGTAAGTATGTGTATGTGTGTGTGTGTGAAAAGGGAAACCCAACACACACACTGCCACACAAATATTTTATTTTCTATGTTTTTTCGCACTGATTGACGTAGCGCCAAATAATTGCTTCTTCTCGGACATTGCTTCATTTTCTGGAAAATGGAAAAACTCGTGAAGGGCTTTCCATTTTCTATTTTTCAATTTCTTGGGTTATATAAAACCTTTTGAAGCATCTGTTCATCGATGCGTGAGCGAAGAGAAACATGTCGATATCTTAAATGTATTCCATCGCTTTATTTTTTGTATTTCATAATTAAAAATCGGAACCAGTTTTGAGTTATATGAATCAGTTTAAAACAGTATTTAGATGAACGAAGCTAAACTAAAATCAAATTCCATGCCATATATCACACAAATCTATTGCAAGTTTGAAGGCTCTTTAAATTTTTTTTTTTTTTTTTTTATCACCCCCCAAGTAAATCCCCAACAGACATCCAATTAAAGTTCATATGAATTCGGAAAACGAACTAGTTTAATGATGTACCCGTTCGATTCTATGCTTTCCGTTTTTGCCCACCAACAACTGTCAATCATTTTGACTGCGGGCCGTAGCAACCACAACCCCACCACCTCCGCCCGCACCGCCCGCATCCAGTCGAATATCTTCCAGCTAATTCTTACATTGTCCGCCAGCAGTTGGCGATACATCAATCAAATTTAACACTTTCGGACATAAGAATGGATATATTTCTCGCCACGACTGACTTTTTTTTTTCTTTTTTTTTTTTCTTGTGGTTGTAGTCACTTTTCATGGCTTGGTTCCGCTCTAGCCCAAGCCTAAGCCAAAACCCCAAAGCCCTTTTTCATTGATTGCCCGCCACCATCCCCCCTCCCTCCTCTCACCCATCAAAGGCCAACAAGCATTTGCTTTCTGGCCACAATGCGCATTTGATTAGCATTTTTTGTGTGGTGATTGATGGAATTGATGCAGTTCTACGTTTTGGGTTCGGGTTTGGGTTTGGGTTAGGGATCGGGTCTTGGCAGACACAGCGCGTTAAAGGCACAAGAAAGACTGAAATAGAGACCAATAAAATAAAAAAAAAAAAAACAAAAATAATAATGATTCAAGTGTGAGAGGGTAAGGGTGTGGGTGAGGGGGAATGGGAAATAGGATAAGGTATTAAGAGCGCGGGTGCATGATAATGACAGGGGTGGTCGGGGGGGTTCACTCTCTAGCGCCCCTATGGGGCGGCATTTGCATATTAATGAGCTCGTTAAGGTCGCCTTAAAATAGCATCGGAAGGCATATTGCCCTCAGAGTCCTCCCCCCGTTCAGGCATTGACATTGAAGATATGGATAATTAGAAGTGCCCCGACTCCGGGAAAGCGCATTATTTATCCGTAAAAGTAACCGCATGTGAGGCCTTAAATATCGTTGTTTGTGGCGCAACAGCAATGCGAGGGGGTGGAAATGTGGCATAAAGAAAATGAGAGAGAGAGAGAGGAAGAAAGACAGAGGCCATAAGAGGAAGAGAATCGATGCGAAGGAATATGGGGAGAGGGTGAGAAGGAGGGACAGTAAAACAGACAGATGAGAGACGGGGGGAGAGAGAGGACGAGCGACAAAGTTAGTGACGTTGAAAACTTCCACTCAAGTGGCAATTGCATCAACCTCCTTCCACTCCTTGCACTCCTTCCCCTCCTTGCACTCCTTGCACTCCATATACCATTTCCATTCGGAACCGCATGGCCCGCCAGCTGACGCTGTCAGCATTGTCGTTTGTCACGGGGAGCTGCTCACCGAGGACCATGTTCAGTTACTCCATACCCATACCCACTCCAGACCCACAACTCATATACCCAGGCCAAGCCGGGACCCAAATTCATATCCATTGCCATTGCTATTCCCATTTTCAGTTCCCTTCCTTTAGCCCATCTCCTTCCTTTCTTCCTTCTCCTGCCCATTCCCCTTCCCATTCCCATTCCCAGTCTGATTCCCGGTTTTTAGCTTCTGCTTCTCACGTCTCATAAATTTCTGGGCTGTCGCCTGTCCGTCGCTTAATCCGTGCGCTCTTTGGTGCCACGTGAGAAATTGCACTTATCACTTTTTCCTCTACTTCGGCCCAAACTCTCCCCCTAACCCCCAAATTCCCCTTTTCCCATGCAGCCATTGTTCAATAGCCCTGCCCCCCCTCCCCCAACCCGCTCCTTACCCCATTTTTTGTCGCATTTTCTCGCGTGCCTTCCGAAGGCTCTTAATATTGTTTGGTTAAGTCTCAGATTTTCACGTTTTCGGATTTCAGTCCGTGATCTGCCCGACTGTTAGCCCCTTTCCAGGAACTGATACGTTCAAAAGGCCGTTGACAATAACAGCAAAAGCTAATTAAATGCCCACTAGACCACACTTGACAGGACTCTGTTACATTTCGAGATTATAATGACTCTGAGCCCAAAGCCTGCCAGTCACTCGACCCTCAACCGCAGTCCTTTCTCTCTGGCAAACGGAATATTCTTTTTTTTTTTTAAATTTGTTAACATTTTTTTTGATAATCTCTTAGAATGTGAAAATAGTTTTTAAGCCGCTCCAAAATTAAGTTAATGAAATTATATTAAATCAGATGTTACATACATCAGATTAATGCCACACCCAAGCACAATTCTTAGTGATTATTTAAATTTTTATAATTTTTTCTTTTTTTGCTATTATTTTTTAATTTAATTTATTAATTTTATTTATTAATTTAATTTATTAATTTTATTTATTAATTTAATTATTAAATTATTTAATTATTTAATTTATTTGCGAATTATTTTTATAAAATTATAATAATAATTATTTTTAATAAAATTCATTTTATTTTTGTTTTAATTTATCTCATAATTATAAATATTATTTTATTATTATTATTTATTATTATTATTTATTATTATTATTTATTATTATTATTTATTATTATTATATTATTATTATTTATTATTATTATTTATTATTATTATTTAATATTATTCTTTATTATTTTCATTTATTATTATTATTTAATATTATTCTTTATTATTTTCATTTATTTATTATAGTTTCTAATAATTTAAATATTTAGTGTAAATAAATGATATTTCCGAGTCACAAATCATTTACATATTTATATAAATTAAATTCTCGTATTGTTTATAATTTCCATAATTTCTAGAAATTATTTAAAAATTTCTCCCTCTTCTGCAATTGAATAAAAACTTTTTAAGTATTTCTGAGAATATTTTAGGTGGCTTTTAAATATTTTTCTAAAATATCGCAATGCAAAAAAAAAGCAAACAATTTGATATGTCATAAACGGAAGGCAAATAAACAAGATCGGAATTTGAAAGAAAAACAAAAGCACACACACGCACACACGCACACACACACAGACAGACTCACGCACACACAGAGACAACAAACTCTCAAAGAAAAACACAAAATCCTCAAAATCAAATCAAGCGCAAATTGATGACTTTAGAATGTCCCAATAGCTTTGTATTATAGCCGCAGAATTCCAATTTGCGAGGCAAACTCCCGGAAGAGAAGTAAAAATAAACAAAAGCAAAAACAAAAGTAAAACAAAAAAAAAAAAGGAAAAAAGATAAACACAAGTCAAAAGAGACAAAAAAAGAAGAAAAAAAAAATGAAGGCAGCAAAAAATTTGTAAGACTAGAGAACATAAATGGCAGGCACTGGACAAATACATGCACGCTCACACACACACACACACATGCACTCAGTACTTACACACACACATGCACTCATTCACTTACACATACACTCACTCACTCACTCACTCACTAACACACACACACACACACAGGGGGCAGGCAGAGCAGACACATATGTATGTAAATATTTTGTGACAAATAAGTGTAGATAACGGTAAGGATAGGCACGACAGGACGAAAGGACGAAAGTGGAAGGTGAGGAGTTTGCTCAATGGGGTTTTTGGTCTGCAGAAGTGGGCCTGTAATACCCAAACAATTTGGACGCAGTCTCTATCGCAGTTGACTGCAATAAAAACGCCAGCAACAACAACAACAACAACAGAAGCAACAACAACACCAGCAACAACTATCAATGGGCGAAAGAAAGCAAAACTATTAAAATGCCATTCGAAATTCTTGGCACTTGGCAAGCGGAGCAGCAGCTCACGAATGGCCAAAAGGACTGAAAGCCAAGGCGTAAGGATTCACATATGCAACAAGGAGACAAAAAAAACCAAGAAAATGAAATGAAAGCAGACCGAAAAAAATAAAAAGTCGAAGAGCCGAAGAGCCGGCGCATAGGCGAAGGCGAAGAATAACTACATAAATTACAGAAACTACGAATCCGAAATGCTCTTAACTCCAAGAACTTAAACACTTGATGGATGGAATTTTCAACTTGCATTTCTTGGCTTATCGCAATCTGTTGAAATATGTGTACGTCTCAATGAACTGAACATGGAGGACAAATGGCTGAAGCTGGCCTGAAGCCGAACATTGAAATAATATTATTATTAATGGGACTTCAAAACTTAGAAAATAAAAAAAATAACAATAATTTACATTTAAATTTCATTTGTTTAAAGAAACTTTTGCGGTCAGTTTAAAGTTAACATGGAGACAACGTACCAAATAGATTGATATAAAAAATTATCCACTATCTTCCATAAGCTACGATTATGATAAATGAATATGTATGATGATTGGTTGTAATTTATTTTTTAGATCATTTGTTAGTTTTAATTTTAATTTGGTTAAAATTTATTTTTAAGATCAATTTTTAGTTTTAATTTTAATTTGATTTTTCTTAGTCTATAAATTTAATAAAAATAAAATATAAAAAAAACTTAGCAAATTTATTGGTTGTAATTTCTTTAAGAATAATTTTTAGCTTTAATTGCAACTTAATTTTTTTAAATTAGGATCAGTCTATTAATTAAATAAAAATAATATAAAAAAAATAATAATATAAAAATAGCAAAAACATTAATATACAAATAGCAAAAAAATAATAAATCAGATTTTCCTTTTCAAAATTTAATAAAAAATGTTAAAAATATTATATTTTAAATTTACAGGGACTAAAACTTTCATTAATTTATAGTTTTAGATCCATCATCTGAGATATTCTAAGATCATTATTCATTTAAATAAATTATTTTTTTTAAAGCGAACTTGGGTTGCCCCAAGTATTTATAATTTTATATTATTTATATATTTTATATTTATTATAATTTATGACTTTAAAGATGAAAAGTATAAAAATTCTTAACTTTGATATAAAATAAAAATGTATTTAAAAAAAAAAGAATTTTGCAAACTGTTGGATAAAATGCAAGGGTCTTTGACCTACATTGTGAAATGCCCTAAAGGCTACAAAAAAATAATTAATAAAATTGACAGAACTAATGGAATTTATTGAGTATAAATAAAAATAAATAGATATTATCTATGAAATGATATATGACTAAAAACTAATACCAATGTTTAAATTGGAAACTAAATATATATTTCTTAAAAATATATACTATTTAATAATTAATATTTTCATTTTACTACAAGCAACTTTTTTTTTTAATTAGTTATACATTTTTGACCCGCATGACCCAAAGATACCCACATGCCCCTACAGACCAAAAAAAAAAAGGGTATTTCGCATAAGAAAAAAATAATCTGGTAGACTCTGTGACAAGAAAGTTCAAAAAACTTGAAGTTGAACGTTTATTGATTTTCACATTTCTTCTTCTTCATCAAATTTGATTTTTTTTTTTTTTTTTGGCACTGCAGAGCATTAAGTTTTCGTTTCATCACACAAAAATAAAAAAATAAATAAATTATATACATATACGAATATGTATACAATTATAAATGGCTAGGTATATGTATTTGTGTGGTTGTGTGTAAACTCAGCGTCTCGTCTCGTCTCGTCTGGTCGCGCCGTTAGCCACATTTCTTTGGACTCCACATATGAAATGTGTGCGACTTGAACGCAACGCGTGTTCCATGAAGCTGGCGCTTGGCTCATGTTTATTGAATTAATAAAAACAATTTAGACGACGAGACGACGGATACCAAAACTACGACTTCTATGAGCACAACACAGATGATGATGAGGATGAGGATGATGATGATGATGATGAGGATGATGATAAGCATTATAAAGATGATGATTATATACATATGCTCACATACATACATATATATATCGGCACATCTACATACATATTCATAGCTCGAAGACAAAGCCCTATAAGTTGACCTTGACCATGAGGTAAACTCTTGTTATTGTTACTTCTTTTATAATTTTCCTTTGTTTATTTTTCCCTCGTTCTTTTGCCTTTTCATTTCATGATTCTGAGTCTAAACAATCATCAGAATATCCACATAAGTTATATACCCAAATACCACTTGAGTATTCATCCATCTATCCATCTATCTAGCCCCATGCTTGACCTCTTCGTCTCAAGCTAAAAACGAGCTAATTAATCCTCATACTGAGTTTTCAGCCAGAAGAACCAATGCTGAAATCTGAGGTAATTAAACTTTTGAATTTATTTTCTAGTTTAAAAATCTAAATTAATGTCTTTATGATATTCCATCTCTTTCGCTCTCTCTCATATAATTTTTCTCGCTCGTATCTTTACATACCTCATATTTTTGAGTTCTATAGAAACCAAAGCATCGCTTGACTAATCTCAGTTCTCTCTCTCGGGCATTTTATATAATTTTTATATCTTGGGTTTTATTGAAAAACTTAAAATAAATCAGTTTAAATTTCTTTTCAATTAAACACATAAAAATAAATGTAATCTGTAATTATACATTTAGATTAATTAAACCATTAAATATCAAAACTAATTTCAATTAAATATCAAAACTAAAAAAAGTTCAAAAAATAAAATAAAATAAAGTTTTAATTTTAATTTAAACATTCTTGATATTTTTTTATACTATTTTTTTTTATGTCTTCAAGCAGACTTAAGACTTAAAAAATGTTACACTTTCTTTTTCTTATTAATATCATTTTTATTATAAAATTATTATTATTATTGTATTATTATTATCATATTATTATTTTTATATTATTATTTTAATAGTTATTATTTTTATTATTATTATGATCATTATTATTATTAATTTTATTATTATTATTTTTTTTACTATATTATTTTTTAATATTTTATTATTTATTTTATTTTTTATTTTTTTTATTATTTTATTTTTGTTAATATTGTTATTTTTTTTATTATTTTATTTTTGTTAATATTATTATTTTTATTATTATAGTAATTTTTATTTATTATAATATTATTATTATTATATTAAATTTTATTTGTTATATAATTATAATTATTATTGTTATTATAATTATTATTGTTATTATAATTATTATTGTTATTATAATTTATAATAATTACTATAAAGTATCGAATAGACAAGATTAAATACTTAAATCTTTGCAACTGAGTATTTCCATCTTCACCATTACATTGCCTTAAACCTTTCGCTTCCACTTTAAGTTAAGACTTAGTACGTGCTCTAAGCCAGCGATTAACTTAAGCAGCTTGCTCTTAACTTCGCGTCAAGTTAATGAAGCTGTAATAATATTTATGTTTCCTCATAAAAGTCGAGGTGGAATTATAAATATATCTATTGTCCTTTGATTGTCACTTGATGATACTAAGTTGAAGCATATTCAAAGGATAAGCTTGGACACACAGGTCGTAGTTAAGGCTTCCTGTCGGCGAGTTAAGTTAATTGTATGGATCCTTCGCTCAACGCGCACTCAAAACTAAAGTGCAGCTCAACTTTTTCTAAGACTTAGGGCAACTTATTTGAGTTGTAGAAAACTCGACTACATGTTCAGTTCATTGTGCGTGGCTATAAGCTTACTTTAATCCTTCATTATCCTTTTTCATTTTCTTCCTCAAAGCTCGCAGCGTTGGCCACTCATCAGCTCATCTTTTTGCACCTCAATACGGCATTTAGCCATATTATGCATATTGTGGGCGATACTTACAAACCGGTTTTCCCTTCACTATCTCTTTTCTTCTCCTTCTCCCTCTCTTTCTCTTTCTCTTTCCCTTTCTTTCCTTTTATTTTTTGCTGTTCTCTTTTCTTTTGTGCTTTAAAACTGCATTTGTTATTTTTTATTATTATTTTTCTTATTTTTCTTATTTTTCTTTTTTTCTTCCTGTGAGCGAACTCAAAGTTTCTCATCTTAAAACAAAATTCACACGCAGCTGTTCTTGGTTGTTGTTGTTAATGTTCCTGTTGTTGTTATTGTTCTTGTTGTTGTTGTTGTTTTTAATATTGTTGCTGTTGCTATTGTTGTTGCTTTTACTCCAAATGTTCCGTAGCACGCAACGCAAATTGCATAGCATGCAATTTTCTTTTGCTATGCTTTTCCATTGCCATTCTTGGAATAAGAAGAAGCTTCATCATAAACGTAATCACAACTACAACAATAACAACAATAACAACAATAACAACAACACAACTACTTCTACTACTACTACTACAAGTACAACTACTACAAGTACAACTACATCTATAATAAGCATCATCGTCTTTATCGTCTTTATCATCTTGATCATCATAATGCGCGCTTATTAGTCGATTTCAACACTTACGCTCTGAAAGTGAACCACTGAACCAATGAACGAATGAACAAATGAACCAATGGGCCACCTGAACAATGGCTAGAGTAATCCTCAATTACATAAATCGACGATATTTATGAACAACAGCCAAAGGAATGGAAAACCGACAGAGATACCTATTGTGGTGGGTGGCGGGTAGTGAATGGTGGGTGGAGGGTGGAGGGTGGTGAGAAGTGATTGGAGGAACCATGAAATATCTTTATCTACTCAAATATTTATTGTCGATTGTTTGATGTTTCCCAAAAAATAAAGGAACACAAATAAAAGTAAATATATTGATAAACTGACAAATTGAATCTCTACTTAGTAAATGAAATCTTCCGCATGGATTGCCTTTCAAATAAATTGGCAACGCTGTGCAAGCCGAGAAAATGATTGTTGTTTTCTTGTTTCTGAATAACAAACGCATGCTTCTTGTCTATAAATAAATACCTGAGCAGGCAGTATTTACAGTGGGCATGGTATATATTAAATACGCATTTTAATGATGGTATATGTAATTGCATGGACAAATATTTAAAAGTTCTTTTTTTGTCAATTCGTCAATAAAATTGATTAGCAATCGTTACAATACAAATTTAAAACAAAGTCAGCAGTATATACCGAAAAAAAAAATATAGTATTTTTCTTCAATCAATTAAAACGCTTCAAATAAAGTTCTAAAAGTCGTGAATAGGCAATTATCTATCTAATTTAATTATAATATACACGTCTAAAAATTAAAATACTGCACTCAGTATATACCATATACACGTTTGACATAACCTTAAATTAATGTAAGCATCTCAACAACACCAAACCATTATTATTAGCAAACTTTGTGTAATTTTAAGATTAACTCGCAATTTTAAAGTTTATATGTGGAGTGTAAAAATACTTAATTTGGTATATACCATATATACTTAACACCTGATTCGCCGACAAAAAATTTTGTGTTCATTGTTAATGATCAATTATTTGTTGAAAATTTCTGCCACTAAGCAGCTCTTTACCTAGGTCATGTATAGGTATATGAAAAAAAATCTATTCTATTTCATACTTCATACAGTATATACTAGATTTAAGTTGTCATAGAAATTAAAATCTAAAAAATCTATTTTGATGTTCTGTAAAGAGATTTATTTATTTAATAAACTTAAAGAATGATTATTGTAAATTTATCTAATTTTCTACTAAAAAAAATACTGTTTTTGATAGATATTATATATACTAAAAATTATTTTTATCAAACAAAGCATGGAATAATTATTTTTGAATATCATTTTGTATCTAATTTCATTTATTATTAGCAAAAAAAAGAGAAGGATAAGTAAATTTAGGGGAAAATACCAAAAACAGTATATACCAACTTTTAAATTGATAAACTCGTTTTAACGAAGACCCAATAGTAGCAACTTTCGTAGGTGCCTATGGAATCAAAATTTCATAATTCACTTTGCTGCTCCTATAGTCGAGGGCATCTTCAGGTTAAGAGGGAGGCTAATACTTTGTGGGTGGGGGTGGGGGAACGGTTGTAGGTGCTGTTGGTGGCTTGCAACTGTGTAAGAGTCAAATAGCAGCTACCCCTGGCTAACCGGCTCACCTCCCCCTCCCTCGTGTCGTCGTGTTCTTTATTGTGCTTTTATTTTAATATAATTTTCAACAATTGCTTGTCTCTTGTTTGTTTGGTTGTTCGGTTGGTTGAGTTTCCTGCAAGGTTTGTATTTGCATTTGCTTCGCCTTCTTTTTTCTTGCTTTCTTCCCGTATCTTTATTTTCATTTTCATTTTTATTTTTCGTGATTTTGCCTGATTTTTTTTTATTTTGTATTTTCACTTGTCCCTATCCGCTGGCGATTCTACCACGTTTATTCCTATTCCAAAAGCTTTGCTGTCACATTTGCTTTATTTATGTACCTTTATTTGCTCCTCTTTCTCCATCTATTTTCTTAGAAGTCTTTCAATTTTACTTCTTACTCTTCTTCATCTTCTTCTTCTGCTTCTTTTTCTTGCTATCATTATAAAAACAGTTGTTGTTGTTGTTGTTGTTGTCGTCGTATATGTGTAACTGTGCGACAAAACAAACATCTTTGTTACTTAAACTTGCTCATTTTGGGTGCCAGACGTAACGCCCCCCTCCCCCTACCCCACCTCGCTCTACACACCCAACAAGTCACTCCTTTTCCTCACCCTTTGCAGCTATATTTGAATATTTTTTCCCTTTTTTTTCTTGTTTTCTCCATGAACACTTTTTGTTCTTGTATTTCCAAATAATAATAAAAAAAAAAATAAAAAAAAACAAAGCAAAAACAAGTTATATTAAAGCTTCTTAGAATTAAGGATGTCATTTTGTTTATCATAGTTTGTTATTTTTGAAATTATTGTTGTCTTTTTCTATTGTTGCGTTTGTTGTTGTTGTTGTGCTTGTTATTTTGCTTTTCCTGTCGCTATGCGTTGCGACTTTTGTTGTTCAATTCATTGTTCAGTCATTGTCATTCTTAGAAATAGTTGCTCTCCATTGGGAGTGGTTCTTGTGGTTGATATCACTTAATTATTTTTATTATATTTATTATTATTTTTATATTTAATTTTTATATTTTTAAATCGGTTGATACTATTATAATTATTTTTTATTTTTAATTTTTTTATTTTAAATTCTTTTATTTTGATTTTTTTATTTTTATATTAATTATTATTATTATTATTATTATTATTATTATTATTATTTTTAAATTTTATATAAAATATTATTATAATTGTTTTCATTATTAATATGTTTTATTTTTATATCTATTATTTTTATTATTCTATATTTTAAATATTATTAATTATTATTATCATTATTATTATTTTTTTTTTATTTTCAATTTTTTAATTTTTATTTTTTTATTTTTAATTTTTTAATTATTATTATTATTTTTATATTTTTAATTTTTTAATTATTATTATTATTTTTTTATTTTTAATTTTTTAATTATTATTATTATTTTTAATTTTTTAATTATTATCATTATTCCTTTTATTTTTTTTTTAAGATATTGTTAATATAATATTATAAAATATTTGCGTTACAATTGTTATTATTTTATTTAATTCATATTTTATTTATTTTATATTTTATTTTAAAATTTATTTATTTTATATTTTATTTTAAAATTTATTTTTTTTACATTTTATTAATATTTTCTATATTTTTTTTTATTTATATTTTCATACTTCATAAATTTTGTATATAATTAATATTATATTGATATATCAGTTATTTTATTTTTATATATTATTTAATATATATTTTATATTTTATATTTTGTTTATATTTTAATTTTTACTGTACCATTTTTATTGCTGTTGATTTCATGGCACCCACAGCCCTGGGAGCATTCAATGTATTGGATAGTTTTCAATTAGACGTTGAATTGAAGCTTTTCTATTATCGCGCAACAAGAACAACAACTATAAAAAACAACAACAACGACAAATTGAGGTATCAACAATAGCAACAACTTTAACAACAAAAACAATAACAATCAAGAGATTGAAACCTTCAAAACTCAACAATCAACAGTTGAATTGTAAATAGAAAATGAAATAAAAATAAATTTGAGGCAAGATTTGCAAAGTTTTTCTTCGACAAAAGTTTTTCCTTGTGGCAGCAACTCTTATAAAATTTTCACAGTTGCACTTAACTAATTTTCGTGTGGCCATAAATTCTTATTAACGATTAAAGATCAAATTCCTATATATATATAAATATATATTTCTTGTAAGGATGCGATACATCAATGAGACTTCCTTTTCCGGCTTTCCGTTTGGATGAGCGGAAAATGTTTTTCCCCTGAAGTTGTTTTTCTTCCAGACATCGGATTCTACATAATGATATATGTGTTTGCTGAAGAGCACGCTTTTTCTTCAAGTGTAATACACTTTCATGTGAAAGTTCTGCCTTTTGTTACCGCCGATGGGAGACACAAACAAGGTCGCAACAATGGCAGTGGCAACAACAACAACAACAACAACAACAACAAAAATAACGACTCAAGTTGCAAAGGCAACATAATTAGCGCGTTTCCCTGCAACTGTCAGCAATAACAGCCGTAGCAACTGCTGCCACTGCAACAACAGTAATAGCAGCACCACCACCACAAGCAACAGCAGCAACAGTAGCAACAACAGCAACAACAATAGCAACAACAATAGACAAAAGCAACTTCATCGTTGTTGCCATCATGAACTTCAACTTTATTCGTGTCGCTGGTCCGTGCCTGAAGAGCGGCGGGCATTGCGATGCCACCCAAAAGTGGCAGCACTTCACACATGCAGCTTGCAACTTACAGCTCGCAACTTGCAAGGCTGCAACGCTGCATCGCTGCATCGCTGCATTTCCGGTTAGCTGCCTAAAGGTGGGGGCATCAATGCTTGCAACATTGCGACGTGACATTGAAACAATGCCAACGAGACGTGCTTCCAGCTGCTAGATTTTTGCTCTTCCCTGCTTTACATTTGTTTTCTGTAACTCCTACACACACTAATACACACACACAGATACACAGCACTCCTCTCCTGCCTTGGTGGCTCTGGGAAAACTTATACCTTGTCATATCCATCTTATGCATTATAATTAAGTTCTGTTCTTGCCGCTCAAGCGGAACCACACGCAGTGCTGCAACAGCAACAGCTGCCGCAGTGGCTGCCGCAGTGGCTGCCACAGTTGCTGCTAATCGTGTTGCCGTTGCTGTTGCTGTTGCTGCTGCTGTTGTTGCTGTTGTTGTTGTTCTTGTTGTTGGTTGTTTTTGGTGTTGCTGCCATTGTTTACAGCTCGATTAACTGTCGCCATCGATGCTGATTCAAATTACCAAACATTGGGCATCGATGAAGGGGAACTTTAATTATCGCCTTATGCTAATCGAGGTCCTTAAAGGCGCTGTGATAATCCCGGAAATGTAAGCCACTCCCCCATCCCCAACCCCTCCCACGGGCTTATCTCAAGTGTGCAAGTAAATTAGCTAAAAGTAGAAAAAAATCACTACTTTCCATGCCCCAAAGGCCGAGGTGGAAGGGTCGAAAGGCGAACGGCAAGTGGCGAGTGGCAAGTGGTGAGTGGCGAATGGTGAGTGGCGAGTGGCGAGTGGCGAGCGGCGAGTAGCGAGTGGAGGCGGAAGCTGTGAAGACGAAGTAAAATTGCAGCATTGGAAAAACCGCTAATTGAGCAAAGCAATTTATTCACTTTCTTGGGCTTCTGCCATTACAGAGCAGAGGAGCAGCTGGAGGAGCATCACTGACACCACTGATACCACTGCTACCACTGCAACCACCAGCACCACCAATACCACCAACTGGAGCAGTAGTTCGCTTTATTAAACGGTTAGCCAGAGGTTAAGCTCGAAACGTTGGTCAATATTAATTTAAGAAATTGCTTTACCGACTTCATATCGATGGCCAATTGAGCATGACGAGAGACAGGGACTGGGTGGAGGGGGGTGGGATGAAGGGATAAAGGGTTAAATGGAGAGATGGCGAGATGGTGAGATGGTGGGATGCGGATGAACGGAAGCGAATGAATGCTAAACTGTAATTCATTACAAGTACAATGGAATGAAGAGGAAAAGCATAAAGAGAGGAAAAACATTGTAATAGTCAGATTTCAAATACTCCAAATGATTTGAAGATTTTCCGAAATTTTCCTTCTTTTCTTCTAATTGGAAATGTAAACAAGGAGTGAACAGAAATAGAAATTTACGAAAATTTGTGCTCGCTTTGCCTTTCTATTCAACACATGCAACTAACTTCAAAATATTTGATGAATTTTATTTACACGCACACACACACACACACACACACACACACACACACACACACACACACTTATACTAACACTCATACACACTCATACACACTCATACACACTCATACACATGTCCTATAAAAGTTACAGCCTTCAATTTTATTTTTACATTTGTTTTTCCTTTAACCAGAGACTAGAAAACATTTATTGACTTATTTTTATATACACTTACACACTCCCTCACACACACACACACACATATATATTTACATAATATAAAAAAAAATTGTAATTATATTCGAATGACCCGATTTTATCTGTGTTCTCGGAACAAATGAAACTGAATTTTAAATTTAAAAAAAAAAAAAAAAAATGAAATTCGCATTATTAAAAAAAAAACAATCTAGGGAGAGAAGTAGATGTGGAGGGGCGACGGGGGGAGGGGGAGGGTACACGATTATAAGGAAATCGGCTAAAAATATTTGTTGTTTATATTTGAAGAGGCGTCGGCTGCCAGGAGGAGGAACTTCGAAGTCAATTGCACCGAATGTTTGGTCCACTCCAAATGCATGTGGGCAACACGTGTGTGTGTGTGTGTGTGCGTGTGTGTGTGTGTATCTGTGAGTGTGTGTGTGTGTGAGAGCAAGCATGAAAATGTTGCGGGGTGAAGAGGCTTAAATAAATGCTGAAATTTATGTTGCAGGTCAGCTAGTCAGGCAGGCAGTCAGCGAGTTAAAACAAAGGCAATCAGAGTCGCCACATGAGCAGCAGTGGCAGTGGCAAGCAGCGAGCAGCGGCAACAGAAGTGGCAGTGGCAGCAACAGCACCAAAAGGAGCCAACGAAGGGAGAACAAGTAAATCAGGTTTTGGCCAACCGTCAACGTATTAACCTTTGTGAGTTGTTGCCGCGGCCGCCGATGTTGCCCCTTCGTCAGTTGCAACAACAAACATCGCTTGTTGCCGCAGCCGCTGCAACTACCGCTGCTGCTGCTGCCGCTGCTGCTGCTGCCGCTGCTGTTGAATTATTTCAAACATTTCATTTCATAGAACAAAAGTGGATGCGGCAGCGGCAGGAGGAGGAGCAGTCGCTGAGGGGGTGGCGGGGCAGGCAGGCAGGCAGGCAGGCATCAAGAATCTGAGGTACCTGAGTTACTGCAGCTGCAACAGCAAGCGGCAGAGCTTTGGCTTAAGCATCAACTGCAACTTCTCGGCTTGGTGTTTGATGCACACACTTATACACACTTACACACATACACACACTCACACAGCCATATAAATTTTTTCCATTCTGTGCTTTGGTTTGGTTTTGCTTTGGTGGCATGGCCGCTGGTGGCAAGTGGCGCGCACGATTACTCACATGTTGGAGCTGTGGAGCTATGGAGCTATGGAGCTGTGGAGCTGTGGAGCTGGGCAGCTGTGGAGCTGGGCAGCTTTGGTGCGGCGGTGCTGCAGTTGCAGCACACGTCGCTCCGCTTTTGAGGTCGCCCCAAGTGGCTTATTTCCGCCTTTGTTTTTTTTCGCCTCCTTTTATTATTTTGTGTGTTACTTGCATTTCATTTTTGTTCTCTCTTTCGGCTTTTGCCTTTACTTGCCACACACTCGGCAGGGTCAGTTTCAACATGTGCCCTAACAGCGAATAGCAAAAAGTGAACGATCGCTCGACTATGCCGCATGCTGCCACCGCAGCCGCCGCCGCTGCTGCTGCTGCTGCAGTTGCTGCTGCTGCTGGTGGTGGTGGTGGTGGTGCAACAAAGCGCCAAGTGTCGATAGCATAACAATCTGCACAACAAATGAGAAATGTTGCAGCAACACACACGAACACACTCATACACTCTCTCACACACACACACACACACATATTGAGTCACATTTTGTTCAATTTGCCTTTTTGTTTTGCTCTTGTTCTTTTGTTGCTGCCTCTTTATTGAGTTTCCTTTTGTGTTGTTGCACGTCTCCAGTTGCCGCCGTTGTGTGTGCCACAATCATTTTAACCCAAATTGTTATTGTTGCCGCTGCCACCGATGTTGTTGCCGCTATTGTTGCTGCTTCATTTTGCATTGCAATTTTTAGATACCACATGTGTCGCTTAGGAACCAAGCACTAAATAGACCAAGATATTCACAGAGCGAGAGAGAGGAGAAAGAGAGAGACAGAGAGAGAGGGAGAGCGAGAGAGAGAGGAAGAACGAGTGGCAACGCTTTTGACATTTTGGTTGTGGCAACAACGAACCAAACGAGAAACCAACCAACTAAAAAATCACTGACAATTTCATTTATTGTTCTAATTTAGGAAATTTAATTTTCGGTTCCTTTTTCGTTCAATGGAAGCGTGTTATCGATAACATATTGATATACAAATTGAATAACAAAGCACAAAAATATTTAATATTATTTGAGAGCAAAAGCTGAAAAGACAACGTCATAAAAATATATCGATAGAAATAACACATAACTGGACAAAGATTTAAATAGCTTAATCGATAAGTTTACTTCGATAATTTATCTTGACTCGATGGTATTTATGTAGTCAATGAAGTAAATAAAAATATTATTATTCAAATTTTCTATATTTTTTTAAATATATATTCAACTTATCAATTTTCTAAATAAAAGAAATTATGTTATCGATAACTGAAATGACGTAGCAATGAACTATGAACTATGAAGCTATCGATAATAAAACTGTTCATTGCATAAAAATAAAAGTCCGCAAAACTTAAATTCAAGCAACTAATAAATCAAAAATGTATCGATAACTGATAAATAGATATTCGTCTATCGATTTTCAACACTATATTGTAACAAGGAAAAATTTGTTAGCCAGTTCCAAACATCAAACAAGTTCCCAAAAACTTTCGAAAAATGTCAAGGCTGAAGAAGAAGAAACTTTAAATAATGCGATCGATAAATTTGATAAATAATCGATAATTATAATTTCCTCTATCTTTGCATACATAACAAGTTCATTGAGGATGCATATAAAAGTATCAATTTTTATGAAAATCCATAACTTCATCATTTATTATCTGCTTGCACTTAAAACCAAAACGATAAATAATCGAAATGTTACAAAATAAAAGAAACTCTTTGATTTACAATCGCAAATATTATGAAAGTGTTGACAATGTTGTCTATGGGCAAACGGCATTAGCTGACAAAAAATATTATCGATTTACGAAATTTATGACCAAGTGACATCCGCTTTATCGAACAGCAATCGAAAGTTGAACAGTGGCACATTCCCATCTGCACACACTACAGAACAACCAATAGACAGATAGACACACATATACACACACACACACACACACACACACACACACACACACACACACACTACACTGGCAATGCTGTCAGACATTTATCGTCACTGCGATAAGAGGCCGAAAAGTGGGCCAACTATCAGTATGAAAATTATCGAATATTTTCCCAAATTGCGGATCCCAATGGCATCTCATGGACAATAATTTGTTGAGTATGTGAAAGGCGAGTGTTGATATACTGACGGTAGGAACTGTGCTGTAACTCTGTTATGCAATAAAAGGGCAATGATTTACCAAATTTATATGAACGCCTGAAGGCACATTTTAGCCATCGGATTGTAAAACTAAAACTTAACGGGCTAAAAAACAAAAACAAAATAAACTTAAAAAAAAAAAAAGAAAGGAAATAAAGGAAAATATAAATTTCCTATTTATTTTCTCTCCTTGGATATCTGAACACATTTTCGCCATTTGCCGAGAGTTGTGTGCGGGTCAGCCAACAGTTAGGCAGGCGGCCAATTGATGTGTCTTAATTTAGTTCCAGCGATGATGAGGACGACAGGGGACGTCGGACGTTGGACGTCAGATGCCAGACAACAGACATCAGACATCAGACATCGGACATCAGACATCGGACATCAGACATTAGACATCAGACGTCTGGCGGCGGCAATCAGAGCAATCTGGCAATTCAATCAGCCAACAGACGGCGCACCAGCAGCAGCCAATCTCCCAAACCTCACCTATTTCCCTCTCCCGCAACGACTCCTTCTCACCCGCGCCTGCCCCCCAGAGTTCCTGCTTCCACAGTCGCTCCCTCGCCCTTAGGCTATGGGAATCGCTACGATAATGTAGTCGCATCTGGACTCAGGCGAATCTCTTCCACTGCGAAGCCCAACCATCAGACTACACACTTTATACATCTACACACACACATGCACATGCATACTACTTATGGATGTGTATGTGTGTGTGTGTGTGTGTGTGTGTGTGTGCACGAACATAGCAGGATTTAGTTGTCGTCGCTTAGCCTGAACTCGTGCTGTATAACTTTCCCAGGAGCACCAGGAACAAGTTCTTGACATCGACAAAAGTGTCCGGAGATACGGAGATACGAAGGTGCGGAGATGGGGTGGGGGAGGGGGAGGGGGCGTATGCGAAGTTGCAACGTCGAGTCGCGTACAAGTTGCAACATTGCATGTGTTATGTGTATTGTGTTTGCTGTTGTTGTAAAAAAGTTGCGCCTTTACGCATAATTCCTAAGTTACCTTCCTCCACACACCCACAAACTTATATTAGTGTCCTTCTCACCATGAATCCAGCTCTTCTATCTCTATCTCTCGCCCCCTTTCTCCCACACTCTCTCCCTCTCTCCCTGTCTGTCTGTTTGCTTTCCAGCTAGTGCATCTCTTTCCCTCGCTCCATCAAATTAAGTTCCAAGCAGTTCCAAGCGAGTGCAGTCAACTTTTTATGTTATCGCTGCCTGCCTGCCTTGGCAGCCAAAAGTTTATCCCCCCCTCACACACACACACACACACACACACACACATTTCAACTCCATGTTCTTTTCTATCAACACTCCCGAACCCCACCCCTCACCATTCGAACCAACCAAAGCCAACACCCTGCGCACAAATCCAACACAATTCGTGAGACAAGCAAAACAACGCTGAAGTCAAAAACTCCTCGGGGCTAAGCGATAAGCAGCTGTGTTTTTATTTTAATTAACGCATCCAAGTGCATGGTATCCCCCAGGCATGAGGATGGAACGTTTGGGGGCGGGGATGGGGGTTGGGTTGATGGGGGGATGAGGGGCAGTGGTACGTGCAACGCCAACAGTGGAACTGCAACTGAAAGTGGAACTGGAACTGGAACTGGAACTGAAATTGAATCCACAACTGGGGTTGAGACTGACGCTGAGTCTGACGCTGAGACTGACGCTGAGACTGAGGCATATTTATGAGGCATTTTATCTAATTTTAAAAACAAACCCAGACAAAAGAGTCTGAAAAATGCATCGCATGTCTGGGCCAACACTGCACTCCCCTCCTCCATCTCATTTACTCCCCTATCTTAGCTGCCCTTCTGGCCTGTTGTTGTGCCGGCAACGGATCACAATTTATGCAAAACTTTTTATTTCAAAAGTCAGAACTCAAAAGGATATTAAAATAAGTCATAGAACAAAACTGACACTGGAAATATTTAATACCAAACGAGAGGTAAAAATTAAATTAAAATAAGAAAAATTTTAAATTAATATACTATATATAATTTAAATATATAAAATAGAAATTTATATATATAAATTTATATTATAAAAAATATATAATATAAAAATATATAATTTAAATATATAAAATAAATATATATAATTTAAAAATATAAAATAAACATATATAATTCATATATATATAATATAAAAATATATAATTTAATTTTCTAAATATACATGGACAAACAAACACCAAAAATAAAATCCTGAATTTTATTTACTCAAAAAAGAAAAAAAAATTTGACGCAATCGAAATATCCTGAAAATTCAAGTCTAAGAAAAAAAGCCAAGAAATAAATCTAAACTAAGACAATTAATAAAATAATAAAAAAATATAAATGCAGCTACTAAAAATTTGGTATATATTTTTTAGTATCTCAATACCAAAATTTATACAAAAAACATATCAAAAACGTCCTAAGTTTAATTTGATATATTTTTAAGGGAAAGCAGAAGCACAGGAACTCATTTGTTTTTTATGGGACTTAAGTCATCATCAAAAGTGAAAAAACAACAACAGTAACAACAACAACAACAACAACAACAGGCAACAAGAATAACAACTTTTCCCATGAATGAAACATCGTGCCAAAAGGGAGTTCATTTCGATTGAAGTTTATTGTTGCTCTTGTTTTATAATAAAAATTATTTTGTTGTTGTTGCTGCTGCGAAAAAGCAACATATTTTGCACAAAACCAACAAAAAACAAAATAAATGCAGCTGCTCTTTTCTCACTCCACCTTTCACTCGACACCTGCCTCTAGACACCTGTCACCTGCCAGTTGCCATCTACCACACTCACCCACAACCACGCCCACCTTTCACCTCGCACAACCCTTAACCCCATTTAAATAAAACAAACAACATCCAACACAAATTTGCAACAAAGTATGAAAACATTCCTCCTGCCATTATGAGACTTCAAAAATCTACAAAAAAAATTCTATGAAATTATCAACAAATTTGTTAACAAATAAAAATTTTAAACCTTAACGCATTTCAGGAACAAAAGCAAGATGTCCCGGCGAAATCCAGAAACTCTTAATTATTAAAAAAATTAAACTTAATTTGTAAATTAATTAAATGTCCTAATGCCTCAATATTTAAAAAATTTGATACAATATAAAACCGATTTTAATTGAAGAAGAGCAATAAATATATATGAAAAAAATAATAAAAACATATATAAAATAAAATATATAAAATAAAATATATAAAAAAAAATATATAAGAAAAATATATATAAAAAAAAATTATAAAAAAATATATTTATAAAACAATATATAAAAAGAAATATAAAAAAATAATAAAAAAAATAATAAAAAACATAATAAAAAATATAATAAAAAAAATAAATAAAATAAATTAATAAAAAATATGTTATTAAATAAAAATAAACAACTTAAGCAATATAAAAATAAATTTAAAAAGTAAGTTAATATATTATAAATTAATATTATATTAAATTAAAGAGGTATATAATAAATTATTATTAAAAAAAATATTAATATATAGAATTAAAGTCAATAAAAAACATATAAACTAAAAAAATAAATTATTTTTAAATTAAATAAAATTCAATTAATTGATTTAAATTAAAGTTTGTAGATACATAAATAACTGAAACTGGAAAATAAAAAACTAAAAATAAATTCCACTTTTGTTTTTAATTTACATATAATTCTTTAATAATTATTTATTTGCAAATAAATATAAAAAGCAGTTAAAAAACTTTACAAATAAAATTTTGTAACTTGTTTAAAGTTTAAGTCAAAAAAAAAAAAAAAAACTCAGTATTTAATTATTTAGAAATTGGAAGGACAACACAAACCAAGACTAAGAATGTCATTTAATGATTTTTAATTAAAGTTGTTCATTAAGGATGCGTTTTGAGTAACAGCAGTGCACAGGATATCAATCAATTGAAGTTGCCAAATGACAAGCAAATTCGGAACATTTTGTCTGCAAAGGTGCCTTAATCCTTCGTCAATCCATATCCCTGTACTCCACCACAACCCATCCCATCACCACTTCCTCACCTTGCAACCAACCCATGACAAACCCCAAAACTCATATTTGCTCTTCTCATCTTTCCCCCTCTCCCCACACTATTTTCTTTTTTCATATTTAACCCCTTTCTTTCTCTCCCTCTCCTTCTCTCTCCCTCTCTCTTTCTTTCTTTTGCTGCAGTTCCCACTGCCTGCATGTCAAATTCGTTGCAAACAGAATAGCACCTGGGGTGGTCCTTGGCAATGGTCATTGCTTTTCACTCTTGTTTTTGGGATTTCAATTATTTTCAGAAATTGAACAATCATTGGCCCCATAACATTCAGGCAACGTCCTTTTTATTTCAAAGGACTAGGGGATGAGGCGTGGGGGTATGGGGTTGTGCTTACTCTCTATTTAGCATAAAATTTCATTACATACTTTGAGTTCATAAATGGAGATGAAGTCCCCCCTGGGCGTAGGCAGTTATTAGTAACTTTAGTTCATAGATTTAGAATTTTCAGTGAATCTGAAAGTTGTTAAAAGTTCACCCGCAAGCCTCAAGTGCTCTTAGCTGTTTTTGCGTCAATAATTAATTGAAGTGCAGCGTACAGCAACTGTTTGGTGGAGTGTGTATCCTGAACGCAAGTCCTGAAACGCTTTAAAGGTGCCGTTTTTCAACTGATTTTACAGCACAACAAATCGTAAAACTTCTGCCATTGCAATGACTATAAAAACAAGCACATACCCACACACACACACACACGCTGACAAACACACACACACACGCACGCACACGGCGAATTTGTGTGTAGCAGCCTTAGTCCTTCCCATCATTTGGAACGCCCACCTAAGGGCACCACTTGACTTGGGACTGCGGTTGAAATGATGCGCCAATTAACAGTTGGTATTTATGCAATAAAACAAATTTTAAATGTTCTTAAGGGATAAGAATTCAGGATAAAAACTGTACAAAAACAAACGGGCACAAAAAATAACATAAACGTAAAGTTTAATATTTATTTTGCAAATAAACAACTGTCAAATCAATCCAAGTCCTGACTGACTGCATGATACGCTTTAAAAATCTCCAAAATTGTGAAAAAAAAAAAATATGTAAAAAAAAAATAAAAATTTACAACTTCAACTAAATTCAAAATTTATGTTAAATTACAAAAATATATAAAATAATTTAATTATATTCAAAAAATATTAAATATTATAAAATATAAAATTGTATATAATATGTATTAAATAAATATTTAATATTATTTTAAATATTAATATTTATATTATGTTTAATATTATATTATTAAAAAATTTAAATAAATATTAAATATTATAAAATATAAAATAATTAAATTATATTAAATATTATAAAATAAATGAACTGAACATAAAATAAAAATAGACGCAGATTTCATTGCTTGGAGTAAATAAAATAAATGTTAGAAAAAATAAAACAAGACTGGATTAAAATTTTAAAAAAAAGTAGTATTTTGGGTATATAATAAAAAATAAGATGAAATTGAAATTAAATTCCATAAATGAATAATTAAAAAATTATAAAAAAAAATATTTATTAAATTACTTAAAAATACTCAAAAAATGTTTTGAAAATAAATCACAAAATATTTAAATCAAAAAATATTTCTATTAATTATTAAGTTGATAAATATTTTATTTTTTTTTTCATTTAAAATTTTTTATTTTTTTTTTTTAAATTTTATTTGAATTTAATATTTATTTTTATTTTTTTTTATACGAAGCACTAACAACTTTATTTCCGTTGCCTAAACGCAAAGGGTATTTTATTTTCACTTCAGAGCTGAATGCAAAATTGGCCAAAAAGAAGAGAAAAAAAATACTTGAAGAGTTATTACAAAAACAAAAACAAAAAACAAAAAAAAAAGCCTTATAAAATATATACACATGTATATGTATATGTACGGAAAGATTTACCTAACACATTTATAAAATTTTATGAATTTTAAAAATAAAACTGAATGATGCTGGCAAAATTCTTTTGAAACCGAAATGCCAAATGAAATTGTTGCGTATAAATTGATGAATAGATTGATAAATTGCTCATTGGATCAATAGATGGATGGTAGGACGGAGGACAGAGGACAGACAAGAGACAACAGACGGGGGACGGGGGACGGGAGACAGGAGACGAGAGACGGGGGACGGGAGACGGGAGGCGGGAGACTGGAGACGAATAAGCAGATGAATAGATGAATGGATGGACGAATAAAGGAATGAATGGATGTAATGGGTGTGGCTGTGGAATAGTTAGCTGTTTGTTTGGCCGTTTGAATGGAAAAACGCAGTCACAACTTTTTAATGACTCTTCCTGCAAATTAAATGCAATGACAACGGGAATGGCGCCACAGCCGCAAACCAGGCAACAGCGATGAGCCTTGTCTATTGCAAATAAGATGAATGCATATCAATCACAACAAGCAATACACACACCCACACACACACACACAACAAAGAAGAGACTTTCCAACGTTTTGAGCGGCAATGGAAAATGATGAAAAATCAGAGGAAAAACGAAAGACGAAAGGCGAAAGTGAAAAATGCCAATTCGGGCAAATCAAATGAGTTTTGTTGTGCGTGTGTGTGTGTTAGGTTTACGCAAAGTGTGTGCATAACCGTATTTTTGATATTTATATATATATACATATACATATATATATGTGTGTGTGTGTGTGTGTGTGTGTGTCAAATTATTGTTGTTGTTGATTGAATTGTGCGCTTCGAAAAGTCGAAAAGTTTTCCAACGAACACCTAATACCAAATACCCTGTTATGTGTGTGTGTGAGTGTGTGTGTGAGTGTGCGTGTTGGTATATGCATGTGTGTTGCCACTATATGTGTACCTAGCATGAATATATAATGAAAACTTTACACACTCAACAACTTGAATGGGAGGCGGTTAAGCCGGAAAATGTTACAACTGCCATAAGAACCGCCTGCTAAGCTCCAACTTCCCGCCATTGACTTTGAAAATTAGTTTTCTCCGGCACCCAAATACCGTTAGACAGTCCAGCACCATCCATACACCCACTCAACCACCCAGCCACCCAACCACCCAACCAGCCAGCCACCTAACAGCTAACAATTCACTGCTCACAAATTGGTTCTCTTAATTAGGATTTGAGTGTGCTTGGCAAAACGGTGACTGGGAATGAAGTGAAACTGTGACTGGCTCAAAGCAGTCAAAGCTGTGACTCGTACGTTGACGCGAAAGAAGGATCAAACGCAGCCAAAAAAAAATCCAATCGCATGTATTTTGGAAAATCTTTTAAGCAATTTTCACATGTCTATAAAAGGAATATTCCGGGAAAATAAATCACGCTTTATTCACTTTATGCAAACTATTTTCCTATTTTCCATCAATTATATTATTTTTAAATAAATAAATGAACTTGCTCTGTTTTAAAGACAATTTATTAAAACATCATTAATTAAAATTAAGTTAATTTTTTTATTTTGAAGCTCATTTGATCCTTTCTTGAATCGCATTCAGGAAAATATATATATATTTTCTTTCACCTTTCGGATTTGGTGAAAATATCTTGGGTAATTATTTACCCGGATTTTCGTATTATAAATTGTTTCGTTATTATTTGTCGTATTTTAATCCTTTCTCAAAAGGACGAGCAAGGAGTATTAACCACGTGGATATAATAACTCAGAAGCGGGAAAATGTATTTCATTTTTGTTCTTGTCGTTCTTTGTTGTTGCTGTTGTTGTTGTGTTTGTTGTTGTTGTTTGTTGCGGTCTACGTGACTGGCAGTTCGTGATTTTTCGTGCTTTAACGGTGAATTATTGGGCAGCGCTGTTGCCAATTAGCGTGCCTCAAATTTAACTGTGCATTGACATTGAAAAACGGTTCTTCAACGGGTTGGGTTTTCTCCAGGCCCTGAAAAGTAGGCTACACATTTTTAATAGCCTAATGCCAAGGCTTACGCGTATTTGTTCTTTGCTATAAACGTGTTTGCATAAGTGTGAGTGTGTGTGTTTGATTGTGTGTGTGTGTGTGGGTATGTGTGTAGGTGTTTAGGTATGCTTGTGTCTGGAAAATGTTTGATTATTAAACGACGCACAAAGCCAGTTAAAAGAAAAGGGCGACTCCTGTGAAATGTTTAGCCTCTTGGCCCCCGGGCAGACATTTTGACATCGACATGGAGCCCAACTCAGAAACAAATAATCATACACTTAATCAATATACAAGCGCGCAAACATACACACACACACTTATACTCCTAAATTTGTCGATATATTTATATACATATATATATGTATATGTATATGTGTGTATGTGTGTATATAACTTTTTACTTGTTCATTTCTGGTATTTTTGTGCTCAAAGTGCAAAGGAGAAGCTTCAGAAAAGTGTGTTCATAATTTTGAAAAGGGTATAGGCATGCAATATGCAACTTCAAGGCTAAATGGGCGCACACACACACACACACACACACACACACTTACAAGATCCTTTAAGGATTTTTGTGTATAGAAATTGTTTCCGTTTGGGGTATTTAATACTTGATGAGTCTTAGTATTTTACGTTTTAATTATACTGTTATTTTTATTTTTGTATAAATAATAAATGTTGGGTATTCGATTGCTCAGTGATTAAAACTTATTCGGGCTTAACATGCATATTGGTTGAATGGCAGGATACTCTTTATTCGGCTAAGCCCGGACATACTCATTGCTGTTCTTATTGCCATTGGCGAAATACATAAAAGCTGATGGGTCGAACGGCCGTCCCGAAAACTGAAACTCAAATTAATTAACTCTCATCGATTTGGCGTATCCCATTTCGGGCACGGATAGAGACCGGCGACAGTGCAGCCATTTAAGGACCAATCAATTACTTAATTGAAAAATGTGAATGGATTTTTACACGGGTACAGGGATTGAGGGCCGCCCATAGCAAATTACGGTTTATTGAGTATTACGGCATTTGTAAATCGAAATTTGCAATGAATTCTGAAATTGACATGCACTGAGTAGTAAACTCAATTGCGTGGGGATAAAAACAAACAAAAAAAAAAAAAAAAGAAAATAATAAGGGGATTAAAAGTTCGAAAACCGTTAATGCTCATATTAAATATATAATATGTATTTTAATATCTAGAAGACAGTAAAAGTTAAGCATTGAATGTCCCATGTTTAATTAAAAAGATTAACAACAACAGAAAAAAAAAATATATATAAATAAATATATATATATATATTTTATATATAAAATCCATATCAAGCCTCATATGTAAATAATAAGGAATAATTGAAACAAACATATTGTATTAATACCAATATCCTTAAATTTAATATATATATAAATTTATGTTAAGTTCAATTATTGCGTGTAATGAACATTGAATATTCCCTTTGTGTGTTTTTAAAATATACATTTTTATTCAACTTTTTCAGTTATAAATGAACTGTGAAAATGAGAAATCATCGCTGCATATGAAATTCCACACCAAAGCGGAGAACATTTCTTATTAAAACAAAGTCAGGAAATCCTGGCAATTGAATACCCCGTAAATTCTACAATCCTTGAAACGTCGTCAGTCCAAGCTAAACATTTTCCATATATTATTTTATAAGGGAATTCTTACTAAAACAAAATAACAGCTCTTAAGTCCTTAAATGAAAATTGTATACGTAAAAGGAGACTTAGTCCTTTGTAAAATAAACCCAACGACTTTGCATGCTGCAAGGGTATACGAAAAAATAAATGTACTATTAACGTAAAGGCAGGAACTTGAAAAATGCTTGAAGCACAGCCAAACAAATAAACTCGCTTTCAAAAAGGACAACGGCTACACAGACAGAAGGGAAACAAGATGTAATACCCATAAACGAAAGCGTTACAAAGAATGAAATTTTACTCTACTTTCTTTCATCTCTTTTTGTTACAATAAAAGCAAATTTGTGAATGTAACAAATAAAAGTCATAATAAGAGTTGAAATAAAAGAGAACCTAGAATTCCAAAAATGAAAGAACAATATGTGATATGGGCAAAATATATATACATATATATATATATATATATGTATATGTATATGTATGTATATGTATTTGTATATGTATGAGTGAAGGCTTTAGGGGCTTTATAACAGATGCATTCCGGAATCAAATTCATCTGCTACACATCTCAGAATCATATAGCAAATAAATTTAAAAACAAAATCAATAAAAAATACATAAAGCAAATTAAAAAAAAAAAATTAAATAAAATAAAAAAATAAAGTAAAAACAATAGAGTTAAAGTAATAAAATAAGATGGAAATATTAGAGTAAAATAAAAATAATAATATAAAATAAAAATATATAAGTAAATAAAAAAGTTTATAAAAAAATAAAATAAAAAAAATAATAAAAATAAAAAATAAATAATAAAAATAAAAAAATAATATAAAAAAATATAATAAAAATAAAAAAATATATATTAAAAAAAATATATATATATTAAAAATAAAAAAAAATATATTAAAAATAAAAATAAATATAAAATAAATAAATAAATAAAAAATAAATAAAAAATTAAAAAATTAAAAAATAAATAAATAAATAAAAATTTATAAATCAATTTAATAAAAAAAAAAATTAATAAATAAAATAAATAACAAATTTAATACATGTATAACAACTGTGGCAATGATTACGATTGTATAACAGCTGCTGAGTTTAAACAAGGGATAAGATTGCAAAAAGTACAAAGACGGAAAACATGATCCTTGAAGGATTTATAACAACTACTCTCTTCTAACAGATATCTAGGGATATATAACAGTAGAAACACATCACGACATCTGTTTATATAGTTGAATATAACTTTCTTTAAGCATATAACAGATAACTGTTATATACCATATTTTAAATGACTTAAAGGATATATGGAAAATAAATGAAAATAAGAATCCCTAAAGGAAGGTAATATTTTTCTCACAGATAAAAAATGCAGTTAATTTAAACACCTTGAACAATACACACAAACCAGTCAAAAGGACTGTCCATAGAGGCGCAAAACTTACCTAAAAAGAAAAGAGAAAAAAGAATTTTCAAATTAGTAAAAAATTTGGGAAAATTTTTAGAAAACAAATTTTGTATAATATTTCATTACTTTAATAAATAAGTGAATTTCCTTAAATAAATTTACAACGAATAAATAATATATGTGTACATAATATATTTTTCTATATCCTTATAGGAATATCACGCATTTCCGTTATGCAAGAGAAAATTTGATTGCCCGAACAGTTTGATGCGTTGTCAGGGAAAATTGTCAGCGGGGCAACGAAGCGAAGTTTATGCCAGGCAAATTCTTATCAAACACAGGATATTTACGGCTCATACAGGATAACTTAATTATAACGAACAAGTGTATTAAATATAAAAAAAAAAAATATATACATATAAAAATCCCAAAAAAAATATTTTTGCCTTCAATACGAAAATATGTAATACTTAAAAGTATGAGAAATTCATATTTAATATATAAAGTTTTAAAATAATCATAATAATTAATATTAAATTTAAAAAAATACATCAAAAAATCTAGATTAAAAAATAAAAAAAATATAAAAAAATCTAGATCACAAAATAAAAAACATTTCAAAAAATCTAGATTAAAAAATAAAAAAATTGATTAAAAATAAAAATATTTAAATTAAAAAATTATTAACAATTAAGGAAAAACATAACTTAAATACTAAATAAAAATCAAATTAAATAAAAAAAATAATAATAAAAATAATAATAATAAAAAAATAATAAAAAAAAATCAGTATTTAAAAAAAAATTTTGTATTAAATATTAATATTGTTATTTACTAATAATAGTTTGCTTTTAAATTTGTTTAAATATCAACATTCTTAAGATTAAGGTTCTTTATACTGATGCTCCACCGTAGCAATATAATCCCTCTCTATTTTTCATAGAAACTTTGTTGTTTTTGTCATGTTGTATCACTTTCAGTGTCTCCATAAACAATAATAGCAATTCTCTTGCTGTGCTCATCATGATGATGAGCTCCCACATATTGTTCTGCTCGTAGTTGTTGTTGTCGTTGTTGTTGTTGTTGTTGTCATTGTTGTTGTTATTGCTGGGCTGTCGCGTGCTATCTGCCTAATTAAATGCAACAAAATGAGCGACTACAAACAAGGCGGCAACATGCGACGATAGACGTCGAGTGTCCCGCATGGAAGCTGTCAAACATTTAGCGCCTACCGAAATTGGCCATCGAATGAGAGGCCCGAAAAGATTTTTGTCATCTGACAAATAAACAGTGAAATGTTGCACATTGAAAGCCGAAGACTTGTCCCCTCCAAATTGGGGAGTGTTCCAGCGGGTGCCTCCGTTTCACGCCTCCGCCCTACCCCTAATCAGCCCAAGACTGGGAAATCTTCGACAACAAATTGTTTTTTTTTTTTTTTTATTTTGTCTTTCGCTTGTTGCTTCTTGCTGCTGCTGCTCCTTCTTCTTCTCCCTTCTCCTGCTTCTCCTCCGCCTCCTCCTTCACATTCTCGTTGTTATTGTTTATTCAGCACGGGTGCCAAAAAGCCAAACACACAGGCAACCACACACTCGACACTCACACATACAAACGAAGAACGAGCCATGTGAATTATGTAGGAGCTGTGTCATTGGAATGACAGAAGTGGACTGAGGGTTTCGGATGAGGGACCCCAAATAAAAATAAAAGTCAAGCATAGAAAATGACGGACAGGACAACGCGACTGCCCAAATGTCTTGTGAATTGCGCTTTGATTGAGAAGTGTGTGAGTATGTGAGTGTGTGCGTGTTTGTGTGAGGGTGAATGGGAATGCGTTTGGGGGTGAATGGGAATGTGTGTGTGTGTGTGTAGCATGCCAGTGTATGTGTACACATGTGTAACGGCATCTCAAGAAGTCCTTAATAGGCTTTAAAAATCAGTTTTAAATACGATTTTTTTAATATTTTATTTCTTGATTTAATTTTCAGGTTTTTTAATTTTATTTTTAATTTTATTTTTAATTTTATTTTTATTTTAAACTTTTTTTTATTTTTAATTTTTTTTTTAATTTTTTGATTTTCTAATTTATTAGTTAATCGACCAAAAACGGCATAAAAATGAGACACTTACTCCCAACTGGCTGCCACAAAATTCTAATTAAATAGTGCCACTTAAGGACGAATAAATATTTAAGTATTTTCCAGTTTTGTTTCAGTTTCAAAAATTTGAGCCCCTGCATGCCGCTCACCGGCAAAGGACCTCTGCCCTATGTTTATAATTTACAAATGCTTTTAACAAAATCTTTGTTGCTAAATGTTGGACTAGTCTGAGCTGCCGGTACTTTTTAGCGAACATTTAAAATTTATAAGCTCATTAAATTTTCATTATATCTAATTTCCGAGCACTTTAACCCGAATTCATAATTTAAGCATTTGCCAAGGACATTTCTCCCCTTCACACACATTCACATTTTTCGCCCTTACTCTCATGCGCCCCCACCCCTCGTTCCCCTACCCCACCCAGCGCTTTGCGTACGCGTTTTATGCTCTTTATGATCCTTTGCTCTTTTGTCCTTTGTACATGAACCTATACCAAGCAAGCATGTTGAGCATCAGGAGGGAAAATCGCATAACTTTGCTAGTTTCGTCCTGTGCCCTCCTTATGGCCAGGGCCAGTTGATTGAAGGCTCTGGCAGTGCGGCTTCTTGTCTCAGGTCTATTGCGTGTTAAGTGCCATGCATAATTTTCAGACCAGCCACGCCCCCCACCACCACCACCAATCACCACTGGCCATGGACATGTAAGGGCTAAAGAGGGGAGTCGAGGCATGTGGAATATGCAAAAATGTTGCACATTGTTTATGGGAAATTAAATTATGTACATATATTTTTTGTTGATTCCCATGCTTCGTGTACGTTAAACAATTTTTATTGATCGCTCACGTGTGTCCCTGCGTCCCTGCGTCCCTGTGTCCCTGTGTCCCTGTGTCTCTGTGTCCGCCTGTCTCTGTGTCCGTGTATCGGTGTACATGTGTACGTTTGAGTGTGTGGGTGCTCGCGTGCCACACACAAATTCATTTGAAGTTGTGCCAAACGTGTTAAAGACAATTCATCCAAATAGCCTGCAACTGAGCCAGAGCCACGCTAATGGACATAATTATGCATCGGGTTGGGGCATCAAGCGATGCGAAGAAGACCCAAGAAAAGGCAAAAATTATATATACATATATATGTATATATAATATATATATAATATATATGAATACATATATAGAAAGCCAAGGACGCCAAGTGGATAGAGCAGTACACACACACACACACGCACACACACAACTAAACGACAATTAATGACAGCACATGCTGGCGAAGATGGTCACTGGGCGTGGCCCTTGAGCGGCTCTGACCAAGCGATCGAAGCAGTTGCTTTTGCCGCTGCTTCAGCCACTGCTTCTGCCGCCGCTACTGCCACTGCTACAGCCACTGCTTCTGCCGCTGCTACTGCCACTGCTTCAACCACTGCTTCTGCCGCTGTGGACGTCTACGTCTACGTCTACGTCAACGTCAACGTCAACGCTACTGCACCCAAAGGCCTGCGACTAATGACTTTTAAATGCATTAAATGCGACAACAAACTGAGCAAGAAATAAAAAAACATACACTCAACAATCATGAACAAACAAGAGAAAAAACATCAAAAGGAACAACATTCTATGTAAGTGATCGACTAGCAGATACTCTATAAAATCTGTTCTCACTTGTACAAATTTTAATTTAAACTTTATTTCAACACAGATTGATCAAAATATTCCAAGGGCAAACCCTTACGTTGTTTAGAAAGTCATTTAAATAATTAAATTTTTAATTAATAAAAGAATTTTTTTTTAAATAATCAAATTTTCAAATTCAAAATTAAATATTTTATATATAGATTTCTATAAAACATAATCTTAAAATAGTATTTTACTAACGACTGCATTTGTGCTCGCAAAGCAAAGTTGCAAGTGAGTAAAATGTCGCTCGCTTTGCTTACAGTCGCCGTTTGTTTGCTTTGCTAGCAAACTCAACTAATTTCAATTTGCTCTTTTGCTTTGCTTGCTATCAACTTCTGCTAGCTTGCTTTAAAAATCTGCTTTGCTTTTTTATTTAACATGTGACGCCCTGTATTTTACCAGGAATTATAAATAAATAAATAACAAGCTTAATAAATAAATAAATAAATAAATAAATAACTAAATAAATAATTAGATAAGTAAATAACTAAATAAATATAAAACTAAATAAATAAATAACTAAATAAATATAAACCGAAATGAATAGTTAAATAAATAAATAAATATAATAAATATTTTAGAATTTGTCTGCTAAAATAAAATACATTCAATTGCTTAAATTAAAATAAAATAGAGAAAACTCAAAATTTAAATACTGAGTTTAAATAAATAAATAAATAAATAATATTACTGAAACATTTAAAATCCAAAGCAAACTTGCGACTTTACGGGTGTGTTATCAATTAATAAATTTAAACAAATTTAAATAAATTTTAATAAATTGTAATATTTTATCAATTTATATTTTCACAAACAGTTTAGAGAAACCCAAATGCCTGGCTGTGTGATGTGTAGGGTACAAGTATTTACATAGGTATTATGTGGGCATTTAAGCACAGAAATTCCCAACTGAGCTGCAATACAATCATCAATCGCTAGCCATAGCCCAAGGGAGTACTGGGCGTGGCCATAGTTCAGATAGTCGTTGATGAGCAGAAGCAGAAGCAGAAGCAGCAGCAGCAGCGGCAGCTGAGGCAGAATCTGAAGCAAAGCAGAAGCAGAAACAGAAGCAGCGGCAGCAACGTCTTCGTCTACGTTGGCGGCCAAAAGTCAAAGGGCTTTATGCTAATTGGTTGTAAACTCTGTGCCGGTCTTTATCCCCTTTCCATCGGTCCCTCGTTTCACGTTCCACATCCCACGTCCCTCGACCACAACCCACGTCTCTCGCTCACTGAACGTTGCATGCATGCCTCTGCCTGTGCGTATATGTGTGCGTGTATGTGTGCGTGTGTGTGTCAGAGCGTGGGTATGAGTGTTTTTCGGCATTTGTCTCTATGTGTATTTGTATATGTATGCAGTTGCATCTGTGTGTGCGTGCATGGGTGTATTTTACTTTTGTATGCGTGTCTCAGCCTCATCTTATTTTAAACATGAACTTCCTGCTTGCATTCAAAAAGCAACAACAAACAGAAGAAACGCCTGTGTTTCATTTTGCTTTTTGTTTCTTTGGCCCTTGTTAAATTAAGGTTCCCCCTGGGAAGGGTCAACCGCTATTTCCAGTGAATGATAATCAAGTCCATCAATTAAATGGCCTAAAGTTAAAGATCGTATATCGTTTATTATTCTCTAGATCTGCTCGAAGTAAAGCAGAGCTGCAAAGCGAAGTTCAGTTGCAGTCGCAGTTCTGCAGTACTTCAAGGAAATTGCATTTAAATTCAATTAAAGAGACTTCAAAATTACTTCAATTTATGCGCCATGACACAAACACGAAAGACAATTTAAAAGTTGATTAATTTTAAAGTTGATTAATTTTCAAGTTTAAACAAAATTGTTGATTTTTAATAAAATTTTATTTTTATTTTTTTATTTTTATTTTAATTATTTTTATTTTATTTTCATTTTATTTGTTTTTATTTTAATTCTTATTTATTTTTGTTATTTATTTTTTATAATTTATTTTTTGTTATTTAATGTTTATTATTTATTTTTTATTTTTATTTTAATCACTTTTTATTTTTATTTTATTTGTTTTTATTCTAATTATTATTTTTTTTGTTATTTATTTTTTGTTATTTATTTTTTGTAATTTATTTTTGTTATTTTTTTTTATTATTTATTTTTTATTTTTATTTTCAATTTTTTTTATTTCTATTTTATTTTTTTTTATTTTTATATTATTTATTATTTATTTTTAATTTTTATTTAATTTATATATATATATATATATTTTTTTTTAATTTTTTATTATTTTTTTAAATATATATTTTTTAATTCATGTTATTTATTTTTATTTTATTTAATTTTTTTTTTATTTTTTTTTTTATTTATTATTTTATTATTTATTTTAAATTATTTTATATTTTTATAGAAGCTTTTTGCTTGACCTTAGCTTTTATGTTCTTTCGATCACGTTTAATTTATAAATAACTAAATTATAAAATTTTTCATTTATAATTATTTAATTTATAAATATTTTATTTATAAATAATTAAGCATCTATTTTAAATTTTCTTCAATCTTTATAAACTTTTTGTTTTGACTTCAAGTTTTCGTTTCACCTTAATCTCTCATGTGCTTTCAAAGCTCTTTCTTTATTTTATTCCAAAAAATGTTTATTGAGTTACTTCATAGAATTTCTCTGAGTGCATTTCAATTTCTCCGAGTGCATCTCAACGAATATTTACAGTCTGTTTACATCTTTTGGTTGCTGCCACATTTCTCTTCCCATTATCTCAGAATCTACACATGTTTCAGTGTTTGCATTTCTCTGCGTTCCTTGCAACAAACACAGCTTCTCGACTGTCAGTGTGTATGTGTGTGTGTGAGTATGGCTGTATGAGTGAGTGTGCGTGTGTGTGTGTGCATTTGTAACTTTCTGTCCTTTTGTGGGTTATCTAAATTGTTGACGTTTTGTATCTCATTCTCTGCATTTACAGAAATCTCTAGATGTTAGTCTTAGCTTTACCTTTTTTCCATCTTTCTCCTCTTCTTCTTTCATTTGTTTTTCTTTTTGTGCTTCTTTCTGCTTTTCCCATGCACACGGATCATCACAAGGAAAGGAGCATCACCTTGAACAGAAGCTCTACACGAACTATGGCCAGAAGCAGTTCTAATCTTGGACATTTGACTTGACCAGTTGCCAGTTGCCAGTTACCAGTTGTTGGTTGTTGGTTGCCAGCTGCCTGTTATGGGCATGTTGCTGTGGCATCCTCACGTAAACAGCACTTAGTAACTCGTTGCCGCAAATGGGACAAACACGTCCTAAACGCGATGAAAATAATTTCGACAAGCGCCGCAAATATGAAGCAAATAGTTGTGCGTCTTCAATGTGACCACAGACAAGTTTGAGTCTGTCTGACTCCAACTGTCTGTCTGTCAGGCAGTCTGGCAGTCTGGCAGTCTGGCAGTCTGGCAGTCTGGCAGTCTGACAGTCTTACAGTCCGTCGAAGACCAACTAAGCAAACAAACAAACTCTTACACACACACACACAAATAATCATGTTGCAAGGCGTTTGCTTCCGTGTTCTGTGCTGCGTTTGCTTTTTATTTCTCTTTTCGCCTTTGCTGTTCATAAATGCATATATAGACTCAAAAACTATGTGTATATGTGTCTGTGTGTGTGTGTGTGTGCAATACTTTTTCCTTTTCATTAACAAACAGGAGCAACACTAACTCCCGCCCCAACCAGGAAGTGCGCTACAATGCACACACATCCCCGAAGCGAGAATGTGGCAAGGAGGATGAAGAACGTAGCGGAGGGAGGGGTGTGGGGGAAGGCCTGTTGGGTAGTTCAAAAGTCGAGAAGTCCCTAGGCAACAGGGGCCATTTGAGGTTAGGTGCGCTATTTTTTTTTAGGTGAGTCGCGAAATTGATGTTGCAAGTGGAGAGGAGTAGCCATTGCCAGTGGCAACATCAACCGCCGTTCGGTTTGACCTACGCGTTCGCATTTCTTTCCACTTTTTTTTTTTTTTACTTTATATTCATATTTTTTTTTTTTTTTGCTTTTCGTTAGAAGAGTTTATGCATTTGTGAGGCGATGCCCGTGCCCCTGCCCCTGCTCCTGCCCCTTGTGGCAGCAATGCGCTCTTCAGTTCATTATTTTGCTGGAATCCACATAAATAAATGTATTTCTCCTTTGGATGTTGTTACTTTTATTATGCGCCTTTTAGCTGCGCAATTCGTGAATATCTTTTGGGCAGGAACGAGTACACGATTTCCTTTTGAAGTCGCACCCTCACTCGCATCACACATACACACACACACACATGCACATACATATACAGAGAGACACATGGACACATGTTTGGCTTTCAAAAGAAGAAAAAAGACAAAATTTCTTAATTCTTGCCGCCTTTTTGATACACTTTTCACATTTATGTAAATAGACATATTTTTTTTTGTTTTTATTTATTTTTTATTTTTTATCTTTTTTTATTTGGAATAGTTTTTTAGTTCGTTTTTGTATGCTTAACACATGTGCTACAGCTCCATATCATCCTCTCTCATCTCATTTCTTTCTTTTCAACTATTTCTGTTTACTCGCTTAATTATGACCTAAGAACTTTCTTCCTCCTTCCCCTCTCCCACTCTTCGTGGTGACCGTGGAAGCAGGGTGCGTTGGGGAGTCGGGGGTACCAGTGATAGAAGGAGCATTTGGGGTTACAGAGCCATAATCTGATTTATATGCGCCGCATGGCATTTATGTTATGTCGTTTGTAATTACTCGACTTTTCATTTGGACTCTCGAAGCCCCAAACATGACGCAAATGGCGTGAAATATGCAACGGGTCTGAGGGCCCGCCCCTTCATTCATCTTGCATTTATGTAAGTGGGTTAGGTCATAGATCAGAAAGCGATCGGCTCAGTCGAGGAGCAGGAGGTGCCTGCCAGTCAGCACATGGAAATGGGAATTCGAATGGAAAAATAAAACTTATGGAGTTCCCCGCGATTAGATAAAAGTAACTTTAAGTTTTGGGAGATCTATAAATATATATTTTTTTTTTTATTTTTTATTATTTTTTTTTTAATATTTAATTTTTATTTTTAGATTTTTTATTATTTATTGTTTATTTTTTATTATTTATTTTTTATCTTTTATTATTTATTTTTTGATTTTTTATAATTTATTACTTAGTTTATATTATTTATTGTTTATTTTTTATTGTTTATTTTTTATTATTTTTTTTTTATTATTTTTTTTTTATTATTTTTTTTTTAGATATTTTTCAAAGACTCTCTTTAGCTTTAGTGTGTATTTAATTTAGATGTGCTTAATATAAAAAAAATTATTATATAATTTTAATTTTTTTAGTTATATAAAATTAAAACACATAAAAAAAATGTTAAGGACAAAAAAATTTTTTTTGAAATTTTATCAAAATTTTAATTATTTTTATTTTTTTTTTTATTCAATGACTAAAGAATTTTATAAATTAACATGTTAATGTTATTCGGTAAAGTGTCAAATGTTATGTTAACATGTTTATGGTATGCGGTGAAGTGTCAAATGTTAACATTTATTCATTCATTCATTTATTCACTCATTCATTTATCCAGATGCAATTTTTATATTGAGAGAAAGTGAGAAATTCAAAATTAAATAAAACCAACTCTTAATCGAAGTTGGAATAAAATATTTAAATGTAAATTTATATATAAAATATATAATATATATTTTTATGATAATTATTCATTTATCATACAAAACGAGAGCAGCAAATAAATTGCTGGAAATATTCGATATGGGAACACATGATTCACTCATATTCACAATCAGTCACTAGTTCTTGGTACCTTTGACCAATCATCCGAGGGAAGAGCTGGCCGCTTCATGCAAATGAGTCATCACGAGCTGGAACTCATTTAAGGAGCTCAATTAAAAGCTGCAATAAGTCGGCATTGGATTGGCAAATGTAAACTGATATGAGTTTGTCTTTGAGTCAAGCCATGAAAATGCAAAAAGGGATTCCATGGCATAAGATGGTATAAAGTGGTATATAGTATATGGTATATGGGATAGGGTTGGGCTGTCTTGGATTGGGTTGGGTTGAGTTGAGTTGAGTTGAGTTGAGTTGGGTTGGGTTGGGTTGGGTTGGTTTGAAAGTGGATTCAAAATAAGAGTTCATAAAAAGAACGGAACTAACACTGGTGATGGGAATGATGGGAATGGGTCTTGGTCTCGGTATGGGAATGGGTCTTGGTCTCGGTATGGGAATGAGTCTTGGTCTCGGTATGGGAATGGGTCTTGGTCTTGGTCTGTGTCTGGGTCTGGGTCTGAGTCTGGCTGAGATATTGACAACGAGTCATAAGCACATAAAACGAGAGCCTAAAGTAAAAGGAAGTAAAAGAAGGCAACCCACTGACTGACTGACTGAGTGAGGGACTGTCAGTCCGTCAGTGCGTCCACTGGTCTCACTGTCCGACTCCACCAATGTGTGAGTGTTTGTATGACTGATAAATGTGTGCACAAATTTTATAACGAGAGGACAGCAAATATTTTTCATACAAGCATAAAAATATATGTATGAAGATGTTGTATGTATTTCATATTTGAGGGAAACACTTTTAATGAGGCGAGACATTTTTAATTGATGCTCAATTAAGCAACAGCCAAAGTGCAGGCGACAACGATGTCAGCTCCAATGTGCCACTGTGGGTGTGGCTGTCATGTGTGTGTGTGTGTGGGTATGAGTGCAAGTGTGTACATGAGCCATAACTTCGAAGGATGTGAGACGAAGTTCAAAAAAGCAAAAGAGTCTTGAAATTAATTTAAAGATAACACAGATGTAATTAAGGCAGATATAATTAAGGGGGCTAAAATTAAAGCAGACAAAAATAAAATAAATGTGGGTAAAAATGAGGGCTGGCTTAAATTTTAAACGCGATTCAGTAATTTTCTTAAAGTGTATAACAGTTCTGATTTCAGACTTATTGATGGACTGAATAAATATAAATAAAATTAATTGAATCTTTGTATCGGTGTAACAATTGTTAATAGTTTTGCTCACAAATCGAAATCTGTTTTCTTATAGCGAATTTAGGTATAACAGATTAATACAACAGTTTTTAAGATAACAGTTGTAAATAACAGTCTTATATAACAGCTAAATAAAATCCAGTAAAAATAAAGTACATTGATATAATCTTTATAATATGATGAGTAATTGTATAGTAATTATATCTGTATAACAGATTTTGTATAACAGATTCAGTATAACAGATTTAGTATAACAGATTCAGTATAACAGTTGTGTTCATTTAAATATAAAATATATTTATATATATGAGCCCTATCAAAGCTCTAATAATTTGACACTCGAATATAACAGTTGGGAGTATAATAGCTGAAGGCATTCTGACACTAATTAAGTTATAGAATAGCTTTGATTTTGAAAAATTTATTTTTTGTTTTTCTATATATAAAAATGTGTGCGTGTGCTTCTTAATATTTATGCGAAAATTCAGTGAAAATGCTTTTCCGCTCGCTGATAAATATGAAAGATTCAAAGGAGAACAAAGCAAATAAAAAACAAGCATTTCCACAAATAAAAAGTTAACGGTATAAAAACGAAGAAGCGATACTCTAACTTAAGCCGAAGTTTAATTGGATTTCTGTTTTACTCAAGCCCAGAACCAAACACAGATACAGATGCGGACAAAGGAACAGATACAATAACAGACACAGACACAGATACAAATGCAGACACAGATGCAGACAGAGACACAGATGCAAAAACAGACACAGATGCAAACAGAGACATAGATACAGATGCAGGCAAAGTTTGCGAAGCAAATAAAGTTAACATGGAGGAGAGTCGGATATTGAATATCGTAAACGTTATCTAGACGAAACGTATTTATTGCCCATCCGTTACATTTGTATCTCAAAATTTCATCTGACTTTTGCGCAATATATTTGGTTACTTTATGTCCTCCATTGTCAGTTCATTTTAGTTGTAATTCTATGGAGACGCTACTTAATGTCAAAACATTTAGCTAAAAGTTATTTTCCTTGAATAAACAGAAATCCATGCTGCATGCTGCATGCTGCACGTCCACTGGATGGATGAAACAGGAAGGCGGATGGCGGGGGAGGGGACGGAACAACAGAGGGGACATTCCCATACAAAGCTTTACATAATCTCCAAGGACAATTTCACAGAATTTTTTAATGCACACTTCGAAATCAGAGCACAATTCGCAGGGGAAAACAAAAAACCAAAGGCCGTTGAGAGTTTTCCAGTTGCAGTTTTACAAATACATTGGAAAAAAAACCAAAGCTTTCTTTCCATCTTGATATGCATTTCATTTCTTTTAATAAACACTGTACACCATTAAAAAAAAAAAATAATAACAACAACAATAAAAATATATACCAAATACACAGGAGCAAACAAAAAGTGCGTAGACTTTTGGTGGCAACTGTTGGGGTCTAGAAAAATGCCAGGCAGCTAAGCCGAAGGATCAACTTCGAATTATGGCCGTAAATTATAACTGTAAGATTTGAATATAAATGGTAGTTTGTAAGAAAAAAAAAGAAAATATTGAAAATAATAAAAATAATAAAAATATAATTATTAATAAATAAAAAGTGTGACCAAATTTAATTTTAATATTTCAGATTTATATTTTTTTTCAATTATTTTATTTATTTTATTACTTTGTTAATCTTAGTTCCTGGCAAAGAATTGATTTGAATCCTGCATAGATTGATATAATTAATTTTTAGCTATGTGCAGGGTATCAGCTAGTCGGACATGCCCTTTAGCTGGAACATTCTTACTTGCTTGTAATTGAAAAGGTCATTGAGATGGTTGCGAAGCTGCGGAGAGTAGCAAAAAAACAAGTCACAAGTGTACAAGTGTATGCATGTGTATAGGAGTGTATGTGTGTGTGTGTGTGTGTGTGTGTGTGTGTGTGTGTGTGTGTGTGTGTGTGTGTGTGCTTGTCTGGGGTGTTCGTGTGTGCTGTAAAAGGCAACCGTTATGCGAAGTAAATATTTGCGCAATGGCGCAAAAACAGAAATGCACATAAAATGCGTTGGGCAAGAGGAAAGCTAAGAAAATAAACTTCAACAAAATGGGAATGGAACGAGACTGGGTCAGGGGATGGGGATGGGGATGGAACGGTGAATAGGGACTGAGACGGAAGCAGGAAAGGTGGAGGAGGTGAGAATGGGCACAACATGTAAGGAAGAGAGAGAGAAGAAAAAAAAATTAAAAATTATAATTAAACGCAATCAAATTTTGAATAAATACACCAAGGAAAATACCAAGCAATAACAACAATGATAAAAACAAGAAACAACAACAACAACAACAACAACACAAACAATTACAACAACGCATAGAAATGAAATGTAAAGCAAGTTGACAAGGAAAGCAAAATAAACAAACAAACAAACAAACAGAACGAACAATTATAATAAACGACCCCAAGGGCGGGCGTTTGCTGAACGCACTTTTTGGCAATGATGAAGTGGGTGGACCAGGAGTGGGGGGAGGGGGCAGGAAAGCTGCTGGGTGAATGTACCGGTAGCCGGACAATGTTTATACAAGTTTATGTTCAGTTCTCAGGTGTCCAACGCTTTGGGGTCAATTAAAGCAAAGTGACGGCCAAGAAGATGGCTGAGGAGTCTGCACTGATTACTTTGCAGCAGCTCAAAATGATTGCCTAACGAACAGCAATTTCCGGAAGCGTTACTTGCGTTACTCACCACCCTCACCCCGCCACCCCCACGCCACCACCAAACGCCACACAAAATTCGTTGCTCACTTTTTGTTTGGAAATCGGTGAAGTTCTAAGAATTTGAAAAAGATTTTAAATAAAAGAGCAAAATGCGAAATTCCAAGACAATACACCCTGTAAATGCTGAAGACAAGAGAAAGGGTGAAACGGTAAAACGGTGAAAGGACTCCGGGCATGACTGTGACATATCCTGTAGACACAGAAACACACACATGACTGAATTCAGTAAACAAAAGTTACATAACTAAGCAATTTTCCAAGGGCGCTCAAAGCGCGTGACTATAAAAAAAAATAAAAAAAAAAATACCACCAAGTGAAAAAATATGAAAGAAGAAAATCCATTAAAAGGCCAAAAACGACAAAAAAAAAAAAAAATTAAATAAATAAAAAATAAAAATTAAATATAAAATGGAAATAAAAATCTCAAAGCAGAGACGCAAGCAAAACAGAAACTGCCCGAGGCCGCTGATTACTTATATAACAAAGGTATATAAATTTCCACCAGGTGCTTCTCCACACTCACACACAGATTAATACACCTACACACACCCACACATATATATATAGCGTTAAAATTGGTTACATTTCATTAACTGCCGTTTCGGTTTATGGCCAAGAGCGCGGGCATAAACCAATTTCCAATTGGACTCAATAGCCAAATATTCACAATTGCGCTTATCGCCGATGTAGCGTCTGGCTGGCGGTTCAATTAACGGTGAAAAAAGGGTTGCAGAGAAATTAAAAACACAAAAGAAATTATATTAAAATTAGAAAGAGAAAAAATGAGCAAAAAAAAAATCAGATATTAAAAAAAAAATTATGAAAATGTAAATAAAACTGAAAACGAAAACGAAAATGAAAATGAAAACTCAGGCAACGAAACGGTTTAGAAAGTCAACGAAAATAAATGTTGAAATTAAAACTAACAAAAAAAAAAAAAATAATACAAAAAAAAAATACACAAAAAAAATAAATATAATAAAGGGGAAAGGGAGGAAAGAGACGAGCACAAAATCAGCAATTACAATGATAACGACGTCAATGATGATAGCAACGATAATAATAATGGTGCTAATGATAAATTTGATGAGTTGCCACGCCCACTTAAGTGCAATTGTCTCACCAATGGCCAGAACAATGATAGCCCCAAATCAACAGCAAATTTTTTGTATGCGCTGCACAAACCAAAACCACATGAAAAGAAAACTCAGTTAGATGCAAGTCGACTGCTGGATACCCTGTAAAACGTAGGCCCAAAAAAAATATTAGCTTCAAATCAAAAAAAAAAAAAAGGTGAATTTTGGGAACCACAAGAACCTAAAGTCAAGGAGCATCCCTCTCGCTCTCTTCCTCTCCCTCCCTCTCTCTCTCTCTCCTTCCTTTTACTCTAAGAGCTGCAACTACATCACTGGAAGCTCATGTAATTACGTGGTATATGGACAACATTGCGGAGATGTGGAGCACAATGTCCAGAACAGACCGAAGCTGACCGCAGCAGACCCAATTGTGGGGTCATATAATTAATAAACCAGCAGAAAGTTGAGTACCGCACGGGCAATGGACGTCAGTTGTCCATCAGCAGATGTCATATATTCCCACAGTGGCATAGGCCTGTGTCGTAACCGAAGGGAGGGGGCCGTACGCCCAACAGGTAATTATTGGCATACACCCACAGCCCAACAAACACACACACACACATATATACATACAGACACATATACACACGCACTTACACACACATTTATTGAAAGATGGAGAATTTGCTTATGGCCATTGCCGACTGTCGACTGTCGACTGTCGACTGCCCCAAGCAACAGAGACAAAAAGAATGTTCTTAATACAACACAGTCGATCGTACAGTGAATACAAGCAATGCACGAACGGTTTGTCAAAGAAAGCTCATGAGACATATTGAAAACAAAAGTTAATATAGTTTTTGAGTTAATTAAAATAAATAAGAGATAATTGTTTAAATTTTCATTCAATTATATTCAAATAAATATTTATAAATATAATAAATTATTGTAAAAATAAAAAACAATAAATAAAAACACAAATAGTATAAATATAAATAAATTAAATTTAGAATGAAATAAAATACAAATACAAAATATATGTATATAAATAAAAATATATTATATAAAAAAAAAATAAAAAAAAAATAATAATAATAAAAATAAAAAAATAAAATATAAATAAATAAAATAAATAAAATACTATGTATACTACTACTATGTATACTATAAATAAAATAATAAAATAATAATAATAATAGATAAATAAAATAAAATATAAAAAAAATAAATGAAAATAAATATAAATAAAAATTAATATGAATAAATATAACTAATACGAAATAAAAAATATATATAAATAAAAAAATAACAAATATATATAAATAAAAAAATAAAATAAGATATAAATTAAACTATAAATAAATAAAATTAGATATAAATAAAATTATAAACAAACAAAAATAAATATAATTTAAACTTAATATAAATATAAAAAAAAATGTTAATTTTAAATATTTTACACTGGGGAGAACAGAACTTTTATTTTTATTTTTGGTTTGTATAAAAAAAGAAAAAAAATTGAAATTCATCTAAACTTTTTTCAGGCACTATAAAAGTATCGACATCTCTATTATTCTATATGGGAAGTTTTAACAATTGTCCGATGGCCAACTTTGTAGTTAACTACACAATCTACATACACACCCCATGTGCACACACACACACACACAGCACACACACAGCACACACACACACTGACAGATAACATAGAATATTGTCAAAGAACAATGCACAAAATGGGTGAATGCAAACTTTTGACGTAGACTGTGCCGGAATGCGATATGGGAGCTGGTGGATATTCTTGGGCAAAGTGGAAGCAAGGCAAAACAATGCGTATTTTAAAAGCACATGTGTGTGTGTGCGTGTGTGTGTGGTTAAGGTTGTGCGTGTGTGTGTGTGTGTGTGTGGATATGCTTCATACTTACAATTTATGTCAAATTAATTAAGAAGATTTACAGACAAAAAACGGAGACAGAGCTGGCAGAGAAACAAACAGACAGACAGACAGACAGACAGACAGACAGACAGACAGATAGAAAGACAGATAAACAGACAGATAGACAGACCGACCGACAAGCAGAAAGACGGACAAAACAGAGATGAGAACACAGACGCTTTTATTAAGTCAGGAGAAGGGGGAGAAGAAGGAGGAGCGGGGGAAACGGTAACGCGGGTACTTAAACTTCGATTTAATAGTTGACTGTCTGTTGGCACAAAGCATGAAAACCAATTGTCATATGGTTTGCCATTCATGCAACATGTTGCAATTGTTCTCATAGTCGTGCCACAAAGGAGAGATGAACAAAACATTATAATTAGCCCAGAAGTACGCATCTGATTATATAAGTGCAGTCAGAGAAGAAAAGGGTACATGAAACACATACACAAGCACACACAATAACAAACAGACTGGCTCACTCACACACACACACACACACACACACACACACACACACACACACACACACACACACACACACACACACACACACACACACACACACACACACACACACACACACACACACACACACACACACACACACACACACACACACACACACACACACACACACACACACACACATATACACATATACAAAAGATAAAACGAAAGTTTATAATAAACGGGAACGTTTGGGATGGACGCGGGCGAATTTGTTTTCCCAAAATTCGCCCCCAAAAACTTGACAGGGAGCGACCGTTGCGAAAACGTTGACAGAGGCCACACATGCAGCCGCCAGTGCAGCAAGATAGAGTGAAGGAGTGAGTGAAATAGAAAATAGAAGGCAAACAAAAGCAGAGTGCCATGTGCCATGTGCTATGTGCCATGTGTAGGGGGAGAGATTAAGGAATTTGGAACATGAAGCGGGTAACGTGCATTCCACATAAATGCCAAACATTCCGGCCGCTCACGCAAACTACAAATAACTCAAATAGCTTAACAATGGCAAGGGTCATAAAGAGGCAGAGATAAAGGCCGAAAAGAGTGCAAGAATGAATGGGGGAATGGGGAACGGGGAATGGTGAGGGGAGAAAGAGAGGTAATGAGTTTGATGACAGGAAAAGGTGTACAAAAGAGGAGATTTAAAGCCAATTAGCAGCTTCGGAACTTTATGTCCGAATTATTGAAGACCTGGCCAAAAACTTTACATCGCGTTATGTAGCAGGCAGCTTTCATACAGGCAGCTGAACAATAAACAACCTTTTTTAATGAGATTATTTTGGGTGTACATATAAAATTATATATTTAAAAAAAAAAACAAATTGACTTTTTATCTGATATTATAAGAATGACGAGTTACATAGCAGTCAGCATTAGATTGCAAAGAAATGCATCCATGAACTCCGAAGTTAAATTAAAAGAAAGGCGGAAATACAATTTAGAATATGAGAAAACTTTTATTTTTTATTAAAAAAATAAATAATTTTAGTTAAAAGCTAAAATCTATAAACTTGGAATAATTTTATTGCAATTAAAATAAAATTTGAAAGGTGAGGACTTTTGCTTCGTATGTGAGAAAAATTGCCATATAAAATGTTTAGTTTTTATTTTTTATTTTTTTTAATATAAATTTCAAGTCATAAAAGGAGAGTAAATAAAAAGAAAATCTAACAAAACATTCGAGAAGAAATTTTAAAGTGCATTTAAATAAAGTATTCTTGAATACACAACATTTGGTGACATAGCAATCAGCTTATGTGGAGACGACAATAGCGTACGAAAAACAAAAGAGAGCAAAAGCTTTTAACGTAAGTGGCATGTCAGCCACTTTGGGATAGGTCAAGCACAGGTTCTCTTAAGGACATAGGCAACAAGTGTAAAAAAAAAAAAAAAAATGTGAACAAGGAAGTGTACACAAGAAGCAGGCCAATGAATGGAGCAAAGTGAGACTTAAAATATAAGTAGCTTCGCAGCTTCGAGCTTCGGTCATCAAATGAAGACTATAAAATTTGAAAGAAAAAAAAAACGTAAAAAATGAATTAAGCACAAAGAGCAACAAAAAAAAATTGGGAACGGAACTGAACAGGAGAAATAACTGTAAAAACATCAATTTTCAGCCAACGGCTTATTGAATTTTGCTGAATAAAAAATAAAATATAAAAAAGTATAAAAAAAAAAAATTTTTTTAAATATATCCAAATAAGAGCTATATGTATTATAGATTTAAAAGACATTACATTTAAAATTAATGTAAATCAAATTACGCAATCTCAAGCTGAGTGTCGTAGCATTTAGGTTTTTGTATAGCGATTAAGAGCTCAGACTCTGACTTAGTCAAGGAAAAGCAAAGGCAATGAATAAATATATACATATACATATATGTATGTATATATAAAAAAAACTACACAAGCTTAAGCCGATAGTGTCATAGCAGTCAGCTTTGCTGAATTTGGCTCAAGGACCGCAATTTCACTGAACGAAAGAAGAAATTTTCCACAAAGTGAAGAACAGACTGAAAATTGTAAAACGAAGAAAATTGCAGAACATTACGCGTATGTATATGTGTGTGGATGATTACACATTTGCGTGTGTGTGTGTGTGTGGGTGTGTGTGTGTGGGTGTGTGTGTGTGGGTGTGTATGAATGGGAATTAAGCTAGTACAGACAGTAAAGTTAGTTAAAAAACATTGCAACATTAGTAAAGCCACAAATGCAATGCTCACACCGCAAAACAATTATGGGGAGCCCCCAACCCCCTCCCTCCACCACTCCACTTACCAACCCCTGTCCATACTTTACACATTACACGCAAAAGTAATTATCAGCATTTAAAATTTTATTTTATAATTTGAAAACTAATGAATGCGACAAGTGCGAAATATATTTCAATTCAATTTACCATAAATATGATTTGAGCTTATTTATAGTTTATTTATATGTCGTTTTTATATGTGCATTATTATTATAAATAAAATAGATGCACACACACCCACACACACACACACAGAGAGAGACACTCATAATTTGCATTGACATGCAATTGTGTGTGCGAAATGATCATCGGCATCTGCTAAGCAAAATGCATACGTATGTGCAATTATTTTTGCCACATGTCAGAATTGTTAAAATTAAAATTAATTATGAACGAGTTTATTGTGATGATGATTTTAATCGAATTTAATGCATTGCGTGTGGCTTAAGCTCCTTGGTAACTCAATTAGATATAAACTACAAGATATTTTATCGCCAGAAAACACATACATATATACATACAGACACATATCTACATACATATACACACACACACACATGCGCACGTATTATTTACATTGTTGATAAGGTGACGCACAGGTAGAGTTACGCATCGCCATTTTCTGAATCATAGAATAAATTTATTTACAAGAATTTCATAAGAGACTTGACTTCTGTAATTCATGTGGCCACAGCCGCAAAAATTTCATTTATTCCCAGAAACTGATTTTTAAATTCATTGACTTAGAAATTTGATAGCCAAACTAAGAAAACCTGCAGAAAACCCCATAACAATTTTAGTGGTTTGATTTATGGCAAAATTAGCTACTAAAATTAAATTTAGTCAACTTTTTTATAGGTAAGTGAAACTAAGATGTTTTTAAATTGATCAAAGTTTTTAATTAAATATTTTACCATTGATAAAAAAATAAAATCCTCAAAATACGAAACTTTGCTTATATTATATTATTAATATAAAATAATTAAATTAATCATAATTTTAAAAAAAGATTTTTATTTTATTTTGGATAGTTCATAAATAAAACTGAAAGCTGCTCGAAAATTAAAATTTATAAGCCATCGCAATGTTATATTTATTTTTGTATAGTTTTTCTTATTTTAAATATTGTTTTTATTTTGTATTATTTTTTAATTATTTTTATATTACTTTTTATTTTTAATTTATAAGTAGTATAAGTATAAGTATTTATAAGTAGTGCTATTACTTCATTAATCATAATTATTTTATTGTTTTTATTTTTTTTTTAATTATTAAAATTATTTTATTACCATAATTATTATTTTATTATTATTTTGTTATTACTTTATTATTATTTTATTATTTTTTTTTATTATTTTATTATTTTTTTATTATTATTTTATTATTATTTTATTATTATTTTATTATTATTTTATTATTATTTTATTATTATATAATTATCATTTTGTTATTATTTGTACAATCGCAATATTATTTGTGATATTTAAATCATTTAAGTATTTTTTAAAAAAATTTTTTTTATTTATTAATTACTAATTTTTATCTTTATTTATTATTTTATATTGTTATTTATTATAATTTAATTATTATTTTATTTTATATTATTTTATTTTATATTATTTTATTTTATATTATTTTATTTTATATTATTTTATTTTATTTTTGTTTTATATATTTTTATTAAATTGTATGATTAGTTAATTTATTCTAGAATTTTTTAATTTAAAATCAGATTAATTTAATTTTTTTATTTGAGTAAGTCCTGTCAGTTTAATAACGACTCAGGAAGCTTTCACGCAAATGAAATGTGAACTCATAATTGGGCCTACAGACAATCAAAGTGCCAGCTAATAATGTCCTACGACACGCCCTGCGATTCATTCACTTGACAAGTAGTATTCGTGTTCCAAGGGAAGCACTAATAGTTTATTATGTTTTCAGAAGGTATTTGACCTATTATTTATCCAATAAAGCGGCAATCGCATTAAACGCCAAACAAAGCGTGTAAATGAACTGTATGAGAGGAGCGCTTGGGTTTGGGTAGGTTTATGATTTTGATTGCGAGGGAGTATTGGATAATCAAATGCTATATACAAATCGGATATTATGTGTTTATTATTCCATTTATAGACAATAGGTGTCGCTTTGCATAATAAGATACCCTCCAGTAGGTAGGTAGGAGGGTGTGGCGATGGGGAAGGTGGAAAGGTGGAAAGGTGGGGAGGTCGGCCAACCGGCAGGGAAACCTGATGACACGCCAAATGAAAGGAATGAGCCCAAACCATTAATAATCTCAGACCCAATGGCAATCGAAGAATTTGTTTTCTTCATTCGTTCGTTTCGCTTACATTTCCGTTTCTTGTTTATGACCAACGGAGCGAAATAACAAAAAGGTGGCTTAAATCGATGGCGCCTGCACTTGGCAACAAGCAGAAACCACAGAGACGTACAGAATACAGAGAGGAGGGGGGAAAGAGGGGGAGCGGACGAAAGAAAGAGAGAGAGAGAGGAAGAGAGGGCGAGAGGAGGAGACTGCAAACGAGAGTCCAGTGATTCAGAGAACTGAGATCAATATGCATGATTCATGTCATTGGCATGGGAGACCGCATGAAGGCAAAGAAGGCTAAGCACCAACCAGTTTTTTGGGAGGGGAATTTTTCGTTTGCTTTTTATTTAATTTTTTCATTTGTGTTTTTTATGTTTTTTATGTTTTTTTTTTTTTTGTTGGAATTTATTCGTGCCTTATTTTTCTCTCTGGGTTTTGGCCCACATTTCAGAGTTTCGAAAGACCCAAAAAACACCTTTCAAATGAATGAGCTAATCGCTGGGTAACATCCATCATCGATACCGCACTGGACACCACCCAAGTTGGCGGTCGGTGAGGGTGATGGGGCCGGGGGCGCTCTCAGTCAAAGTGGGTGGTTGGTGCGCAATGCTTGATAACCGATAAACGATAAGCATAAAGCAAAGCAACAATCAAAGCACAGCAAAGCAAAGCAAAGCCACAGCCAAGGCAAAAGGCAAACTTTGACAATGTGTCGCACATGACGCTCATTAGCAGTGCGGCCGATGCAAACATCAGTGAGTCCCTGAAAACCCGTAAAAAAAAAAGGGGGGAGGTGGGTCGTTGGGTGGACACTTGGGGGGAGTGGAATGGGTGTTGTCATAACCCTAGCACCTAACGTTCCTCAGTCACCTATTCCTCCTCCTCTCTCTCTCTATCTCTCTCTCCCCTTTTTTTGGTTTCTGTCTCTCAATCACACACGCACGCACGCACACATGCACACACACATACACACACATACAATATACACACACATTGAATTCTAAGTCACTGGCGCTGCGATAAGCTGCAGTTGTTTGTGTGTTTGTGTGTTTGTGTTTTTGTTGTTGTTGTTGTTGTTCATGTTGTTGGTCGTGTTGCTGTTGGTGTTGGCGTTCGTGTTGCTGATGTTGTTATTGTCATTGTCATTGTTCGTCAGAAGGGGGGGGTCATTATTATTATGCTTATACCTTGGCTATTATTACCGTGTATTTTGTGTTTACTTTGCCAGCAACAGAACCTAGAGAAAACTGGTTGATAGGGCGGGTCCTGGGGCGGATTAGGTTTGCTTTAAGCACCTGAGCACCTGGCCACCTGGCCACCTGATAAACCCGAAACGAACCAAACAGCCAACCGACCCACCAACCGACTACTAATCGTTGTAATAATAAACCAGAGACAACAATCCCAACGCCGAACGACAAATTTTATGGGCGCTAAGTACTGCTTACAGAGAATAGCAACAACAACAGCAACAACAACAACAGCAGAAGCAACAACAACAGCAACAACAGTTACACATAACGGCATCAAACAAACAAACAAACAAACAACAACACACGTTGTTTACATTTGTGTTAAATTGTTTGTTTTTTAAATATTTAAAAAAAAAATCTATTTAAAAAATGGAGCATTGTGAATGCATTTAAAAAATATTTACCACTTAAAAAAAAAAAAAAATACTTTAAAATTAAATAAATAAAAAACATTTAATATGATTATACTTAAAAAAAAACCTTTTTCTATATTTTTAAATTTTCTTTAAATTTACAACATTTATAAAAATAAAAAATTGTGATAAATAAATAAATTAAGAAATTACAAAAAAAATTAAAAAACTTCAATAAATACCAACAAATAAATAATAAAAAAAATGAATAAAAAATGTTAAAAACAAAAATAATAAATTATTATATTAAAAAAAAATAATTATTAAATCAAAAATCAATAAATAAATAAAAAAATAAAGCATAAAAATAATAATAAGAAAAAAAATGTTTTCTTAGGTTTTTCTACATTAAAAAGTATTGTACCGTTAAAGAAGGTCCTAAAATAATTTTATATTTTTTTTATATCTTTTTTTTTTATTTTTGGCTTAAGTATAGTAAATAAATGAGTTAATTATAACACTTAAATCATTTATACTTGTGGGGAAAATTAAATAAAAAATAGTAAGAAATAAAAAAAAATAAAAAATAGAAAAAAGAAAAAATGTAAAATTTGATCCTTCAAGTGAAATAGTTCAAGGATGCTCCCATTTAAAACCATTTTATTATCCCTCATCATCCTGTATTATATACCATTCCATTTGTTCCCGTGTTTATTTCCTTCAAATCCAAAAGATGCCAAGGAAGAGGCGAGGACAAAAAAAAAAAAAACTAAGTGCCAGACGCAAATCCAGGTGAATGGCTCAAAGCGCGTAATGAGAATAAGGTGCGATGTGGGCGTGGCGCTCGGCAGCGGCAATGTAAATTAATGTAAATAAGTTGGGGCACACGTTCAGGCGTCAGGAATCACAATAAAAGGCAGAACGTAAACTGTAATGGGCAGCGGGGGAGGCCACAGGGTGCAAGGTGCATGGGGCAAGGTGCAGGGTGCAAGGTGGAAGGTGGAATATATATACAGATAGAAGGTGAGAGGTGAGAGGTGAAAGGTGAAAGGCTGGAGCAAGAGTAAGAGAGTAGGTGGCAGGGCATCGGCCACAATGATGGTGCATGCCACATGGGAGGCCGATGACGCTGCAACCAAAGCATTCAGAATCACGAGATGAGACAACGACGTCATCATCCACGATGCGTATTGTTGGTGCTTTTGTTGTCTTTGGTCTCTGAGCGCGACTCGAGAAGCATTTGAGGCTCAAGTGATGGCAGCGAGTGCACTGGCAGCGGCAGCAAAAGCAACAACAACAGCAAAAGCAACAACAACAATGATGATGACGGCAACGACAACGTCGGCACTTTGTCAGAAATTTTAATGGGTGGAGGAGTGGCTGAGGCGAGCGGAAGGACTCAAGGAGATGGGTCACAATGCAAACAGAACGGCAAACTGAGCAACTTCAAATGGCAGCCGACTGCCCAAGGGTGTGGGGGAAGCAACAAGACTGAGATGGTGAGAGTGAAAGAGAGAGAGTGAAAGAGAGAGAGGGAGAGAGAGAGAGAAATGGTGGAGGAGGCAGGGCAATTGAAGTGTTGGTCAGCAAAGGGGGGAAAGGTGTTGGTTGGAGACGTGCACAAGCACCAAACCGGCTGCTGCTGCTGCTGTTGTTGTTGTTGTTGTTCTTGTTGCTGTTGCAACTGTTGTTGTTGTTGTTGTTGCTGCTGCTGCTGCTATTGCAGTTGTTGTTTCATGGGCTTATTTAATATTTAAAAGCGTCAACTGAAATATGTAAGACGCTCGTTTCAGCTGCGGGGGAGAACAACAACAAAATGAACAAATACAACAACAGCAAAGCTCGTGTTTCGCAGTTTGCGTGTGTTTGTGTGTGTGTGTGTGTGTGTGTGTGTATATGTCCTGGTCTGAGCCTTCAGGTAAACGAAGGTGTGTGCAGAGATTTGAGTCTATGTAAAGTTGATAAGGTGCGCAAAAGTATGTATATAAAATATGTGCATAATAAAATTAGCAATGCGAGCGATGAAAATGCCTTTCACCCGCCACCCACCACCCACCACCTCATCCCCATCCCTCATTTCTCATTCCTCATCTCTCATTCCTGCAACCTATTTTCTCACTATTCCGTTGTCAGTGCCACAGGCTAAATAACAGTTAAAACTACAAACGATACTCTACCAGGAGGCGTGTCACTGCCCATAAATAATGCCCATCACTTGGGGGTGTGACCAGGGGGAGAGAGAGAGAGGGAGGTGCTGATGCGGTGGCGGGGGCGGGGGCGGTTACGGTGACGGAGCAACACTGAAAATGAATATAATCAAGTGGAAATTTCATTTCCAACTTCGAGAACAATCCCAGGGGCAAAGCAATGGGAAATGAGTTTAGCCATGACACACATGAATTTTGGATCTACAATGTGCTGACAATGGAATGTTTTTGGGTACACAAATCAGAAAAAAAAAAATTCAAAAAAAAAATCAAAAAAAAATGAAAAAAAAATCAAAACAAAACAAAACTAACTTTACCTGTATTATTAATGAAACTATTTTCAGGAAATTCCTTGCATACGCAATGATTTATTACCCATAAGTGTAAATAATTAAGGTCCTGGAAAAGTTCTTAATATGTTTTCCCTTGAACGCAATGAAAATCTAATGAAAATACATAATAAGCCAATTTGTAACATGATATGCAGGATAGAGTCCATCATGATATATTTAATATCCTTCATACATATCCAGGCTATAAAAAATGCTGGATTATTTTCCATGTCCTGGCCGCAAGTCTTTCGAAAATGTTATTAAAAATTCTGTTGGTTATTTGTGAGTTACTTCAACGTCCTCCATGGTCAGTTTATGAGCATGAGTGCGAATACCACAACTGTAAATCATTATAAAAATAGTTCGCTTCTTCCCTAATAAGATAGAAGTTGGTGCACTGCGTGCTCTCGTTTATACACTGCGCGTTCTGCTTCCCAAGCGCCGAATGCCCATCGCCAGACGCCAAACGCCAAACGCCAAACACCAAAGCCAACAACTGCAAGCTGACCGAACGAGCGATGGCCAGTGGTCAGTGGTCAGAGGTAACAGCAGTTGCAGTGCTAACTACAGCAGCAACAACAACAACAACAATATCAACAACAACAACAACAACAACAACAACAACAGCAACAACATCAACAACAACAACAACGGCAGCAACGGGAGCAACAGTAATGAGAGCAGTGAAAAGAGCAGCAACAGTGGAGGTGCGTTTAGGGTTTCTGCTGCCTGCAAGCAACGACATTCAGAAGAGGAGAAAGGTGATAGGCGGGTAGAGGCGCAGGGATGGAATATCAGTATTGGTAAAGGAAGGGACAAGAGTTGAGAGGCGAGAGGAGAATAGGTAGCACAAGAGACAGCAAAACAGGCAGCAGAAGAGGCAACAGAAGGGACAGCAGAAGAGGCAGCAGATGAGGCAAAAGAAGAGACAACAGAAGGGACAGCAGAAGGGACAGCGGAGAAGGAGAAGAGGAGCTGCAGACAGTCTAAAAAAAAATGACGACAATAGAGAATTGCTGAACGCGCCCCTATGTGTAATTCTGAATGAGCGCGTGTGTGTGTGTGTGTGTGTGTGTTTGTGTGTGTGTTTGTGTGTGTGCGTATGTTCGAGTATGTGTGTGTGTGTGCGTGTGTGCAAGGAGTGTATTCAGTTGCATTGCGTACGTGATGTAAACCCATCAAGAAGCAAACACATGCCAAAGGTACAAACCAAGCACTGCACTTCTCATATATCAAGGTTTCAGGGAAAAATGTAAAACAATTGAAATAATTGCAATCAGAAATTCGATCATTTTAAGAATCGACAACTTAAAATCACACAAATGCGAAGGGCTTTAAAAATCCTCTCAAGTTGCATAAAAAAATAAATAAATTTAAAAAAATTGTTCAGCTATTAATAGTGGTTTTTTTTATTATTATTATTTATTATTAATCATTATTATTATAATTTACTATTATTATTATTTATTATTATTATTATTTTTTTTATGATTATTATTATTTATTATTATTATTATTATTATTATTTATTATTATTATTATTATTATTATTATTATTATTATTTATTATTATAATTATTTATTATTATTATTATTGTTATTATTATTATTTATTATTATTATTTATTTAATTTTAAATACATACGTATATTTATTATATATTTTATAATTTTATAAAAATGTTACTGATTTAAAAATGTTACATTTATTTTTCAATTATTTAATTAAATATATATTATATAATATATATTAAATATAATATAAATAAAATATTTGTATTATTATTAAAATATTTTAAATTATTATTTTGTATTTAAAATTATAAACTTCCCAAAAATTTAAATAATAAAAATTAATTAAATACATTTATTATAAATTTACTATTAAATAATTAAATAAAAATAAATTCATTAATTAATTAAATTTTAAATTATAACTTTTTATTTTTTTTTTTAACTGCCTAAAAATATTTTATAAATCAAATTTAAAAATGGATATTTGCACATTTATTGTTTATTGTTTTTGAGAAATAAAATATTAAAATCTGCAGGTAGTTAAAAAATTAAATACTACGATATTTAAGTCTGCATTTTTGGCGTGCAGCAAAAACTAAAAAAAAGCTAATGGGCAACTTTATTGCAACAGGGTTTTGATCGGGCTTGGTTAAGGGGCCCGGGGGGGTAGTCAATGACCGGAAATGTCAAATGATAGCAGTAGAGGCCGTGGAAATGTCGCCACAGAGTAACTACCAAATGCATGCACACATACACATACACATACATTCGTACACACACACACACACATGGTACACACACAGACATGGTACACACACACTCGAGTGTTGTTTTGGCTTGGACTGTTACTGCGTCAATTTGCACCTGGCCTGCGTCTGTTGTACGTGTAGAACTTTATATTTTCCTATTTTTTCTGGTTCCTTTTTGGGTTCTCGCTGCGCGCCTTACAATGAAATTTGTTTTTCAGCTTATGCAAATGCAGCAAAAGGTAAGCAATAAGCTCAGGTACGCGGCATCTACCCTCTCCCCCGTCCCTCTTCCACACACACACTCACTCGCTCACTCACTCACTCGCTCACTCGCTCACTCTCTCACTCGCTCTAAGGTAGTTTTTGTTTTTTTGTTCTGTCTACGGTCGACCACATTGCAAGCCATGTTGCAGTTGCACACTCGTTGGCCTTGATTGCCACTGTGGCTGGAAGGGTTGAGGGCACGGCGCGGTCGCAATTTCTGAAGTTAGTCAATCAGTCAGTCAGTCAGTTAGGCAGGCAGTCAGCCAGTCAGGCAGTCAGCCAGTCAGGCAGTCAGCCAGTCAGTCAACTAACCCATCAGCCAGTCAGTTAGTCAGCCAGTCAGCCAGTCAGTTAGTCAGCCAGTCAGCCAGTCAGTCAGTCAGTCAATCAATCAGTCGATCATTCAGTACATCAGCAGTCTGGATTAACTTGCATGCGGCAACGTACGCGCTGTGAGTGCCTCACCCGCATATTAATTGCAACAAAACAAATTCTCCTTGCAACCAAACGCTGGCGAAGGGAAGGAACATAAATCTTTTCGTATTTCAAAATGTACATAAAATTTCAATATAATTTTCATTTTCTTGTTTCGCCTTTCGGTTAATTCAAAAGCGGCCAAGTGGCCACGTTGCAGGTACCTACAGTGTTTCTTTTTTGTTGTTGTGGTTGTTACTGTAGTAGCTGCCACTATTGCAGTAAATGCAACCACAGTGCGCTATGTGCCACAAATGTTGCTCGCGTGCGTTGTAAGCTCATTAGACGCTTAATAAACGCTAAGCGCTGCCGCAGCAACAATAAACTTTTAACTACAAAGCAAAGCTGAACAACTCCAGATACGATATAAACAAATGTATATATCGTAAATAATAATAAAATTATATATATAATTAATTTTTTTTTTTTTTTGTATGTGTATAAGTTATTTTTTTATTAAGCCGTATTTATAGATTTATTTTCATACAAATATTGTGGACTGCTTGAAATGCAGAACGTGCAACTTGCAGCAGCAACAAAATGAGCACCAAAGGCAACAACAACAACTGCATTGCTTTTTGTCTATAAAAATTAAGTTGATTGCATTTTTCGTGAGTTTCAATTTGTTTCTTTTTCTACTCTAACAATCGAGAATGACGAAGACTTAAAATATTAAGACACACATAAAAACTAAATAATAATAAGAAAATAAAAACAATAATAAAATCTAAATAATAGTTATCAAAATTCAATCATTATCCATTTAATTATTAAATCCGTAATTAAACAGTCCTTTGATTAATATAAATTAATTTTCAAATTAAATAATATTCAATTACATAAATGTTATCGATATTTAATTTTATAAATTTTAATTTTATAAATTTTAATTTTAGAACTTTTATTATATATTTTATATATTAAAGTTATTTTATAATTTTTTAATTTAACTGAAATATTTCATATATATACATATTTTATATTTATTTTATATTTTATAATTTATTTTATTGGAAATCATTCATTATATTGATTTTATAATGCTATAATGCTTTAAAAATATTAATTTTAAATAAAATATAGCAATAATTTTTTAGAAATGTTTATATTGCAAACTTTTAATTCCAACGAAAATATTATTTTAATGGACGACATTAATTCAGTTAATTCAGTTTTTAAATTTATTTATTAAATATTTTTAAAATCAATATTTATAAAGCTGCTTTTATATTTAAAAATTAATATGACCAAATATGACAAAATTGTTATATTATTCTATTGATCAGTACATGAACCAACCAACATATTAATTTTTAAATTAAAAATCAAATTTTTTCTACGAATACATTTATTTTCTATAGCTATTTATAATATGAATATTATATATTATCATTATTTTTTATATTTTATTTTATTATTTCTTATTTTATTTTTATTTCTATATTTGTTATTTTCTTTTTTTAACTCTTTAATTTATTTTTTTTATCATTATTTTTATTTTTTTTTTATTTTTATATTTTTTTTAATTTTTTGTTTGTTTTTTTTTTTTCTTTTTATATGTATTTTCTATTTATTTTTTATTTAATTTTTTTATTCTTATTTTATTTTATATTTTATTTTTTTACTCTCATTTTAGTTTTTTTTGTGCATTTTAAAATGCAAATGCAAAAAAAAAAAGAAAGGGTATTCAATTGTCGCTCGAGCCAAATAATCGATTTTCGTTTGTTGATTTTTCTTATTGTTATTTTGTTGCAAGTAGCACAATGCTAATTGAAATGCGCAGCAAGCAAGCAACAACAACAATCACGCAACAGCAACAAACACAACATAAAAAAAACATCGTCAACAACAACAACAACAACAACAACGCGAATGGAGCATCTAAAAACTAACAAATTATTGACTGTGGCACAAAAAAGGTGTGCGAAACTTCTTGAATTGCGAATAGAGAAAACTAGTTTTGGACCTACACTTACCATGGCAAGGTTAACGGTTAATTGTACTAGTATTTAGCCTTGTTTTGGGTTTTCTTTTAACCAAAACATAAAAATAAAAAAACTATGAGCAACACAACACGAATGTTTCCCAACCCAAAAGGGGGCAAAAGATTAGAGACCTCTGAAGACCAAATGCCATGGGAAATGGGGGAAAATGTTGAAATTTAATCGATTAACACAATTCGTGCTAATCGATAGGTAATGTGCATTTCACACAACTATCGATAGGAAAATTATTATAAGATACCTTCCATATAAGATATATCTGTACCCAACAATAAAGTCCAGCGGCCCAAAAAGACACCAAAAAAAGCATCAATTTTGTTTTTTAGGTGTCCTTGAAGAACCAAAGTTTTATTATATCATCCTTTCACTCAATAAAGGATCCTTTTAGAAGTCTCGAAAAATAATTATAGTCAACCCAAAAACGAAGTTGTTTGCGTTTTTATGCAATTTAAAATTTTACTTCTCTCAATTTACGATCTTCCATATACAAAATGCCAGACTAATTGATCCTTCGTCCTGCCAGTATTATATGTACATATACATATATTTGTATGCAGATGTAACTAAAAGTCATATTTCTCGCCACTTTGCAACACGTTTTGCATGCGGCAAGTGGAAAATGACTTGTCTGCCAAAACAAAAAAAAAAAAAGAAAAAAAGAAAAAAAGAAATAAATAAAATAAAAATGAAAGAGTGTCTAGCGAATGCTGAGGGGGAGGGGGGGAAACTGAGCAAAAGACGGGGGGAGAGAGGAAAAAAACTGCAATGCGATTTTAGAGGAAAAGTTATAGCAGAATTTTTAGTCAAGTGGTGAGAGGAAGGGAGTGAGTGACGCCATTTAAATGAGCAATGGTCGACGAGTAGGGTATGTGCCACATGTCGCATGCCACCATCTACCATGCAACATGCGCCATGCACCATGCACCATGCACCATGCACCGTGCACCATGCATCATGCAGCCGCGTCCCATTCCTTGCTGCATGGACTACAAGCTGTTGTAATTTGGGCATTCGAATTGTTGACCAAACGCCTGCTGATTTTTGCTATTATGTTGTGTATGTGTGTGCGTGTGTGTGTGTGTGTGCGTGTGTGTGTGTGTGTGCGTGTGCGTGTGTCAGGCACTTTACATATTTAAGGCAGAGCAGAGTGAAGGGTGAACGGTAACATGGAAGCGACTAGGAGAATATCGGATAATTGTAATTGTTATTGTTGTTATTTATGCAACGGGCGATGGGGCAAGGACCGCAGCTGAGGGAGGGAGACGCTGCTTTGGGAAACGCGCTCTTGATGGGACGCCACTGGTGGGGCGCTGCTGACGGGGCGCTGCTGACGGGGCGCCACTGATGGGGCGCTGCTGATCGGGTGCTGTTGATGGGGCGCTGCTGATGGGGCGCTGCTGATGGGGCGCTGTTGATGGGGCACTGTTGATGCTGCATGAAATGTGCAATGCGATTATTTTGTCAATAAAAACGCGTTAAAATAATGCAAAAATTTGTAGAGCATCGACACGCGACACGCCAAGCCACACGAAAGCACCGCAAGTGGCCCAATATTGTTATTGTTATTGTTATTATTGTTGCTGTTGTTGTTGCTGTTGTTGTTTTGTTATTTTGTTGTTTTGTTGTTGTTGTTGATGCTGATGTTGGGATTTTGTTGTTCTTGCTTGTGGGTCAATCAATTTAGTTGGCAATAAAACAATGCTCTCAACAATGGTCGAACCACAAAATTTGATTTATCTAATGTGATCATATGTATGCGTGCGAATGGGTGTGTGTATGTGTGTGTGGGTGGATGGATGGGTATCGGCGTGCCGGTGTCATTGATTCAATCATATGAGCCAAACAACAAGGCAAGACCGAAGCGCTGTTAGCCAAAATGTTGGCCTCTCGTTAAATATATGAAACATGCTCGAACATAATCACAAATTGACCTTATAAATGATTCCCCAACACACACACACACACACATACAGTACCTGCAACCCAATAAACAAAGCAATTCACAGGAAAATACACTTATTGGCTTAAATGGGCACTGACTTCGAATGTGGCCAAAAAAAATAAATAATATTTTCAGATCCAACATAAGAAAAGGAAGATCAGCAAAGAAATATATCAATGTATTAGTGTGTGTGTGTGTGTGTGAGTTTGTAAATAAGTGCTTGTGCAACAGCAGACGGCCGCTTGCAACGACGAGCCATTATACTCGGGCAAAAAAGTTGATCTTTTATAGGATCATAGGGTCGACGCAGCAAATACCCTGTAAAATACAGCTAACAGAATTTATTTATTTATTTCAATTCAATATTCAATGTGTTTATTATTTTTTAATTATTTTATTATTTTTTTAAATATTTTATTATTTTTTTAATTATTTTATTATTTTTTCTTTTATATATTTTAATACATATTTTATTTTTTTTTTATTTTAATAAATATTTTGTAATTAATTTATTAACTTAATTTTAGTTAATTAAATTTGATTTTATTGATTTTATTATTTATTTTATTATTTGTTTAATTACTGACTTTATTAGTTATTTTATTATTTATTTTATAATTTATTTATTGATTATTAATTATTTTACTTATCTTTTTATTATTTATTTTTTAAACTATATTTATTATTTATTTTTCAAATTTTGTTCCTTAATTATTAGATTTATTTTATTTATTATTAATTTATTTATTTTTCTATTTCAGGTACACACTTTTATTTTCTTACTTTCAGCGCTATTGTTATTTAAATATTTACATTTAAAAATTTTTAAATTAAACTTTCGATTTTTGTATTTTTATAAAACCAAAGAGCAAGCCCGAACTTTACAAACTTAAGGGATGTCAATATATTTTTATTTATTATTGGCAGCTAATTTTCTCTGGAAACTTCAATGGATAATAAATTAAAATTCATAAAAGAGTTCAGAATAAATTATGTTTGATTTTCGAATTTTGTTCCTTTGGCAAGATATTTAAATATGTTAAATATTTTTTATAAGAAATGCATTAAACTGTTTTTATCAACTTTTGATATTTTATACTCTACATAAATTCGTTAAAAGGTTGTATCAAAGTTATAAAGAAAATATATATCTAGTAAAAATAAAATAAATAAAATAAATAAAATAAATAAAATAAATAAAATAAATAAAATAAATAAAATAAATAAAATAAATAAAATAAATAAATAAATAAATAAATAAATAAATAAATAAATAAATAAATAACAAATAAAAATAAAAATAAATAAATAATAAAAAATGGCCAAGTTTTATTAATTGTATAAAAAGATAAAGAGATTAAATATTAAATGTTAAAAGTTTACTTATAAAAAAATTAATTAAAATAAATTAAAAAATTAAGCAAATATTAAATAAAAAAAAACACGTTCAATTTAACTATTTAAATAAAAAATCAAATCTAATTACCCAAGGGTCATTTAATAGTCGAGCAAAGTATTTATTTTTTTTGGAGTAATTGTCAGTGTGTGTGTGTGTGTGAGTGTGTGTGTGTGAGTGTGAGTAAGCACATTAGTGTGTAACCTGAGAAGTTGTGCTGGCTGTGAGAAAAACTCTCGGTGACAGAAAATTCACATGCAAAGCAAATAAAACTATGGCAAAGAAAGTGGCAAAAACAGCTGCACAAACAATTTTGGCCAAGAGACTCTTCTCCGTTCTCTGTCCAATTTCTGTGTCTCGGGTCAGTTACCAGAGTATGAAAACCATACCACAGGTGCACAACGAATATTTTCATTGTTTTATATATATATTTTTCCTTTTCCTTCTTTTTTTCCATTATTATCATTTTTAAATGTATTTTTGTTTTAAAAAAAAAAACAACAACAACAACAATTCTCTTTTTGCAACTAATTGGCATTTGATACCAAAAGCTGCGATAAAATTTTTCCGACTTGCAACGTGAAATGAGAAACCATTTCCACAGTCTCTTCCCTTATCATCATCTCTCACTCCTCGCAAGCACTTGCCATCCCTCTCTATCCCACTATCTCTATCGCTGCTCCATCAGCAGTTTCCATAGAGCTCGAAATATCGTAACGTCAAGAACTTCGCAAGACCAACAAAGCATCATATTAACTATGTAAATAAATATTACCGAAATTCCTTAATGAATGAGAAGCTCTCGTGTTCGTTCATACACGATGATTATAAAAAAAAAATAAATAAATAAAAAATAAATAAATAAAAATACAAAGGATTTCAAAAAGATACGCTAAGGATGAGCCGAGTTAACATAAATATTAAATCTGACGAAATTTAAACTCAGACATTTTTTTTATCTTCCTCATTTTTAAGTTATTAAAAGTATAAATCACTTAGATATTAAATTAAAATACACAAAACTAAATAATTTATATTTTTGTATTTTTTATTAATTCATAATCTAACTCAAATTAATTTAACTTAAACTTAAATAATTTATTATTTTGTATTTTTTAATAATTCATAATTAAACTCATTTAAAAAATTATTTTTTTTTTTATTATTTAAGATCAATTTTTTATTGCTTTAAAAAATATCAAAATTTTAATATTAATTTAAATTAAATTAAAATAATAATAATATTTAAACTATTTGAATGTGTGGCGGAGATTCTTTTAATATCGATTCAAGACTTGAGTATAATTGGTAATCTATAATTATAATTTATATATTGTATATTTAAATATATCAATAGCCTACAAGGACTTGTGCAGGAGATGTGTCTTTGAATATTTCAAGGGACATTTTCATGAACAAAACAAAAAAGGATTAATTAAAATTCAATCAAAAATGTGTAAGAAAATGAATGAACGGGATAAATGGGTATAAATGGAGAGAAAATCGCATCACAGCACATGCAATGCAAATTATTCGATGATTTGATTTACGATTTGAATGTGAGATAAGAAGAAGGAGAAGAAAGAGAAGATGAGGGAGAAGAAGAAGAAGATCAAGTTGCAAAAATATGTCAATTTGTAAAGAAATGACTTGATATGAAACAAGTTTACCTACCTTTTGTTTCTTCACTAATATCTATCGAATTCAATATTATAATTAATAATATTTAATATTTTTTTAATGTAAAAAAAAACACTTGAGCAAAAATTGTTTAACAAAAATATTAAGGGATCAAATTTTGCATCCATAAATTAAAAAAACTATATTCAAAAATTCAAGTCCCTTTTGTATTAAATGAGATTTAAAGATAGTTTATGAAAATAAATAAAATAGATAATATTTACTTAGATGGAAATAAATATAAATATAATATTTATTTTAATATAAATTAAAAAACATAAGGAATCAGAAAAAGGCGAAGGATGCAGTGGAGCATCAAAAAATAAATTTTAATTTATTATTAAATTTAAATTTATTATTAAATTTAAATTTATTATTAAATTTAAATTTATTATTAAATTAAATTTAGATTTATTTTTAAATTTAGTAAGGAATGCAATAAAATCAGAAACGTATCAGGGAATATGGAATTAATCGAAGCTCAATGCAGAAATCTCTAAACGATTAAATTGATTTCAGATTCAATAGAAAAAATAAAAATAAAAAAAGGAAAAGGAAAAGGAAAAGTGAAGGAATATCTGATGGAAAGGAATCCTTTATTTTTTTAATGTTCAGGACATCAAAATGAAAATCGAAATCGAAACTTTGAATTATCAAATAAGGAAATTAATTGGGCGAGACAAAAGGTTAAAATTAAATTTATGAAAGGAACAGCGAATAAACAAATTAAATTTAATAGCTGCACTTCGAATATATATCAAATTAATAATTTTTATTAATATTAATACACGGAGCACAACAACGAAATCAATTTAATATAAAAAGAAATTAAATATAATTGAAATTAATCTGATTTGTTTTGGCTAATTATTGTGAAACCCGAGATGAAAGTGAACGAAACACATAACGTCCCAGACACAAATTGTGCTTAATATAATTAAATTTATTTTTTTTTTCATTTTTTCTGTTTCTCTCTTTTTGGATTATAAATCGTTAGCTAATTGTTAAGTTAATTGTTTAACTAAATACAAATGCATTCACGGACGACGCACCACAAAGGAGCAGCCAAGCTTTGAGGATGAAGCGTGCGGTAAGCTTCAATTTGAGCTCGTTTCATAAGCCCAGAGATTAATTATCTATAATAAAGGCTAACAAATTAGCTAGCACACACACACACACACACACACACACACACGCACTCACACGCAGTCAGACACTTTTATAAGTATGCAATAAATCGCTGGCTTTTCTTTAACCACTCCCCACTCCACATTCCCCCTGCCCCCACCCACCGACTAATCACTCAGCTTTGAGCTGAGCTCAAAGTAAGCCTCTCGAATTACACCTGAGCTAAGAACTAATTAGACATCCTAGAGAGTCCAGGTATATGCATTGGACTTTCCGTATAAATGGCAAATAAAATGTTCAGGCTTTGGTTTAATAAAGCAAAAAAGAGAGAGTAGAAGAAAGGGAGAGGAAAAGAGATAGAAATACGCATTCCCATAGCCGCAACCAGCCAGAGATTCCAATAGAAATTACTGTATTTTTCAAATACCCAGAAATCGCTTGAAAATTATTCAATTATTTTCCGATTCCATACAAAACTTTCCTAAGGACTTTGATGATTTATAACAAAATGTAAATTAAATGAAAATCTTTATAAATTACTTAATTACATTTTATTAACAATTCAATCACGAAAATCAGCTTATAAATAATAATTAATTACTTGATTTTAAACTGAATTAAAATCGTTTATTTCATATGGAAAAAAAACTTTGGATAAATAATCCTAAGTATAAAAATTATATTAATAAAAATAAAAACAAAAATAATAAATATAGTTATTATATAAAAATATAATACAATAAATATAATAATTATAATAATAATATAATAATATATTAATATAAAAATATAATAATAACATAATATAATAACATAATGTAATATAATAATTATAATAATAATAATAGTTATAATAATAATATAAAAAAAAATATATATATATATATATATGATATATATTTCTGATTTCCGATTCCGCAAGTTGCATAATTCCTACCAATCGATAGATAAAATCAATAATAAATTATTTTATTCAAAAAATTAATGATTTTTTTTGTTTTCAAAAGTTGTATTATTATCCGGCAATTAAGACTGCAAGTTAAACACAGTTTGGTTTCAACTTTGAAAATGTAATAAATTTATTTCTTTTCTCCTTTGCTTGCATTTTTCTTCTACTTTGTATCTTTTTTCGTATTTGAAAGCTGCAAAATTCATTTGTCTAATGTTTATTTTTTCCCGACTTTTATTTTGCTTTTGTTTTGCAGCTATTATTTACACACACACACACACACATACAATCCATACTTATCTGATCTGTGTGTGTGTGTGTATGCAAATAAATATATACTTTCAATTTTCAGTTTCTCTTTTGAAATTCTGCAGAAAAACTCAAAGACGAGGCTCGAGAAACAAAATCTCGTAAATGCAAGCAAAGGAGATTTTTACCTCAGCGCAGGATAAAGGATAATAATTTCAAATAGTATATTTGTATTTTTTATTTTTAAACGATACAAATGAAAAATCAGTTTAAGATTTTCTTCTTTTATTTTTCAACTACATTTCAACTGAATATCCCACTCACTCATTATCGATAATAACATTTCAAGTACTTCACTTGAAAGTTATTTTTATCGATAAATTTCCTGAATTTATTTGTTTAATACTTTTTTTTTGTGTTTCAGTTTTATTTCTAATCTCCCCAATTTGATCAACTTCCGTATTTCTAACTAACTACTGATTGTAGTCAGCTTGCATTTAGACACGTGTTAATCAAAATTACATTTTTTTGGGGTCAGTTTGTTTGGCATCGTTTGATAAGAGAAACCATTTCAATAAACAGTTCTTATCAAAAGTGTCAGCCACTGCATTTTGTCTTCAACTTAATTAAATATTATTTAAACTTCATTTATTTTTGGCCCTAACCAACCACAAGAATTTTTCAATTTAACTGCCAATAGAATTTGGACTTTTGCTCTTTTTTCCAATTAATATTCCTATTGCAGTTTCTACTTCCACCCGCAGCAAATTTCTTTACTGCTTCTGCTTCTTCTTCTTATTTTACTGCTTCTGCTTCTGTTAATCCTATCATAAAAAATGCCATCATGTGCCTAATATTCAGTTACGCTTTGAACCAGTCAAAATTCCCACGGGCTGTTTGTTTTGTACTTGTTTTCGAGACACAGGGAACCAAGCACAAAAAAAAAAAAAAATGTAAAAAAAAAAACAAAACTAAATATAAAAAAGAAACAAGAGAGAACCAAAATAAGTGGAAGAAATGAACGCAAGAAATGGATAGAGGGGAGACAAGCGACAGAACTTACCCGCGTAACATGAGCAGCTGTCCAAGTTAAATGCGGCAATGCCGAGCAGCAGCACCAACAGCAGCGTCGGCAGAGGTTGCGACGATTGCGGCAGCATTTTGAGCCGAGTCGCCGCTGCTGCTATCATTGATATTGAAGTGGTTGTTGTTGTTGTTGGTGTTGCTGTTATATTTCGTTTTGCTGTTGGATTTTTTTCGACGCGCCGCAGCGACGACGCCAACGATCGTCGCTGCCTTTCCTTCATTTGGGGCAGTTGTTGTTACTGTCTTTTCGCTGTTTATTTATTTTTTATTTGTTTTCTTTTTTTTTCTTTTTCTTTGATTATTTATTGACGTTGGGGTCTGTTGGGAAACTTTGCTTCTTTATTGTTATAGTTAAGTTGTATATATAAATTGCGAATTCTGTTTTAATTATTGAAATTTAATATATTTGTATTAAATTGCCAAGGTTTTCCTTTTTACATTAACTGCTGCTTGCATTTGGTAAATATTGTAGCTGTTGCCATTGGAACGCTGCCTGCAATAAACAACAACAACAACAATGCAGTAAAGAGAATGTCTAAGAAGAAGAGATCATGAAATACCAAAAGAGCACAAAAAAAAAAAAAGAAGAAGAAGATGGAGTAGCAGAAGAAGACGAGAACAAATGTTAACGTCAATTTGATCTACCACTACGCTTTGTGCTGTCATTCGCACCAAAATCCACTCACTCACTCACACACACATACACGCACACCTGCCGCAGGTAGAAATGTGAACAAGAGCGCCGCGCCAGAGAGCAAGAGAGCGGCAAACGATCGACTCAGCGCGGCAGCGCAAATGCACGCCAAGCCAAAGTCGGCGGAGCAGTCAGCGTTGCTTAAATGGGAATTATGCTTCTTCTTCTTTTTCTTCTTCTTCTTATTTCTTGGCTGTGTTGTGGCTTTGCTTAAACCCTTTTCTTTTGGCTCCGTCTGTCGACTGGTTGCAAGAACTTGTTTTTCTATGCAATTCTTCTTTTAAAGTTTTGCTTGCTCCCACACAAACACACAGATACACTCGCACACTCTACACTCAAATACACTTAAGCAAAAGTTTACACAAACATACGTAGACATTCATGTCAAATGGGTTTAAAATTTTTGTTATTAGGCATAAGCATCTTTGCATCTTTCGAACGGCTTGAATATCGCATGCATTCATTTTTATTACACACAAAGCGCACCAGAAAAACACTTAAAAAAAAAATATATAAAACGAACAAAAATATTGAAAGATCATTGAGCGCTGCCGACGATCGACGCGCAAGCAGCGAGAATACACACATCAAACATACAACGTTTTTTATACCAGCTTCGTTTTGGCTCTGCTTTCGCACAAACTACGACTACGACTACGACAACTTCAACGACGACGCGGCGACGGCAAGTACAACGACGACGACGACGACGACATGCACATCAAACACCACCGTTCAGAACGCGCGCACAAAACAAACTGAAATACCAAGTAAGCAAAACAAAAAGCAGCAACGCCAAAAGTTGCTGAGTGAGTTTCACTTAACATGAAACTGTTATGTTATTGCTCTGTACACTTTGCAAATCTGATGTTTAACTCAAATAAACTGCTAAGTCGCTGTCATTTACAACTCAACATCGATGTTAACTCAAAATGGTTCTGCTGTTGCCAAGCCAAACAGTGCAACAAAATGAATGGAAATGCCGATGAGTAGGCAACGAGTGGAAACTTAAAAGAATATATATTAAATAACATTTAATATGAAAATATTTATAACTTAAATAATTTGATTTATTATATATTCTTTTTTCAGGGAATTTTAAATTAAACGGTGACAAAAAATAATTCAATTTTATATTTATATCTACGATGGGAGGTTATATATTCCCTACATTTTTTTTTTTATATTTTTATATATATATTTATATGTATAATTTATTATATTTATGTATTTTTAGTCTATAAAAACTAAAATAAACACGTTTATTCACAACATTCGACTCGGCCAATTTGAGTGTAATGAATTTTACATTGAGTCATTCCATACTTGCACCACTGTGGCGCAACAGTTGCTCCCTGAATGTATGCACTCGACTCAAATATGAACTCAGTTGATATGAAATCGCACTCAAGTGGATCGTGAGTAGTAGCTTGCAGTGACGGTTAAATTTCAAATGTATGGTAACGGTAAATGGGAAATGCATGTTAAAAGTAAAATAAAATTATCAAATAAATATACAAAAGTTGGCGACAGTTAAACACTCCTTGGCTTTGGCCAAAACTATGAATCCTTATACAATACTATGTCTATGAGACTGTGTGTGTGTATATTTTTGTACGTGTATGCCACAGATTGCATATATGTGCATGTGTGTGTGTGTGTGTGTGTGTGTAAGCAGAACATGTAATTTAATTGCATTTGCAAATTATGCGCGATGTTCGGCGAGACTTACATGAGTGTGTGTATATGTGTGCGCATACATGTTCATTTATGTTTTCGTTTACGCATGTGGATATGTAAATACAAACATAATATGCGTTTTTTAATGCGATGCATGTGTATGTGTTTATATGCTATGTGTATGCAGTTCAAAATGCACTTAATATTATTGTACGTTGGAACATATCCCATACATATGAATGCAACTATATGTGAGAGAGTGTGTGTGCGTGTGTGCGTGTGTGTGTGTGTTTGTGTATGCCCGCGAGTCTTGCTAGAGGTCAGCACAACTTCGTCGCCTGCCAATTAAAACTTTTTATACGCTGCGGCGATTATACATACACAGGCGCATAAGCGCTCAAACATGCAACTATTTATCACATACACATGCACATATGTGTGCATACGTGTGCGCACACTTGTGTGTGCGGCTTGCCCCAAGTAACTTATTAATGTGATTTTAGTTAATTAACAACAACAATTATACACACACACACACACGAACACACACACGCACACAAATCCATGCGTATAGACAGTAAAGGAGTGTGAAAAACGGAAGTTAATAAAGTATGAATGAGAGTTTGTCCTTTTATTCGGCTTTATTTGGCTTTTTTGCTTCATTTTATTCAAAAAGTGCAAAATGCTTTTTCGGTCAGACAAAACACACACACACACACGCACACGCACACACACAACAATATATGAGCTGACTGTAAATTTGATTTACATAATGCATTTGCATTTGTTAACTTACGCTTGAGCTTGTACTCAATGCTTAATGTCAGCTACTCTGCTACTTTTCCACCCTCTTCCCTCCCCCCACTCCCCTCTCTCCTCTCTCCTTTTTCCACCTTATCATTCGTTTATAATGGAAGCCAAGCGCCAAGCGCTCCCACGCATCGCTTTGTTTTGAGCACGTTTATCCTCGCGCAACAAGTTGGCACGACGACAGCGTCTGTCTCTCATTTTGTCTATGAATGTGTGTGTGTAAGCTTTTTTCGTCTGCTTTGTATGTAATTGTGTGTGTATGTGTGTGCGTGTGCGTGTGTGTGCGTGTGTGTGTGTTGCTTAGGCAAACAAATCAAAAATACACGTATTTTGAGTTGACGCTAAAAAGCGTTGCCTGCCTTTAGGGGCGCCATAAAAAGGAACTAGTCTGAAACCCAAGGCTGCAAAATCAAACGTAATTTTTTTTTTGTGTCTAGAGAAAGGATTGAAAGCTACTCAAAAAGGGGAAATAATAAAGTACCGCTGCTTAATTTAAGTCGTCATTAGGGATAATAAAGTTGAATTTAAAATTCATTTCATTTTAGAGTAGAATTAAAGTTTGATTCTAAAGGAAAACTCCGTCGAATTGCAGTGCCACCGCAATGTCTTTTTTTGTAAGGTAAGCCGTTGATTTGATTATCCTTGTTGCAGACAATGTCGAAAGGATTGTCCTTTGAAGCTCTCATGCACTCAGCTGAGTGATAAGTCTTTGTATAGACATACGATGTATGTGAATGCAGGGTTCCAACTGTAAGGCTCCTCTCCTCTATAGTGGCCAGTTAGCGGTATTTGGAGCCCCAGCAGATGCAATCAGAAGGCGGTGAGCACTAACTACATTTCACTAATGAAATTGTGATGTGCTTTGCCGCCGGGAGCTGCATCAATTGAATGCGTTCACATAAGCTGAGAGCTGAGACCTGAGAGCTGAGAGCTGAGAACTGTGAGCTGAGACCTGAGACCTGAGAGAGTTGGGTGAACTTGTCAATGCCCGCTTAATGGTCACATGGGCAACGATACGTAATAGTCCTTGATACAGTTACAGATGAACTCCAACGATTGTTTCCGCCTGACTGCTTGCCCACCCATACAGAAGTCAAGGGTCAAATTGATTTGAAATGAGCTTTAAAAATTATCCAGTAAACAATCAACAGAAGTAATCCTTTCGATATGAACGTGAACATATGCGAGTGAGCGCACTGGTTATATGTGTCATCGCGTTGAACTTCAAAGGTATCCTTGCACATCACTTCACGTCTATGGCTCTGTGGCAACTAAAGGTGTTCTCTTCCAATCGTGGTCTCCATTCAAAACACTCCCCCCTCACAGCTTGTTGGCACATTTCATACAAACTCCACAACAAGTCAGGTAAAAAACAGCAGAAAAATTTGAAAGCCTCAACAAGTCGACATTTTTAATACACTTCCCAATAAATAAATAAACTCTAAGAGTCCTTCCATTTCAACTTGACTTATTACTTTTAAGAGTTTTAAGCATTGATTTTTTTTTAATAATTAATTAATTAATTTAATAATTTATATATGTACAAATAATATATATATATATATATTTATTTCTTTAATTAATTAATTAACAAAAATATTATTATTTTTCTTTGGCTTAGTCTTTTCAATAAATTTATTAAATTTTTTAATAAATATTAATATTTAAATAAATAATTTAAATGATCGCTAGGCACTTGTTATATGCTATAAAATAAAATTAAATAATAAAATAAGACTCCACATTTGGTCTTTTTTTTTTTTAAATGAAGATATTAAAATAAAAAAATTAAATTATTTAAATTGTGTTGTTTGAGCTTGACAAAATTTAAAAAAAATTATTAGCTGCAAATTCATATTTATTTATTAAATAAATAAACAAAAAAAAGTTTTCCACTGCACTAAGCTGTTTTTAATTTAATTATAATAATAATATTAAATAAAATTAAAATTAAAATAAATTTTTATGGTCTTTAGGGAACATTTCTCACTAATAAGAAGCTAAGCCTGAAGTAAACTAAGCTTGAGGTTCCATCAAGCGAGATGACATAGTGAATATGATTGTCCTTAGGGTATCAATGAGAAGCTAGCTTCATAGCAAACACTGCAAACAGAGCTCATCGGATAACAGCAGCTGTCAAATTTATTTGCGCGTGAAAATGCAATGGCAACATGTGCCATGCCACACATCCTGCTGCAAGCTGTCCACTACTTGCCACCCGCTACCCGTTACCCATTATCCGATACCCGATACTCGTTACCCGTTACCCGTTATCCACAGCCCACTGTCGCTCACCGTTGCCCACTCACCGATATCCAATGCTGTCATCTCCGTTCAGAATTGCATGTCCCAATATCCCATATTCCCATATGCCCATGTCCCCATATCCCAATATCACCACATATTCACATATCGATGGATTCACATATCCCGTACCCCGTAATCCGTAACCCGTAGCCCGTAACCCGTAGTCCGTAACCTGTAGCCCGTAACCCGTAGTCCGTAACCCGTAGCCCGTAACCCGTAGCCCGTAACCCGTAGTCCGTAGCCCGTAACCCGTAGTCCGTAGTCCGTAACCCGTGTCCTGCACTTGGAGCCCTATACTTCTAGCTCCTAACTCCTGACCATTCCACTTGGGGAGCAACAAGTGCGTAGAGGGACACGACATGGCGATAGTATTTGGTAGACATTGCTTCATACAGTTGACATGACGTTGGAATGTCCTCGGCTCCTTTTCCATCTTCCGCACTCCCTTCCTTCATTGATGGGCGGTGCAGGATCTCGTTTTGTTCAAAGTTTTATTGTCGTGCAATGAAAATCACATGCATCGCACTTGCCAAGGACTGACCCTTGGACCGTTCAGCTATTTGACAGGACATAAGCTAGGAGTTGGCGCCATATGTCGACGCAAAGGATACGCACCAGGACACTTTTGGCTAATCGAATTTAAATTGCACTCAAATGAAGCGCATCAGACAAATGCAATTGGCAATCTTCTCTGCTTGCCCCTTTACCCATTTTCCCATTTACCCATTTTCCCATTTACCCATTTTCCCATTTTCCCACTTTCACATTTTCCCATTTACCCATTTTGTGTTGAAAGTGTTGTTGTTGCAACTGCCACTGCATCAGCCACTGCAACTACCACTACAACTGCCACTGCAACTGCAACTGGAGTTGCTTCTTTGTGTGGCAAAGGCAAAAGCTCAATTCGATCATCTGCATAATGCAAACGCCTTTCTATTATGTGTGCGTGTGTGTGTGTGTGTGTGCCTGTGTGAATTTGCGTGTGATTGTCCGTGTTTGTGTTTGTGTTTGTGTGTGTTGTGTTGGTGTTGCTGTTGACATAACATGAGTTGTGGGCTTAGTATAAGCTATTGTTAATTTGACACTTATCGATAAATGAAATCGCTTTTGGCTACAAGCCCCCTTCCCTCCCTTCCTCCCTTCCTTCCTTCTCCCGCCTCCCTCCTTCCCATTCACCATTTCTCCTTCCATCAGCCATCTGCCAAAGTCCTCGTCAACCAAATTGGGGTCCTTAACACGTGACCCTCAAGTGGATTGAATTTGTACTTGGAAAGTGCTAACCAATCATTTGGATTATGTTTCAAATCAAGTGACATATTGATGAATAACATACACATACTCACACACACACTCACACACACACTCACACACACACATACACCAGTTAACATGTGGTAAGGCTATCAGAATGACAAAAACAATTAATAAAGGACTGACTTTAGGTGTCAGGCTTCTAACCTTAAAGCTAAGTAAAAGCTCAAGATTTTAAGCCGCTATTTTAAAATCCCATTATCCTGCGTCCTCCACAGTCAGTTTACTTTATCTTTAATTATAATTTTCTTAAATTAATACTGGTTTCCTTAAATTAAAAAATGTCTAACTTCCTTAGTTTCCTGAGTTTTTATTAAATCATATCTGAAATTATGATGATCATAAAAAATACAAACTTAAAATAATAAAAAGTTATAAATAAATCAAAAATAAATTTTCAGTATTGATAATTTTCAAAATTTGGAATCTAACAAAATTTGATTAGAAGAAAACAAGATATTTTTTAAAAAATTTGTATAAGTTTTCGGTAAAAAAAAGTTTTTTAAATATTAAAGAAATTTTTGATAACGAAATTTTTTTTAGTAAAAATAAAAATTGCCAAGTGGTTAAATTGATATCTTAACTTAAAAGATTTAAAGTCATACCTTAATTTTTGGAATAACCAAAATTCATTTATTCCAAATACAAATAAAAAAATTCTTAATAAATATATAAAAAAATATAAAAAAAAAACTATTTAAACATTTTTGCTGATTTTTTTTAAATTAAATTTAGTTAAATTCATTTAATTTAATTTCATTTAATTTCATTAATTTTCTTCATAAAAAAAATAAATAGTAAAATAAAAATAATAATAATAATAATAATAATAATAAAAATTAAAATTTGTTTAAAGAATATAAAAAAATAATTTGTTTATATTATTTATATTATTTCTTGTGATTATTTTGATAACATTATTAAAAAATAATTTATTATTTATATAAAATTATTATTATTATTTTATTTTATTATTATTTTTATTATTTCAAATCAACTTTATTTATTTTCGTTCAAGAATCAACTTAGTCTTAAAAAATATTTGACTGGGGAAATGCTACTTGTATTTAGTTAAATAATAAAGTTTAAAATTAATATGTTATATTGCCACAACTACTCAAATATTATTAAAGAATTTATATACAAGTAAATATTTTTTAAATAAATCCCTGTGTGTTCTTTTAAAATTTAATATTATACGCCAAAAACTGACTTCGCATCTCAGATTTCGATAATAATAGAATTAACGATGCCTTCCCATCCGCAAACATTCCCTTCCCCCTGGGAAGGGTCTCATTTCCCAACTGTTCGTCTTCCCCAATGTCCATCTTTCCCACTGTCCGTCTTGCCCACTGTCCATATTTCCCACTGTCCATCTTCCCCACTGTCCGTCTTTCCCACTGTTCGTCTTTCCCACTGTCCATCTCCCCACTGTCCGTCTTTTCCACTGTCCATCTTTCCCACTGTCCGTCTTTCCCACTGTCCATCTTCCCCACTGTCCGTCTTTCCCACTGCCCATCTTCCCCACTGTTCGTTCCGATTTCTGCTTCGCTTCTCTGCCATCCTTCCCCCCTAATAGTATCAATATAATACATTTATTGCTACCGACCGCAACATGAAGCAATGGAGTTACTTTCCTCCTTTCTGCTTCCATTTTCCGGCGTTCTTTCCTTTCTTTTCATTCCTATTTTTTTTTTTTTTGGCGGGGCAGTGAGCAGCTGCATTGCGACAAGTTGCCGTTGCACGTTCCATCAACTGGTGTCCAATTTGTTATGGACAGGTAAAAATGGCGATGCACGGCAACATAAATCACGGGCAACGACGGTGCACGGCGACGGAAGAGCCTGAAGACCAAAGCAGATGGACGTAGACAGAGACGCAAATGGAGATGGATACAATGCAAGGGATCTAAAGAAGGAGCAAAAGGGAGGAGCAAAGCAATGGCGACAGCGATAGCAATGAAGATAGGATAAGGGATGGGTTACACCCTGTTGCTGTGCCGGGAATCCTGGTCAATGGCGCTGTGTGCCATTGTAACCGTTTGTCAATTATGTTTCGCATGCAGTTAAAACGTTGCATTTCCGAGGACGACGCCAGGAACAAAAGGCGGCCAAAACAAAGGGCTGCAAAACGGATGGACGGGTGGAGACTGGGAGATGGGGTTGGGGTTGGATAAGTTGTGGGGGGGAGGGGGAGAAGGCGAATTTGTGGAGACGTTGAATGTGGGCTGCAAGGTAGTGCCGCTACCATTGCAGCTTTAGCCGTTCCTGCCACTCCTGCCACTGCTCCTGCCGCTGCTCCTGCCACTCTTGCTGCTCCTGCCGCTGCTCCTGCCACTCCTGCTGCTCCTGCTGGCAGACTTTTGCCTGACCGGAAGTTTGCACTGACATTCATTACCATAATTCACAACAGCTTAAAACATTTATGTGGCTGCTGCTTACGGCCACGCCTACTCTTTGCCACCTCAAAGGCAAAGGCACTGTGCACTGTGCACTGTGCACTTGTGTTTGTTGTTTGTTGTTTCTGTTTTTGTTTGTTGTTTCTACTCTTGTTGTTGCTAGCCTTCTCTGTGCTGGATTATGTGCCCCGACATGCAAAAAGGGATAATAAGGGAACTTGAAAATTTGTTGCAATTATTTTAACTGCCTGGGAATTGCCTGTCCAACTAGCCAAACACCCCACAAAGCAGTTAGCCCAGCCCATCCCCAACCAACATCCCCTGCCGCCCGTACTTAATACACCGCCTGACCTAAGTGCTTGTAAAACTTGCCCCTAAAATGGACGCCACTGTTGCAAGTTGCACTTTACAACTTGTTTTGGGCGTCTTTTTGTGCTTTCAGTGGGCCGCGCGTTAAGCCGACGCCAGAAAGCTGCACCGCCTGCCCTTCCACCTCTTGGGCAGGACTTTATACCTTTGCTGCTCCTTCAATTCCTTAGCCACCTCTTCATCTCCGTTGCTCACTTGGCGCCCAAAAAAAAAAGGATGTCAATTCTCGGAGTCGCCCAAAAATTAAAAGAAAACACACACACACACACACACACATTTTAGTGGAACTCAAGTTGCCAATGTCGTCTGAAAGTTAGACATGTGCGAAATGCCCCATAAGTTTGCGATCTTAACGGAATTATCTGGATTGTCTATGAAAAACAACGGTATTTTTTATCTGAAACTCAAATCGAAACTGTTCAATTTATTTTCAAGCTTAGGAGAGAGTTTTTAATAAGTTTTGCAATTAAATTAAGGAATCCAAAGTAATTTTAAATAAGCTCCAAATTTTAAATAAATTAATTTACCCAAGATTCAAAATACAATTAAAACCATGTTAATTAAAACAAAAATATAAAATAAAATAAATCAAAATTAAACCATTTTATTTGATAAAAAAAATAAATACAAATTTTAATCATATTAATAAAGTAATTATAAAAAAATAAATAAAAAAAAAAACAACTGTCTTATTGCGTTTATTTATTTACTGAAATCAATTAATGGCAAATAAGAAGGAAACAAATGTTAAAATTTAAAATAAAAAAAATAATTTTTATATTAAGATCAGAGGAAAAGAAAGAGAAAGAGAGAGAGAGAGAGAGCGAGCAAAGGAAACACACAAAGAGAAAAATTATAAAAAACAACAAAAAAATTTTATTTATTTTTTTTTTTTTTTTTGGAAAGAAATGGAGGAAAACTTTATAAAATCATGAAAATGGCTACATAAATATTTTCCTAGACTTTTCCATTTCCTACCTTCAAATTACGTTTTCCTTTTTACCTATCTAAATTTTATTAAAATTTTTTTTATTTTTGAAGCTTCGAGTTAAAAGAACTTTTAAAACATTTCATATTTCAATTATTTCTCAAGTTTCCTGTTGCTCCTCTTGCCACCCTCTTGTGGCACCAACCAAAAAAAAAAAAAAAGGAAAGATTCACCTCGTGGTTGGGTTGGCGGGTGAGGGGGCGGTTGTGGGTGGATGCCACGTGGGCTAACGGTGACGTTAATTATGCAGATGCCTGAACAATTGGAACGCTGTCTGTTTTTATGGCCACAGATTTATGAGCAGCTAATTCAGTAAGCTAATTTGTTTGAAACTTGAATACAGAAGAAGCTGCCACCAGCCACCTGCCATCTGCCACATGCTAGCTGACAACTTGCCGGCTGCCGGCTGCCGGTTGCTGCTTGCTGCTTGCCGGTTACCCATTTACCCGTCGCCCGTTTTCGTCTGTCAGCTTGCCACTCCCACTCCCACTCCCACTCGCACTCCCTTCCTAATTCCCAACCTTTGGTATGCAGCCCGCACACCTCATCTACCCACCACCACTTGGCAGCTGTCACCTGTCGGCATTCACGAAGCAACTTGTGACAACTTGATGCTCCAATGTTGCAGCTTGATGCTGCGAGCAGTGCTGCAAGTTTGTGCTGCAGCGTCATATTTAATGGGAATCCGGAAAAGATGTGCGAGTTGTTGCAACTGTTGTTCGGACATGGACGTGGGCCGGCAGTTTCACACGCATGTAATTCCATATGCAAATGGAGCTACACTGTTGGCGGCTCCTCCACCAGCCAATGCAGTCGTTCGTGTCCTGCGCGCATCTAGAAGCTGGCTTATCTGTGCCACAAAAGTGCAACCACACACTGAACACTGCTGCCTGGTACAAGTGTGTGTATGTGTGTATGTGTGTGTGTACGCGTGCGTGCGTATATGTATTTGTGTGCCAGGTGCAATGAAAACGAAAACGAAAATGAAAATGTTTGCAAATCAAAAGGCGAACCAACACGAGCCTAACGCTTCATTCTCAGGCTCTCAGTCTCCCAAGCTCCCAGACTCCCAGACCCACAGTACCCCCAGACCCCCAAGCTCCCAAGCTTCCAAACTCTCAGGTTCTCGGGCTCACAGGCTCACAGGCTCTCTGGCTCCTCGGCTAAGCTCCGCCAGCCATCCGCTGATGAAGAATATCTGAATGGTGGGTGACTGGTGGATGTTTGCGGATCGTGCCTCTTGGTGTGGAATGGGTGGATTTTGTGGTTGTGGATCAGTGGGGAGCAAGGAGTGTGGAGTATGGAGTGAGGAGTGAGGAGGGTTGGGGTGTTCAGGGATGCCGCTGGCGTAGAGGTGTACACAATAGTAACACGTATTCATTTCAAGCGTTTTATGCGTTGCTCGCTTTTGTTTTTACTGCCTTGTCCTCCATGTCCACACGGCCTGACACAGTTTTTGTTGGCTATTCTCTGGTTGGCATTACAAACACAAACGCATATTCACGCGTTTATACACACACACACACACACACACACATACATATGCGTGTTGCCTACACTATGTGCAACGTCGACGGACACTTTTAACTGCCTCTGTCGCTGCCACTGCCACTGCCTCTGCCACTACCACTGCCTCTGCCACTGCCACTGCTTCTGCCACTGCCTCTGCCACTGCCTCTACCACTGCCTCTGCCTCTACCACTGCCTCTGCCACTTCCTCTGCCACTGCCTCTGGCTCTCCCTCTGCTCTATCCTGAACAGCCTGAGCAGCCTGAGCAGCCTGGATAGCCTGGACATCCGACCGGTTGCCTTGGCGTGCCAGCGCGCTGACAGTAAATGCTGAAAATTGAGTGCAACTTGTCGTAACTTTATTCCAAATATATGCGGAAAGGACTAACCAGACAATGCACAGCACACACACACACACACACACTCACGCATACAATATATATACATACTCATACACACACACACAGCAGTGCACAACATCATCCTGTGATATGCCTGCCAGTGCGAATGGCCGCGGCGCGCAGTTAACTTTGCTGGTACAGGCGACAAAAATGTCACATTTAAATTTAAACATCACACAATTTAAGCAGTCCAAAAATATAAATAAATAATGAAAAAAAACGTGAATATTTAAATTATAAAGATCAAAGAAAATAATAAAAATGATTTTTAGAATGTAAATAAATAGTTAGAAGGTAATAAACATTACTTAGATAATTGTAGCAAATAAAAAAAAACAAAAATAAAAATTAAAATAAAAAAAAATAAATTAATTAATAATTAAAAATTATTAAGAACTAATATAATTAGTTAAGAGATATAAAAAGTTATTATAAAATAAATTTTTTATTTAATTTTGTTTAGATGTAAAAAAAAATAATTAAAATTTAAAAAAAAAAAAAAAAATAATTATCAACAAAGTAATTAAAACAATAATTAGTTAACTACTAATGTTAAATTAATAATTGTTACTGTGAGGCAGTTTTTTCTATATTTTACTTATTTTTTGGATTATTTAAATAAAATTATTAAAGCATTAACTGTAAGGCTGACATCCTTTTTTAAAAATAAAAATATTCTATAATATATAAAATATAAATAATTTTAGAATAATAAAAATTTGGAATAAAAAAAAATTTAAAAATTTGTATGTATAAAAACTTTGTTTTGCACAAAAATCAGTAAAATATTTAAAAGTTTTTATTTGCTATAGAAATATTTGCTACGATTTAGTCTCCTGACCCACTACACGTGTTAGCCTACAGAACTGTGTGTGTATTTGTGTGTGTGAGTGCGTGGTGACTGCATGTGTGTGTGTGTGTGTGTGTTGGTGTGTGTGTGACGTTAAGTGTTTTGCAACAAAGTTTTTGCGTGCTTTTGTCTGACGACTGCCGCTTGGTGGCCCATTCCTGCAGCCATATGAAAGCATCCATTGGATCCCCGAATTACGAAGTCAGAGAGACTTGCTCGTTCATTCCACCTCGTCCACTGCTGTCGCTGCTGGTGCTGCTGCTGCTGCTGGTGCTGCTACTGCTGCTGCCACTGACGCTGCTTCATCTTTTAGCCATGTCTGCGTAAGCCCAGTGGTTGACTGTTAACTGTCGCCTATCAGCCAACGAGGCAACCAACCAGACAACCAACGATCCAGCTAGTCAACTCTGTGGCAAATATGCATGTGAGTGGAGGAACGAAGAGCAGTTGAAGGCAGCAGAGGCAGCAGAGGCAGCAGAGGCAGCAGAGGCAGTGGAGGTGGAGGGTAGGGGGTAGTGGAAGAAAGAGCAGCTACAGAAAGCGGTGGAAAGCTGAAAGCTTATTGCTGCTTGGGCTGTAGTCATAAGTTAACAGGAAAATTGTTTAAATTTGATGCTGCAACATAATAGCGATAGCCCGATGTTGCACATTGCCAGTGGCAGGTTGCAATAACATGGCTTCAACTTAAAGCTTAGCTTCTTCATGCCCACAAACACAATCACACATACAGACATACACAAACTCACGGGCCATCAATTGGCAATCAATGAGTGCTGCACACACTACATTAGAATCAATAGTCTCCAAACTCCACTTATAATAGTTCTCCTAACTTCAGCAACAACTACAACTACAACTACAACTACAACTACAACTGCAACTACAACTACAACTACAACTACAACTACAACTACAACTACAACTACAACTACAACTTCAACTTTAACTTCAGCTGCAACTTCAGCTTCTGCCTCGGTCAGAGCTCCCACCTCATTACCATTCCAAACTTCAGCCCGGCCTCAGTTCTAACTCCAATTGCAACTCAAACATCAGCCACACCTCAACCTGCAACCCTCAACCCTCAACCCTCAACCCTCAACTCTTCACCCGCACACACCTACCACTCCCCCATCAGCAGTAACAATAAATTGCAAACATTTCCACTTTTGCCGTTGACTTGGACTACTGACTCGGTGATTGGATGATTGCCATGACATGAACGCCGTCTGCTGGTGCTAAGTATCAATAACCACCAATGCAGGCAGTGAATTGATGTGCGTCTGTATGTGTGTTCTAATGTACGCGCGCGCGTGTGATTGTGTGTGTGTGTGTGTGTGTCAGCATGTCTTTTAAGGACGTTAAGTGCAACGTGTATGACCAGTCAGCCATTTGATTTCATTTGCCATTTACTTTAGTTACCGCTTTGCTTTGGACTTACCTTCAATGACAAGATTGACGCGTTTCTTGCACGCAATTAACGCGTGTCCTGCACAGAACTTAGCGGACATAACAAAAAAAGTCTAGCGAGAAAATTAAGGATTCCATAGTTTGGAGTCTAGAGCCAGAGGATATATGTAAGTGCTTGCTCCAGGCGCTTCCCTTGTACCCAATCGTGCATTAAACGATTTTTCTTACGCTTTGCTGGCACAATTTTTTTTTTTATGCATACCAAAGACTAATATTTGCTTTTTTCTATCTATCTTTTTTTATTTTTTTTTTTTTATTTCGACTCCTTAGGTTTCATTTGCTGTTTTTATCCTTTTGTTGTTTTTTTTCCTCCGCCCCCACCCCCGCCCGCACCATACTTTTTTCCCATTTTTCTCATTTGAGTTCTTTTAGTTGGCTTTCTTTGTGCTGCCTAGAATTCCAGCTTATAAAGCATACAACTCACAGAGCCGAGCACAACAACAAAGTGTTCGTCTTTCGTTTGTATCCCAGCAGCATAAGTATCCCAGTCCTATAGCTGTACCCATAACTATAGGTGATGCCCCATGCCCCATGCCCCATGCCCCATGCCCCATACCCCATTCCTCATATCCCATTCCTCATATCCCTTATCTCATACTCGAATATCCATTCTCAATTCTCCGTTTCACATCCCCAATCCCAATCCCTTACAGCATCGAATGTATGTACATCACCCGTGAAGGCGACTTCTTTGAGTTTGCATATCCTTGCTTGGCAACCAATTTGAATATAGTTATGTCTATGAAATAGAGAAGAAAAAAAAAAAAAAAAGGAAGACCATAAACAATTTTTCAAATGCATGCATTTTCATATGCCCTTGCCGAAATGAAGGAAGCGATTCATATGATTCTCTTTACCAAAAAGCAATAATAATTAATATCAAGCACTAGTCAAAAGGCAAGATATATAACAGCATATAGGATATAGCAGGACAGAAGGGGAAATAAATTCATCGAATTGAAATGAATTTCAAATTCATTTTAAGTCTACGAATACCACTCATAAGCGAGCCTATTATTCAGTTGCTTTCACAATGTGTACAATGGGCAATGTTGATGCCTTTGACGTGAATCAATCCATATAATGCATATTCGTTTATGAATCTGACGCATAAAAGGGTTGAGCGAATCCTTTCATTAAAACAAAAGGAGGAAAAACGGCGTTGCGCTGCCAAATTTAACGGACACTGCGAAACCAAATTTGAAAAGTTTCATCCTCCATGCGCTTCATTTTCAAATGAATTCTATTTTTCAAAAAGTCAACACTCAATAAATATTTATTTAATTAATTAACTTTAATTGAGCTGTAATAATTTCACTATTTTTCAAATATTTTTTTAAATTTTAACTTACTATATTTTTTATTTATTTTCTATTTTTGATAAAGTTAAATGTAAGAAAAATTTTAAAAAAAGGAAACAAAATTTCTAAATTATAGATAAAAAAAAAGAGCTTCAGAAATAATCCAAAAATAAATCCAAATAAGACTCAATCATTCAGGATTAATTTTTACAGGATTAAGCGCAAATGTTGTAATATAAAAACGTTTACGAATATGACACAAAAAGAAACAAGTAAACTAAGCCTTTTAGTAACTGGAAAGCACTTAAAGCCCAGACAAAGAATTTTGTCTACTGAGTTAAAAATTGGTTACAAAAATACAAAAATAAAATCCTCTCGAAATTTTGCATATTTATAAAATATTAAAACTCTCTCGAAATAAAGCAGAGACATGAGAAACGAACAAGTTAATCGAGTCGCCGTATGTTAGGGTATATGCGAAATCAAAGAGTATTGTGGGCAAGGATCGTGCTGTGAAGGGAAAATGCGGACGTCATGTAACGCAATAACAATGCCAGTACAATATGAACAAACAATACAATTGGTCTTTGAGCTCACAGGTGCACAAAATGAACAACACCCAAGGAAATAAGAATTTTTGAGTCCTTTGTTGTGAACTGCAATCATGATGAAAACAATGTCCTGGAATGTATGCTTTGACCAACATGTCAATGATATGAGCTCCATGGACATCTCTTCACTTGTGCATCGGACTCTTATTAAATATTTTATCATACATTTTTGAAAATATTAAATATTTTTACAAATTTTTCATATTCAAATTAAATTTTATGTAACTGTAAAGAAATTGAACTTAAATACAATTTTTTGCTTCTCCAGCACTAAAATACAATATTTAAAGAAATAGATTTAATTATAGAATTTAAAAGGACAAAACCATTATTAAAATATTTTATTTAAGAAAAACTGTTTTATTTTTGAATTTCACGTTTATTTTCATTTTATCCTTTGGGAGGATTATAAATATGAGCTTAGGAAAATCTTATGAAAAGGATACGCTTCAGCTATACTGGTAATCGAATCTGTGAGCTTCTATTTTATGGGATCAGTGTAATATGTAGGAAATTTTAGTAAACTTATTAAACGCATAAACTAAGTCGCACAGACACACACACACATGCACACACTGTTGCATATGCACTTGAGTAATATATAAAATAATTATAATAAAAACAATAAATAATATAAAGTAATGAAAATGAATCATAATAATAATAATTTTAATATTTATAATTTATATAATTATAATATAATTTTTTTATTTATTATTTTTATTATTTTTTTATTATTATTATTATTATTATTATTATTATAATTATACTTTTTATTATTATTATTAGTATTATTTTTTTTATTATTATTATTATTATTATTATTATTATTATTATTATTGATTTTTTTTAATTTATATAAATATTTATTATTATTTATTTTTTAATTAATATTATTACAAGTCTTACAAATCTCCTTTTTTAATAAACTCTTACCATATGTTGTAAAGAAAAAATCAGAAATGAAACCAACTTCTAAAAATAAAAAATATATAAAACTAAAATTCCGCTAACAATAAACAAAAATAAATTAATTTTATAAAAAAAATCCCAACAGCATCAAAGTAAAAAAATATATCGAAATGGAAAAGGCAAAATGCAATCAAGTGATAACTGACAGAAATGCGAGCGATTGATTTAAGGTCCTGTTCCTGATCTATTCAAATATATTTCGTCACATATTGCAAAAAAAAAGACATATATTGTTTGTAAGCAGCTTGTATCCTGGAAGTACATTGCATGAGTGAAGAGAAGTGACGGACTTGTTGATGGACCTTCATATGATTTTCTACCTTAGAATGAGTCATTTTTGATTAAATCGAATAAATTTTAATTAATAAATATTTATAAATGATTTTTCATTTATTTTAAATTTTATATACCTAAACCTCTTTTACAATTGAAAGGTAATTTTTTTATAATTTTTATATTTTTGTAAGAGTTTATAAATAAATCAACAAAAATATATAAATAACATAAATAAAAGCATCAATAATTTATAAATTTTTTTTTGAATTTATTTTATTCAAAAGAAATTGAAGAATTATATTTAGCCACTGTAATGTTTATAAAAAAAACGCAAAAGAGCCTGACTTGGATAAAAAATATACAATTGATAATTATAAATGATTTACATGTATGGAGATAAGAGAAAGTAATATTAAATTAAAAAAAAAACCGCAGAAATTTGATTTAAATTATATTGATCATTTGACTGCTTTAAACATGAACCACAAATTAAATTTTTAAAAAAGGGGATTAAGTCTCCGCCATCGAAAAGCCTTTATTATCGAGCTATTTTTTTTTTTCCTATTTTGCTCGGTCATTTGGAAAAGTTATTACAGAGGGAGGAAAAGAAAAGAAAGAAAAGAGGAAGGGGAAGGGGAAGAGCCCTATGATAGATACGCCACTTAAAGTAAATTATTTTGCATACACTGGAACATAAATAATATTGTATACATATGTGTTTGTGTGTGTGTGTGTGTGTGTGTGTGATGTGGAGAATTTATACATGTGACTGAACAATTTAGTCACAAGTTTCTAATGACGGCGCATAGAGAATTTAATTGGAAAACTTTCACCGCCGATGAACCATAAGCAAAATAAACAAATGAAAATTTATAAACGTTTTGATTTTATCGAAAGTTGGCAAGAGTGAGAGAAACCCATGTAAATTCATTTGAGTGGAATTACAAATATGTTGAAAATATATGAATATATTTAGTAGAAGCTCACGCCTAAATGCAAGAGCTAAATTACTCCCTTCAACTAACAAGGACTTCAATAGTGGTCATTATTCACTGAAGTAATGAAATTATTGCTTACTTTAAAATATATATATTTTTAATTAAAATGTGCTTAATAATCAAACATAATAAAAAGCAAAATTAAAAATGTAAGAAAAAAAAATGTTGATTTTCTACTAATTAAAATTCTTAAATTTAGATTAGAATTAAGATTTCGATTTAGAATTAGATTATTTGAATTACATACATATAAAAACAGTGCAACGCGGATAAAATTAATTTACTATTGATATTATTAATATTAATTTACTATTAATATTATTAATATTAATTTACTATTAATATTATTAATATTCATTTACCATTAATATTATTAATATTCATTTACTATTAATATTATTAATATTCATTTACTATTAATATTATTAATATTCATTTACTATTAATATTATTAATATTCATTTACTATTAATATTATTAATATTAATTTACTATTAATATTATTAATATTAATTTACTATTAGTATTAGAAGTATTTATTTACTATTAATAATATTAATATTAATTTACTTTTAATTTTATTAATATTAATTTACTATTAATATTATTAATATTAATTTACTATTAATATTAATAATAACATTAATATTATAATTTTTTTTTAGTTCTACATTTTTGATAAATTGTGGTATTTCTCTGAATTTCTTTTCGGGAGTTTGAAAAATTTTTAAATAAATTTTAAATAATTAAATAAAATAAATATAAAATAATATAGTGTAAATAATATAAACCAAAATTGACTTCACAGCTTGTGGGACTTAACTTAATTTAATGCCAAATAAATAATATATATAATAAATAAATAATATCAAATAATAATAAATATAACAAATAAATAATAATATATATATAATTATTAATTAATTATTTAGACAGAAACTTCTATCATTATATAGTAGGAGAATTATCCTTTTGTTATTTGTTAGTTAATATTCCTTGCCTAATCAGTATATGACTTACTTTAGTACATAGCTTAAGTAGTTCATTTTATAGACCTCAAGGATTTTTTTTGTGTTGTGAGATTTCTCAACCAATGGAATTCAAGGTTTGAGTTGCTTTTAAACTAAGTGATTATTATATTTGAAACTGAGTGGCGGAAGGTTAATCAGTCATTCTGCCAATCATGCAGCCAGTCATTCAATTATACATTCTTCCATTCAGTTATTAGGTCCTTCACTTAGCAAAACTGACATGAGGCAATCGCATTCAGGACTTTTCCTTTGCCGCATTTCTTATAAATAATTGAAGCATTTGCACGAAACTTCTGAAGCGCGTCAACATCAATGGAACCACCGTTATTTCAAGACGTCAATAGCAACTTGGGCCAATCGCCCATCCCCCCATACCGCCCACAACCTAAGATATTTGGCTCACTCTCAAAAGCCAAATCGTTTTATGGCCAAGCTGCTTTAAGGCCTATTTTTTTTTTCTTTCGATTTTTCAAGTCATTGTCTTTGATATCATTTTGATTTCTTATTTACCCTTCACACCGCTTGACCTTCTCTTTACATTTTGTAATTTATTTGATAAACAATTTGAGAAAAATTTGTTTTTGTTGTTTTAACTAAAATTGTTGGGAATAAAACAATTTTTCGAATTTATCGTTTTATGTATTTTATTTTTATTTTATTAACATTTCTTATTACTTCTGGAATTCACCTCAAAGATTATTGTTTTAATATTTGAAGTGGGAAATTTTTGGGTTGGGTATTCGTATATCCTTAAAATCTTCCTTTCAATTGCGTGGCAAGTAAGAAGGATGAAGTGTCATTCCTTTTTGAAATTTTAAAATGGCTTAAACTCTTCCCACTTAAAATTGCGGATTTTGTTTATTTTTTATGGTTATCCAAATTTATTATTTGTTTTTTTTTTTTTAAATTTTTTAAATGTATAGAATAAAAAATTTTTAATTTTTGTATATACAAAAAGCTTCAACTTAAAAGCTTGTAAATATTATATTTTTTTTTTTTTTAATTTATACTTATTTATAATTTTTGCAGTTAGTTCAGATACTTCTTAATTTAATACTAATAAATAATAATTAAAAATAATAATAATAATATTTATATATATATTTATTCTATATATATATATTAGTTTTATATATATTAATATAGTTAGATAAAATAAAAAGTGTCTAAAAAAAGGTAAGCACTGAAATAAATGGACATGCCCTCTGTATAAATTATCCTTAAAGGCTCTACCTTAAAGCTTACATAAGTGCGCTGGTGCTCACATATTATATCAAGTGGAGGAAAACCACGGCAGGTGTCCATGATTACTTAATTTGGTTACCCAAAGAGACCCCAAGGCTTAAGAACAGGATAACGGATTGAACTTTTCCCAACTGTTCGGCTTCCCTCATGAGAATTTTATGTTGCCCAAATAATGCAACGGAACATCGACCTATAAAAGAAGCGACCTGTGGGGATGTGGCAAGTACTACACCAATAGCCAGAGTCCAGCGACATGTCGAGGCAAGAGAAGAAAATATCTCAACTATTTACCTTTGAGGACCTTTCGCAATTTCCCGTGGTCTTCTATAAAACCATTGGGGATGACATATACATGGAGCGAGATAAGAATCTTCTGCGTCGTTATTTGTTGCGTTTATATCTGGTTTTGGGATTCCTTAATTTTAACGCCTTTGTGGCGGGTGAGATTGTCTACTTTATAATCCACATATCATCCACGACAACTCTCCTGGAGGCTACGGCTGTGGCACCCTGTATTGGGTTTAGTTTTATGGCGGACTTGAAGCAGTTTGGAATAACGGTACATCGAAAGCAGTTAATTAAAGTCTTAGATGATCTAAGAGATATGTTTCCGATGACCAAAGAGGAACAGGATGCATACAATGTGGCCTACTATAAGAAGTACATGAATCAGGTCATGTGGCTCTTTACCCTACTCTGCATGACATATACATCATCGTTCAGCTTTTATCCGGCTATTAAAGCAACTATAAAATACTACTTCTTGGGATCTGAAATTTTTGAACGAAACTACGGATTCCTTATTTACTTTCCCTATGATGCCGAATCCGATCTGACTATCTACTGGATAACCTTTTCTGGATTGGCACACTGTGCCTATGTCGCTGGTGTTTCGTATGTGTGTGTCGACCTTCTGCTCATCACAACCGTCACACACCTTACAATGCACTTCAATTATATTGCGGATAAATTAGAGCAATACGATGGAGATATTCATACCGATGATGAAAATCTTAAGTTCCTCCAAAAATTGATTATTCACCATGCAAAAGCCTTGGAGTAAGTCTATGTAATTTTTTTTCATTTTGTTTGAAGTGTTGTTTAGTATTAAAATTAAAATTATAATTTTTAATGTTTCTTTTTCTTTTATATTAAATATTTATACCCCAATGCAGTCTTAGCGAAGAAGTTAACAGCATATTTAGTTTAACAATCTTGTGGAACTTCATAGCTGCCTCTTTGGTCATTTGTTTCGCTGGCTTTCAAATCACCGCCTCGAACTTGGAGGACATTATATTATATTTTATATTTTTTATGGCATCTTTGGTACAGGTTTTTGTAGTATGTTATTATGGCGACGAGATGATCTCATCGGTAAGTGGTGTATGATCGAAAATATATATATATATATATAAATTTCTAGAATCTATTATAACCTACTCCTATCTAAACGCTTTAATAGAGCTCCCGCATTAGTCACTCGGCGTTTAATCATAATTGGCTATCCTGCGACTCGAAGTACAAGCACATCCTACGCTTTATCATCTTACGCAGCCAAACGGCCGCCTCCATTCGGCCACCCACATTTCCGCCAATTTCATTTAATACCTTCATGAGTGTCATCAGGATGTCTTATCAGTTCTTCGCACTCCTACGTACAACCTACAATGGCTGAGGCATTGCCTTTGTCTTTGATCGGCAAGGTAAATCCTGGAACTATATAAGCATCTTAGGCTTAACATCAATTAACTTAAGCTTAATTGGGAACCTTCTCTATATACATATAATAGAAATATTGAAGTACATTAAAGGCACATTTAATCAATAGAAAATATGAAATATTTCTGCTTCTATTCCTACAACTTGAGCTAAATTTCCCAAAAAAAAAAAAAAAAATGATTTATGATTTTAAAACACATGGAATTGGCCCATTTTTTTGAAATACAAATATATATCAATATTATTGTAAGTCGTGTATACATTTATACTAGATGACAAGCCTAAAAAATTCCTTAAAAATAATTTTTAATTCTTTACCAATAAATATTAAATTTTTCATTATTATTTATTTTTCATAGTTTAAAAAAAATTTAAATAATAAAATACAAATTTTTAAATATAATTTTCTAATTTAAATAACTTGATGTAATCACTTTAGACGAATCTCAATGCCTTCAAATATTAAAATTAAATAATTTCTATTTCAATTTCTATTAAAATCAAATTGAACTTTGATTTTCCTTTGGGTTTTCAATGCATTTTCCTTTTTAATCTTCTAACAATGCTTTGGAAAGCTTAAAATATAAATCCATTTTAATTTAAAGATATTCAATTGAAATGTAATTCAATCAATAATAAATAAAACAGGTATTATTTTGAATTAAAATGAAATGTACCGCAAATAAAATCGCATAAATTTCATAATTAATTGTAGCTTGGAAATTTAAATCTTAAGATTAATTTAAATTGTGAGCCCCTTGCGAAAGCAATTGTAGTTACTAATACTTATTAGGCGAATTTAATACCACCAACTAACTAACCACCCACTTAACTAACAATGACTAGGCTTCAATTTGGTTTACATCAAAATTTCCCGTAAAATTATGCAATGGAAATTGCTTACGGCTTAAGAAGTCCTTGGGGAATAATAAGAGAAATGCTTCAATTCGATTCTAGGATGCTTTAAACAGTTGACCCCAAGTCATTTGACGATTTCAATAGAGCAGTGCAATTGGGAGGAGGGGCATGGACAAAGACGCCAGAATTTATATTAATTGTCTGTCCGTCGATGAGGATGTTGATACCTTCGTTCATTGCAACTGCCGTTGGTGTTCGTTGCTGTTGTTGTTGTTGTTGTTGTTGTTGATGTTGATGTAGTTGTTGTTGTTGTAATTTTTAATTGCATATCAGCAATTTGTAAATATTTACACAGACAGTTTGCCACCCAATCAATTTGCCTTCCCACCATCACTCACGCCCACCATCGCCCCCACAGCCGCAGCAACAGTCACGCAATTGACAACCAACAGTGTGTCAGCTTTTAAATAAATAAATCAATAAACGTCAAAAGCAATCAAAGATCGTAAACCTGAGCGGACATAAATGTGCGGATGTTTGTGTGTTTGTATGTGTGTGTGTGTGTTTGTGTCTGTGTGTGGATGTAAAAGTCTTTACTTGACTGTGAATTCATTTCGACTTTGCTGTTACCATAATGACCATGATGATCAATATTTGCATAGTTACTTCAAAAAAGCTTATTACCAATTCCTTGCGTTTGGATAAGAACCGAAATGAAGTGAACATGGAGAACAGAATAAAGATATTCGAGAAACTGAACTAAATTAAATTATATATATATTATACTTTATATATTATATAAACTGTAGTCGATAATAACATTATATTATATTATAAACTCTCGATCCTTAAATGTAAGATCCTATGTCCTGTGGCTACTTCAAAGTCTGGTTCTATATGCAGGGTATGCACTAGTCGCACATATCCCATTAAGCTATTAAGACTGCTCTAAATAAAGAGCTGCTTTATAAATGAAAGTACATCTATTTAAGCTCTTAACTGATTTCCAAATAACAAGGATAACATGCAGCAAGTAGCTAATTTATAGAGTATCTAAGAGTCACAATTTTATACAGACTCAGTGATTTTCGCTTAATGAGCATCTGACTTCTCTACAAACACAGTATCGCAAACAAAGTTAATGTATTGTGAAATTATGAGTTTGTTTGTGGCATGAAAAGTAATCATTTACTTAGTTCAAAGTATCGCATATTGAAAATACGAATTGTTGCTTACTTTTGGGGCATTTAATATAAATGAGAAATTGTAGTGCAATTTAAAGTCAGGTATAGCCGATTGATACCATAAGTGATTATAATAAAAGGTCTTTTATTTTAGTTAAGAGCATCTCCTGTATTCATTAATTTCCCACTGAATTATTGTAATTGCCTTAAGTAAGCAATACGCAATATAATTGAAACTGATGTATACAACTTCCAGTTACCATGTATGTGTGTGTGTGTGTGTGTGTGTGTGTGTGTAATAAGGATTTGTGCTTAAAAGTCTGAAAATGTACGAGATGCTTATCACAGCTGAAAGCGTTATCTCATTAACCTTAGCAACTCATCAAATGCCAATTTCATGTGAGTCCTGATTACCCATTTTCACGGCACAAAAGGATACCATTAAAATCCTAGAAATTATCATTGTTCTTGTTTTGGCTGTTCAAATGGAATATGTGCAAAAACGTTGTTAGCTAAGTTGTTGTTGTTGCTGTTGTTGTTGTTGTTGTTTGATGGTTGTTTCAAGTTTGTTGCACGGCAGCCACAATGCACCCACAGTCAACATATACGTTCAGTATATACCTAAACACACACATGCGCACTATTATAAGTCATCACACAAACCACATACACACACACACACACACACACACACACACACACACACAGAAATAAACACACAAGCACACAAACACACACTCACACACACACACGTGTACCCTCCGACAACTTACATAGTTGAAGTCCCGAAAGTGCTACTAATTTGTGGGCATGTGTAATGCTTGCTTAGCTTTTTATGATCATCTTTCGAGGTATCCTTTAGAAAAGGGCATCCTTTCTGAGCGAAAACACGTGCCTGCTTCTAGTTATTAACTGCTTGGGAAAGACGAGTGTTTTAAGGTACAGTCGTGCTCGTCTTTGACTAGATAAATTATTCAGTTTCCGACCTGCAATTTCAAAATTGTAACTTTGTCTTCATAAAGTTGTTGAGTAATGAAGCACTTAAGCCTTAGGAAAACAAGGATAAGCTGAACAACAAATTAATAAGTTTTGAAAATGAGATTTTTTTTATTATATTTTTTTTTTTCAATAATACTCAAAAATTTTTTTTTTTTACTTTTACTTTTAGTTTTCTTATGCAAAAAATGCAAAAAAAAAAACTAATTTTATTAAAAAAAAATGTAAGTTAAATTATGCTTTAACTTTCAAGGAGCTCGAGGTCCTTTTAACCACTAGAGGTATAATTTGCATTGTATGTGTAAAAGCTTTTCTGAGATGAATGTAATGCATTACATTTGCCTTGTCCCGAATTGCTTATAACTGGAAGCTGCTACGTGATTTTGTTATGTAAATGTCCTTTCTAAGAGATTCCTAGAAAATGGACCCAAAATGACAGGCAAGCCTTACACATGCCTGCAAATTAGTGGATCATTTGGGACTTTAACTATTTATGTAAATGATGTGGTACTTGTTTGTGTGCGTGCATGTGTGTGTCTGTGTGGTAAGTGCGTTACTTAACGTCTATGGAGAACATTTTCAAGGACATTTTAATTCTTGTAAGTATGTAATAACTAACTCACATGTAAAAACATAAGAATTTTTGATCGAACAAAAAAAGAAAAATAGGACAAAATATTACTTGAACAAGCTTAAAGAAAAATCAAATTTAATGACACAAAACCTAAATTTATTTACATAAATTCAATGTTCGAGAGAAATTAAATAAGTAAATAAATTATAAATCAATTTGTTATATATAAAAAATAAATATGTATTTATTATATATATGCTATTGGCATTTCATATAAAGAAAATGTGTGAATGAAATGAAAGTTCCAAGTGACATTAACATTGAGTGACTTACCAATAAAATTCATTTCATACGTCAAGTCACAAAAGTACTCAAAAAAAAAAACACAAAACACACACAAGAAAAAAAAGAAAAAAAATAGGAGGCATTTTTACATTTTCTCTTACATTGCACATACATTTTCTCTTACATTGCACATGCTTTCACATACTTCTCCTCCTTATTTTAATTATCACAAACACAATGATTTTATTTGAAAAAAATCACACATTAAAAAATACAAAATAAAAAAATTAAATATATTTTTATATTATTTCACACACGCAATAAACAAAAAAAATATAAAAAAATTATTTATTATTTTGCATAAAAAGAAAAAACACTCTAATCACTTCAAAATCTCCTTAGCTTTAACTTTAAAGTGGACAAAGCAAAATTTGGAGCTATTTGCTTAATATTTGTCTCTCTTTTCAATAGACAAAAAGTCAGGTACTCTTTTTCTCTTTTTTCTCTTTTTTGCAGCTGTTGATGATGAGTAAAGAGAAAAAAAAACGATGTGCACATCAAACGTATGAAGTGCCCATGTTCTTCGCAGATTTTAAATAATTGGCAGAATTAATAGAAAATTTTATGGAGATATAGTTTTAGTTATATTTTTAATATATTAATTGTCTAATTATATATTTATTTTGTATTAATTATGGCACAATGTTTCTCTTCTTACATTCGCGATTTACACCGGCACGAGCACCAACCTAACTGTTCTTTCTTCTTATCTTTGTTCACACATTTGTTGGTGTTTTGCAACGCAAAGTAATGACGCGCACCTTAACCGTATGAAGCGTCAAGTGATTTACATCTTTCATTGTATATTTTTAAATAAAGGAATATGTTTTTCTAACAATAATAAACATATCTACACTTTTCCAATTAGTTAAGCTTATAAAGTATTAAATAGTGCACTATGCTTAAATTCTTTCATATGCCAAAGCGCCCATATACATATTTAACTGTTCTTTCTTCCATTTCTTTTATTCGCACATCTGTTGGCATTTAGCAAGCGACGCGCAAATTAAACGAAAAATGCGCTTAATTCTTCATAGATCTTTGATCGACACGAAATTACACATTTCACGCATCACATTTGCTATAATAAACTTATATATATGCTATTTCAATGTCCAATAAGATATTTAATGTACTAATTATCACATTTATTATAATTTATCAGAAGTCCGACTTATACCGACGCGTGCACTTAACCACTTGTTGACATACTAAAGCAAAGTGCAGGACCATAGTTGCCACTTGGCGAAATTAATTTGTACCGAAATTACACATCTGGCAACTTAAGCTTGTGTTCGCAAGGAAACGGTAAATTCTTATACTCCCTTTAAGCATTTGAGTGCATCTATTGGGTGTGCGGGCAAATGCAGTTGTAAAGTAGAGTGAAAGAGAAGGAGCTATGAAATTTAAGATTTCCTATTCAGTTGCACCAATGCTTAAATTTAATTATTCACAATCGCTTATTTTCTTTTTGTTTTGTGAGTTCTTTGTTAAGGCTGTGTAAATATGTATGTGTGCATTTTACATACATAGCAATGCAAAGAGAATTTTTAGATTTATATTTTTATTGTATAAATTCTCTTTGACCAATTGTAAATTGAATTTGCTTGTTATGCTTAAACTTAAAATTTTCGTTTTTATAGTCTTTAAAATTTAAGCATATATATATACATATTTATTATACATATGTATATTTATATATGTATGTATATTGTGAGATGATTGTGTGTTGATAACTTTTAATGAGCATTTTGCAGTTGAGCTTTAATATGCCATTTTTTTTAAATTGTGGCGAGCGGCAAGAGCACTAACTGTGTTGCGCCCAGCAGATACCCAGGCACTCGCAGCACGGCATGCACACACACACACACACATACATACATACGCACGCAGACACAATAGAATGAAATTGTATTGTACATTTGAAGCAGCGAAATTTCGTGAAAGTAGGTGAAAGTAAAATGTGAAAATGTGTGAGAGCAGATCGCTATGTAGGGGTGTTTGCACGGGTATCTGTGTGAGTGTGTTTGTTGCATACTTATGTGCATGTAGGACCTTTAATAACTTCACTTACACTATTCTCGTATTCATATTCATATTCATATTTAGAGTCGGTTACACGTGCCCCAGCCTTGCCTTGAATTCTTTCCTTCATTGGCAATACCTTCATAAAGGCGTATATATATGTATGTATGTATATATATACACATATATGTATATATAAATATATGAGTGCTTAAGCGAGTGTGAGAGTGTGTGTGTGTGAGTAGTCTTGAGGCTGTTACTGTAACTGAAGCTCACTTGTTCCTAGCAGCGTTTTCCCGAGTGCCTGTTGGGTATTTGCACATTTTAACGGATTTAATATGAAAATTAACAGTCACATACACACGCACACACATGCACACACGCACGCGCTGCTATACATATACATATATATATATATGTATACACCCACGCGTTGCTTTTGTGAGCATGTGTGTGTGTTTGTTGGGTAATTTGCGTTCATAATAATGAATCCTCGCCCGAATCTTAGTCCTGGCAACGCCGCCTGCTGCCTCAGCCAGCAGCTGCACTTAGTTGGAAAACTTCTTAAAATATCAACAGCAGCGGCTGTTCTCGTCGTTGTCGTCAGTTAGACAAGCTACCAAAAAGTTCCCACTTCAGCACCTTTTTTCACTCTCTCACTCTTTCTCTCTCTCTATCTCTCTCTTTCTCTCTCGTCCTGTTTCTCTATTACTTTGTCCCCTTTACTAACAGCAAGTAAAACAATTATTCAAGACGTGACTTTTTGGCATTTAAATATTTATGTGCACACGTTTTGCAAACGGGTTGAACACACACACATACTCACACGCACACAAAAGCTCACACACACACGCACACACACATGTCACAATAACTGTCAAAATGTAACATTTATGTTAAGTTGAGATGCCCTGCAGCCCGAGGCGTAGAAATTTGCTTTGTTTGCCAAACACCAAATATGTTTTCTTTTTGAATTCCTATTGAATTTTAAGCAGAGTCGCACGTAAATCTCCACCATGAAATAAAAGATATATTATGGAAAAATAATATTAAATCTCAAATTATTTTTGCAATCCTGTAACTTTGATTCAAATACCGGAAGTATCTTATTTTTTTATTTTTATACTTATTTAATGCGCCTGAAAAACTGCATTTTTTATTAGAAGCGAATTTAAGAGTCTGAACTACATTCATTTGGCCATTAATAACGGTTTAGTTTTGCATCTTGTTTTTGTATCATGATTTAATTAACTATTTACACTATTTGTTTATTATCTTTGTTTATTTAATTGTTGCTCATTGCATTTGCTTACTTTGAATAATTGCTTACTTCCTTTTCGAGGGGGCGGATTTCATTCTCATCAACACCCAAGATAAATGAAATCCATTCCAATGTAGCTACAAAAAAAAAAAGAAACAACAAAAACAATAACAAAAGCAAAAACAAAAACAAAAGCAAAAATTAAATAAATGTTTTTCCTAGTGTTGAACTTTGTAAATTGCAGCACTTCATTTGCCTGCCGCACCCCACCGTTTCCATTCGCCAGTTCGATTCCCAGGCAGCCAGCAGCAACAAAGCCAACGTCATTCTCATCGTCATCGTCATCGCCATCGCCATCGCCATCACCATCGTTATCGTTGCACTCATCGTCGTCGTCGCCGTCGTCGTCGTCGTCGTCGTCGTCTACCAACATCATTTAAATGCTCCCGAAACGAAAGCTACGATTTTATCAGACCTTCCGGCAACGAGCAGGCAAAAGTCGCACGCGTTCACCTTTTAAGTCGAACGATTTATTTGGACAGCATTTCCTTCAGTTGCGTGAACTCGACCACTGAATATCCTGCAAAGAGTGAACGGGAGTAGGTATATTAATATAGAATTTAAAAATAATAAATATAGTAAATCCTTAATGATAAAAATAACAATAATTATAATTTAAAAATAATACTAATAATTATAATAATAATAATAGATATAATAATAATAATAATAATAATAAAAAAAAAATAATAATAATAACAATAATAATAAAAATAATAATAATTATTATTATTATAATAAATATATATTTAAATAATAATTAATTAATTTAAATAATTATTATTATTATTATGATAAATATATATTTAAATATAATAATATTAAATATAAAGGTAAATAAATAAAATATACATCACATGCATAATATGCACCAATTTTATATACTGCAGGGTATTTAAAATGAATTTAGATACCGGAAAATAAAGCGAAATAAAATACTAAATTCCTTTCCGAGTTTTAATGCATTTAGAAAGTTCTATTTTTATGTTGCCTCCCCGAAAAAAAAAAACAAAAAACGCAAAGCTTTTTTTTTACACAACAAAAATACACATTATTATTTTTTGACTTTAAATATATGCTAAGATTATAAAAATTTATAAAGTTTGTCCAAAAATTAAAAAAATAATAAATAAATGAATAATACAATATTTCAAATGAAAGTTTAGAGTAGACCCTAAGTATTTTGTAGCACATAAATATTTAATTTAATTTTAAATTTGATATTTTCTATAAATAAAATTTTATATTTTTACATTTCATTAATTTTTGAATAATTATTATATTATATTTTTTATATTTTTTATATTTATTATATTTATTTTATTTATTATATTTATTATTTTTATTATGTATATTATTTGTATTATATTTATTATATTTATTATTTTTATCATATTTATTCTATTTATTCTATTTATTATATTTATTATATTTATTATATTTACTTTATTTATTATATTTTTTATACTTAGTCCTTACGTATACAAACTATTTTAGAACTCTAGAAAATTTTAAAATATAATCTTAAAATAAAATCAAGAAATGATCTAATATATATATTTTAAATTTACCCTATTTGAATTGTAGTTTTTTAATTAATTTATAATTAAAAAATTAAAATAATAATAATAAATAATTTAACCAAAATCCCAAAAAAAAAACCTACTACAAAATCTCTTTATGTATCCTATAAAATCAGTCGTTTTTCAATAAAATTATAATTATTCAATAACTAATATTATTATTATTAATATATATTAATATTATTATTATATTATTATTATATTATAATATTTATTTTAATACTGATATGAATCCTTAAACTTACCATAATAAGTCATACTCATAGGGTTAAATTATCAAGACGTTGCCATAAATCAACCATAAATATATTTTATAAGTTCATAAATTTCAGGTTTTTAATAGTTTTCTATATTGATCTAAAAATTCTTTACCATAAAAGTGCCATAAATGCTGACTTGCTGTGATGCCATAACCATATCATTTCCATGCCATAAAATTACCATAAAAAGAAAAAAATAACTAAAAATATTTTAATATTTTAGGACATTTTTTAAGTTGCAACCCGCAGACTTTGAAACGAAGTTCCAGAAAACACAGAGCCTGAGCCATTGAAACCATAAACATAAATGGCTCCCTCATCCTTCAGCCGGTAGCTTGGTATTTCAGGAAAAAACGTTTATTAAAGGGAATACCCTCAATAGTCAGTAATTAGAAGTCCCTCCCATCATGTTGTGAGTTGCGTTCAATGCACTCACGCGTCTGGCTTGAATTGGAGGGCGTTCTCACTTCTTGATTGGGACAGGCCAATAGACAAGGGGTGGAGGGGATGACAGAGGGGATTTGTAACAGGAAGAAGTTACAAGGTACAAGGCATCCAAACCTTTTGTACACTTGTTGGGCGCGCATTCACGCGAAACGCGCGTTAAACACTTTTAGGTTTGGCGATTCCCAGGCTGGCCAATTAATATGAAAGTGAGAGCAGTGGTGACCACCTAGTATAGTTCCAGGGTCTAAGCTCACACATACACACACACAGACATGTTAAAGGTAGTAAACGCATATGACATACCATCAAACGCACACACACACACGCACACACACAGACAGTAGTTGACTTAAGGGTGTTGACCTGGCCCATATAATGGTCAGAAAGCTGACACGACATGTCGCTTAACATGTCGAACATGAATATGCAAATAACAACAACAACAACAACTACTACTACAACAATAGCAATAGCAACAACAAATACAAAAACAATAACAATAGAAGCAGCAACAACAACGACGACGGGGACAGTAGCTGGAACATTTGTTGCAACAGTCGCAAACAAAAGCAACACCAACAACAACAGGTGGCAATATCATCCGCATCCGCGTCCGTATCCGCATCCGTATCCGTATCCGCATCCATACCCGTATCCATGTCCGGGCTATGTAATAGCAACGCAGCCCAAACGTTCAACGCCCAACACCCAACGCCCAACACCCAACGCCCAACGCCCAACATGCAACGTGCAATGTGCAACGTGCAACGCCGAGTGGCAAAGCCAGAAACAACTCGAACTGCTCCCAAATGTGCTGCGTGTGCAGTCCATGCATATTATATACATGAGACGACAGCCAATTGTCCCTGCACCACACCACCACAGCACCCCACCACCCACCTGCCACCTGCCACCAGTCAGCCACATACTGCTAGCCTATTCCAGCTGCAACAATGGCACATGCCCCACCAGCGACGTTTGCATAATTAATTTCCACTCCTAACGGACAAAATTGGTAGTAATAAAAAAAAGGAGCAAAATCGGAGTTAAAATCACAGCTGCAAATTCCAAAGCAGAAACAATCTATGAGTGGGGGGAGTGCAGGGGGGCGGTGGATTGAGAGATTATGTATGTGTGTGTGTGAGTGCGATTCTATGTAAAATAATAATATTAATTGTTTATTAATTTGACTAAAATCCTTAACAATTCCATAAATAACATATGCCACGTATTCCCTCGGAAGGCGCAGTTTTCCGACCCAGCGGAACGCCAATCTGTGAATAATTCGAAGTGAAAAGTGACAAAAAACCTCGTCCTTGCATATAAAGCCAATTATCCGGAATTTTTATTCCGTATAGCAGATGCTCTTCTAAATCGGAATTAATATATTCCAAAAATTTGATTTAACTACATTTTTTTAATAAAAACAACTTTAAAATAGAAATTTTAGAAAACATTATTTTTACTTAATTTATAAAAAATAAATAAATAATTAAAAAAAAAATAAAAAAAAAATTTTAATAATAATAATAATAATAAAAATAATAAGTAAATAATAATAATAATTAAAATAATAAATAAATATTAATAAATAATAATAATAAATAAAAAAATAATAATAATAATAATAAAATTAATAAAAAAATAAACAAAAATAAATAAAATTTGTTTACAACAGAAATTAGGAACATATTTTTTTGACTTAATTTAAAAATAAAAAAACTATAAAATAGATATTTTTTAATTTGTTCTTAATCATTATTATTTTTATTATTATATTAATTAATATTTTTAATTTGTTATTACTATTTAAAAAATAAATTTAAAATTTTCTTAATTTAAAATAAAAATAAATAAGCAGCTGTAATGCTTTAATAATAATAACGAGTTAATTCGTTACAAGATTTACTCTATAATCAACATGGACTTAATTAATTAAAATTAAATTAAAAAACAAAATAAAAAAGGAAATAATAAAAAATAAATAAATAAATGATATTTTTTTAAATAAACGACGTGTGGCATATTTTTGATCCGGCATCACATTTATTTTTATACCCTGTACTTTTTAAAGGAAGGTATTTTTTGTGAATAATGCTACTCGAGTGACCTAAAAAACACTATTAAAAATATTTCTTTAGTCACAAAAAAATAAAAATAAAATAAAAACAAAATAAAACAAATGTATTTTTCAGTCATCATAAATAAATAAAGTATATTTTATATATTATATTTTATTATTTTATATAATTTATTTTTTTATCAATTTTTCTTTAAAATTATTCTTCTTGAACAACTATTAAAGTATATAATCTCAGCCTATTATTATTAAATATTTAATTATTTTTTTTTTTATATTATTAATCTTAACCTATTATTATTAAATATTTTATTTTATAATAATATTTTGTCCGAATTTAACACTTCTTTTCCAATGTAAACTAAAGTTAAATTTTAATAGTTTTTTATTAATAGCTTACACACAATTATTAAATTTGATTTATATTTTATTTATTTTTTAATTATTTGAGTTCCATACATTACATCCAGTACATTTAATATATTCGCCTAAAAACAATCTGACAGAATAAACGGATAAATATAGACAGATTAGGCGACAGATTGACCGATTTTATTTTTATCCAATTATCCATCTATCCTTTTTTGAAAACCTTATGGCTGCTTTGTCACTTAACCTTGGCTTTAATTCATTTGATTGTCCAACGATTCCTAAGTTCGGTAATTGACAGCTGACCCTTTCAACAATCCCTTCACGCCCTCCACCAATAATGGTGGTATCCGCTTATCGGATAAATTATTTTTTCAATAATTAGTTCGAATTTTTTTAAGCTCTTTTCTGGCTGCTATTAAATTTGGGTCTGTCGTTTTCGATATTTCAACTATTCATTTTATATTTTAAATTATGTTTCAGTTTTAGTTTATCAAGTTAATATCTTAAGTAAATAGTTTTTTTCCTTTTATCCGAAAATAAATAAATTATTATATATTATTTATTATTAATATTTACAGGGTATTATCATGTCTTGTACACTTAATTGACGATATCTTCTTCATTTGCCTCACGTCGAGTCTATAATTAATTTAAATTAATTTTAACGTCATTTATCAGGTATGTGGGCAACAACAACAACAAAAATAATAACAACAATGATAGGAACAGCAAAAAAAAAAAAAGCAATAAACAAAAGAACAACAATAAAAATAAATAGTTTATCCAATTTGCAAATTTTTAATGCGAGGCGCTCTTCATCAATTGAGGCAATTGAAATGTGCAACGAGGCGGATGAGTGGAACCTTTAATTTATGCAAGTAACAAATTTATGTTAATTTATGCCCGGCGAATGAAGAGTCAGAAGCAATGTGATAAAGCAAAGTGAAAGAAATCAAAAAAACAAAAAAAAAAAATACATAAAAGAAGAGATTAAAAAATTTGTGAATATTTTATTAAAACCAATCGATATTTAGAATAGGGAAATATATGAAAGCGACCACCTGTCGTATACGTAACGTGGCAGTAAAATTGCACATAAATTTTCAAAGGGTTCTTCGATTTTACGATTTTACGATATTTCAAAATTGTAATTATAATTAGATATACGGATATATATAGATATATATATATGTATATCGTATCGACATATCTACCATTGGGGGAATTATGCCAAAAAATCATGGAAAATATTTTCGTAAATGAACAAAAGGATGGCCATGCCCATCGAATAACGCATTCCACATTATTTCCAAAATATTCGTTCATAAATGTACAAAAATCTCATCTGTCATTCATTTGAAGAATTTCATGGCAACGGTTGCCAAACAAATTGAAAGGCTTTTCCCAAAACTCGTTAGCCTGGCCAAATGTTATTGCACACACACACACGCACACGCACACACACGCACATACTCACTTCCCAATTCGATGCAAAATTATAACAGGCATTGAACCTGTCATCGGATATGCAATTAACATTTTGGCCAAAATATTTTGTTAAGAGAATGAGTTTTGCTTCGATCTCTATTCAATTTTGTAATTGCCCACTCGCAATCCTTGATATGATGCTTTTATGTATGCAACCCAAGCTACTCATTTGCAGACTGTTCCAGTTAACAGCATGCCCTGCGGGCTGTTAATTTGCCCTAACAGAAATCGTTACAGAAAATAAAAAAAAAAACATTTACAGGAAGTTCATAAGTAAAAAAATGTTTACTTTTTAGAGTCAATAATTTAATTCAATCTGTCAATATTTATTTACCAGCAAAAAGATTCTTTTTTCTTGAAAATTAAATATTTGATTTTATTAATTGAAAAAATTTTAAATTTGAATTTTATTAACTGTAATTTTGTTAATTTAATTTAAACAAGCTTTGATTTACCCATTAATTTCTTTAATTAATTAAAGTTCGAAATTTATTAAAATTATTTATTGTTTGACTTGGAATTTAATAAAAAAAATAAAATGCAATAAAGAAATATAAATGATAAATTATTTTGTTATTGATAATTAAGACTTCTCAACTTTTATATCCTTGAGATACTTTTATCATTAATTCAGATAAAATTAAATATTTTTTATTTGTATCTAGAAAATTTTTTCTCTGTAAATTTATATTAAAGTTGAATAATTAAATTTTGTTAGGCTTCAAAAAAAAAAAAAAAATATTAAAAATCAAAAAATTAAACTTAGTTTTTTTAATTTTTGATTTTAAATATTTTTTATTTATTTTTTTTTTGTTTGAAGCGCCCCTAAGATCGTTTTGCTGCCTGTAGGCTGCATACATAAATTTGTATTTTCGTATATTTAAGCTATTAATAACCTAAAGCTTGATAAAAAAACTCAAAAAAAATAATTAATTAATTTCTTAAATATATATTATTTTATATTAATTAATTGTTGTTCCTTTCTGTTTAATCTATACATTAAATAATTGTTCTATCTTAGAGACACTTTAATTTCCAGCCACTCATCTGATTTAAAGCTTTGAACGGTAAAAAATGAAAAAAAAAATAAAAACCTATTTTCGTAATTCTCATAACATAACAAGTTATCCCAGAAGATTAACTTTTATTTTTTAATAAAAAATTTGTATATCTCATGATTAGCATCCTTTGCATCCTTGAGATTCATTTGGATGAGGTGAGAGCTGAGTGCATAAATAAATGACGAAATCTTTTTAAATTTTTTGTTGATATTCATTTCAATTGCTGACATTAAGAAGCGACCTGTGGACTTCAGGAAACCGACTTAAGGATACCCTGTAGCTGAAGAAAGGACTTCCGCTCCTTCAAAAGTATCCTTGAGTGTGAATATATTTGCATACGACGAATTAGCCAAAAGATAAACTTGAGTTAAGTCAATTGTGCTTGGTATCCTTTTTAAAGGATTCAAGCTCATGAAAGCTGTGTGGCTGCCACAGCAGAAGTGCGTACGACCGCGTAACCCAATGATTGCTGGACAAAGTTACTCAGTGGCCGCACTTTGCTCCTAGGGACCAAACACTGACCAAAAACTGTCGCCCGAATAACCTTAGAGGTTTTGAGGGGCTAAAAAACAAAGGGTGCGAGGAAAGAAGTGAGAGTTCGTAGTTTGGGGGATGGGGGACGGGGGATGAGGGATGGGTGGGGCATTAGAGGAGTGGTTATAGTTGCTGGGTAGGCGTTAAGCCGCACAAACCAAAAATTTGTTTGCAGTTAGTTGGCAACATCATGCAAATGCATTTGACCACGTCAAAATTTGTGCTGGACGTGGAGGAGCACATTATAATGGCTTTACAGGACGCAGGACACTGCAGTTCACTTCGAGTGTAGATGGCATTTTTGGTAATCTCTGTGCTAGAAGGAGCCAATGGGTGGAGAGACAAAGGGGAGCTGCAAAGAGAGAGAGAGAGATAGAGAGTAGTAAGTGAGAGAGAAAAAGAGTGTCAGAAGGAAAGGATGCCAGTCCAGGATATGGGTTGGACTGGAGTAGTGGATGCTCACCACATATGTACGTGAAGTTTACTGCATTTGCACAGTGGTTAAGCCTTTGCATTTAAATGAAGACTTTTATTTATGCAGCAGCGCATCTGCCCGGTCACAAGTCGCCGGCATTGGCTGCAGCGCCATCTACCGGTTAGTGGCTCTCCGACTAACCGACCAGTTGACTATCCAACTAGTTGACTTTCTGACTTTTTATGGAACGGGTCCTAGGTACAGTCTGACCCTATGTGAGAGCCACGTCATATAATTTGTGTAAAAATTTATGGCATGTATTTTAGGGGCTTTAAAGTCGCTGCCACAGTTGTTGGGGGCACACCCCAAAAGGAGCTGCGATTGTGACAATGTCTGTCTCCCTCTTCCACTCTCTCACTCCCTCAATTTCTCTCTTTACATATGTGTTGGCAGACAGTCATTCGTCCTTCAAGCCTTCCCTAACTAAGGATACATTATTGCATGTCACCCCTACGACTCTTAGCGGCAGCTCGCCTCCTGTGGTCCTTTTACTTTACGCACTTGCCTCCAAAGCTCATAAAGGATCAAATTAGATTTGAGCCTATGCCGCATATCTGCGGGTGAGGTGTCTGCCTTCGTAGAGACAACAATGGCTTCGACGCATTTTGGAACTGATCCTCGGCCATTTGTTCGGGTCAGTCTCATTTTTACCCCGCAGCCTGGAGCCTTTTTAGCTTTGCCTTGGACTTAACCGACGCCGGTATTGTCCTATTGTCTTGGCATTGGGTGGTCGCGTTTTCGGCGTCCTTTGTTCATCCTTTCCCGGTCACTTTGGTCGAGGTTGTGTAGAGCTTTTATCGTCTACTGATGCCACGGTTCCAGCTCTCTGGGAGCTAATCCCGGAGGTTGTCAATGCTCTTCCATTAACTTTTTCGCTGCTCACTGTCCACATAGCTGCTCTATATGAGTCCGACGCTAACCCAAATATCGTTCAATCCGGAAAACAGATATACTCTGAATTTTTCACCCCCTCTCATCCTTTTCAGACTTGACTGGAGGGTTGTTAATCAGGGACGCCACGTGGAGGTGATGATATACTGGGATGTTACTGTGTATGGATCGCTCTGGACGTTGCCGGGCTATAGCCGATTAGATACCTTGGTCATACCGCTCTACCCAATACCCGTACGATATGTGCGTGCGCGTAAGTGTGTGTGGGTGTGTGTGTGGGTGTGTGTGTAGGTGTGTGTGTGGGACTGATCAACCCAGTTTCTAAGTCGCTTTATCACGGCTGCCGCATAATGCAGCACTCCAGTTTGCACTTCTATTGGCAGAAGGCAGCAGGCAGCAGGCAGCTGGTGCCTCTTCCTCTGGCCATATCACGTTCACAGCCTCTCAGCCTCTCAGCCTCTCAGCATCTCGGCCTCTCATCTTCTGACTGAGCCTGTGCCACGGCTTGTGGCTCTTCAGCCACTGCCGTTTCCCTTTTGAAGTTTTTGTCGACCCATTTTGCAGGTTCATGAATTGCATGGGCATGGCACACATAGCAGCCCCGCCTTCGACAACTCACGCCCTCAACCCCGCAACCCCTCAATCACTCAACCCATCACCCTGACTAGCCCTAGCTTCAGCTCAACCATTTTACAATCGCCTCACCTCCACCTTCACCTCACTCACACTCACACTCACACACATATACAATATACATATACAGAGAGTCCTGGTGCAAGAAGTGACTGCCAGGCAGCCGTTTCCTTTAAACATTTTTGGTCGCACATTGTAGCCGCCTAATGAACACATGAATAAAATATGCGATTTGCTTAACTTTGCACGCCATTGCGGAGCTCCAAAGGAGTAGGGAGTGGGGAGTGGTTAGTGGGGAGTGGGGGTGGTGTTGGTGTTGGTGTTGGTTGGATGCTTAGTAAGCCATTGCATGGCTTAGAATGGGAGCAGGACCTGCAACAGCATCCCCAGAAAACTATATATATATATATTTTAACTCATATTTTTTTTCTTAGCCTGTTTTTTTTTCTTCTATGTGTGCGTGTGTGTGTGTGTGTTTGCCACACAGAAAGGCAAGTCTCAGCCAAAAAGCCTCACCTGCACTTTTCGCCTGAAGCCCTGCAGACAACACATTGCATCACATCGCATCAGATCGCATGGCATTTCATGGCATCGCCCATGGAGTGTGCCAGGAGGAGGAGGAGAAGTCGAAGGAGGAGGAGGAGGAGTCAGAGGAGGAGGCATGAAAAGTGGAAAAGCGAACAACTGACGCTGGATGGCACTATCGTGGTTTATCTTTGGTGGCACAGCCCGGAAGCTTTTGTCACTGCTCCACTGGCTGACGGTGAATCCAAAAATCGTTGAGAGTCACTCAACAGTTTAGCAAAATGGCAACCGACGCTCAACTTAACGGTGCCGGGGCAGTCATCCAGTCATCCAGTCATCCAGTCATCAGGGGCAATGATGATGATGTATGTGCAGCTGCTATGTATGCATATGTCCCTCTCTGTGCATGTGTGTGTGTGTGTTTGGTACGTTTGCTGAAAGCGATACTAACAGGAGGTGTTTTGGCATCTGCTCCTTGAAAGGAGCAGGAAAACAAGTGCAGCTGAGCACCTAAAGAGGTCGGTCAGAGGTTGATTGATGAGGAGTACCCGAAGGTGACACGCGAAGCTGAGCAAACAATGTTTATTCGAATATAATAGCCTTTGAAATTTTTAATCGATAAATGTGTCATCGATAAGTGCCCCAAATAGTCGATAAATAAATAAATTCTCCATAGCTTCGAACTTTTAAAGCTCCATAAAAATAAATCAAAAAAATAAAATAAGCAAATTTTTGAAGCTGTTGCCTGCTGCATTTTGTGTGTGTTTCTATTATCCTTTTTGGGGGAATATTATTAAAAAAAAAAAGTAAATTTTGAATCCTGTTTATTTGAGCTAAAAAATAAAAAGCTTAAAATAAATTATGGACATTTTATTTATTTTTTTTTTTGATTTTTTCTGTATGTTTTTTTTTTCCTTTTTCTTTTTTTCTAGTTTTTCTAGTTTTTTTTTATTTTCCCGAATTTTCTTTTTTTTAAAGGACTTTAGATATTTTTGAGAAGGACTAAATACATCAGATGTCATTTAATCAAAGAGCAAGTGAAATTTCTTAATGCCATTTAAAAAAATTGCGATACTACTACTACTACTACTACACACACACACACACACACACACACACACACACACACACACACACACACACAGACAGAAACACAGAGAGACACGGACATTACTTACCTGGATACCTTTTTGACTGGTTTATCGCAAAAATGGCTGCCATCAATTGGATTGAAGGTCTTTAAGGGGGATCCGTGTTGCACTCCTTTGGGGCAGGCAATGCGTGCGAATGGAAATGGGGCAGCAACAAAAATGAGTGGCGCCACGCAGCTGACGGCCCGTTTGGGGCAAAAAAGTAAAAGGGTCAAGATAAAGCGATTCAATGGGCACGTTTAGACTAGAAACGGATTTCTTATAGAATTAATATCAAACCACGACGTTGCGATGTAAGCAGGAAGAAAGGAAGAAAGGACGAAAGGACGAAAGGACGGAAGGGCGGAAGGAAGGAAGGAAGGAAGGACGGAAGAACCAATGGCTAGGGAGTAAAAAAAAATATATATATATATATAAAATTGAAAGGAAGAACCCAAAGTTTAGTCGTCCGCTGTGTGTGTATGCCTGTGTGTGTGTGTGTGTGTGTGTGTGTGTGAGTGTGTTGACTCCTTCGATGCAATTGAATTGCCAAGTGAAATAACTTAACGCTGCAAGGAAAGACGAGCATTGAGCAGGAACATGAGATGAAGCCAGGAGCAGGATTTAAGGAATAGACGGTGGACGAAGGGGAGTGGAGAGTGGTGAGTGGAGAGTGGAGAGTGGTGAGAGGGGAGGGGGGAGAGGGGAGAGAGGCTAAGACAACAACGATGCCGACAAGTCAAAGCCAACTTAAGCAATGGCTTTAGCCAAACGAAAAAAGGTTAAGTGGAAAGCTGAGCTGAGCTAAGCTTCAGTCTTAGCTGAACAGAAAAGGAAGTGAGGCGATGGCTTCAAGGACAACATTGCTCTGAGATTGACACAGGATATTTCAAGATTTGCCACATAGCAGCGCCTTCAATTACAACTATTTGAAATGGGATATGGCTCATCTATGGCAGCCCAAGGCGCTGCAAGCATTCTTGTCTCTCCTCTTACAACCACTGCCACCGTTCCCCATTCCAAACACACACATACATTTTCTGGGACTAGCTTTGTGTGTGTGTGTGTGTGTGTGTACAATGAGTCGTATGAGTGATTTATTTTATGGCATATTTTGCTGTTGTGCTGGCACAGCGCGTGACACACGCAAAGCACCTCAAAGTGGGTTAAAAGCCACCAAACGAGCTAAAATAGCTTTTTCATGCCAACTACGCCCCCCTCCCACACACACACACACACATAGATGCAGCCGTAACACCCGTTAACTTTATCTTGCGTCCTGCAATTGCACTGCCTGCATTTGCTGCAGTCACCTAATGACCATCATTGACTTTTTTAATTAGCATTGTGTGTGTGTGTGTGTGTGTGTTGTGTGTTGTGTGTTGTGTGTAGCTCTAATCAGCTTATTGCTAGTGTTAAATCTGAGTTTGGGCCAGCGGCAAAAAGTCAAGTCTTGCATCGAAATGAATGTACGAATAGCCAATTGGCAGGATGGCAATTCCAGCCAAATGAGCCCAAAATTGGCCATTAAAGTCACATTAATGGCTCATTACTTAGATAAATGCTAATGTATTGTCCAATGACATTGACCTAAAACAAAAAAAAAAATGAAAATTTTAATTTCCAAAAAAAACATAACCACAAACAATTAGTAACTAGGGGAAAAAAATAGAAGCCCTGAAATGGAAATTAAATTTTCCACATTTCCATCCACAATGCATTGGCTAATGACATTGGCAGAAAGTGAAGCTCTACGGGAAACTCATTTTTTTTTTAAATTAAAAAAGACTTTATAAATTAAAAGAAAATTTCTAATAATTATTATTATAATTATTTATTTAACATTTCAGAAATCGTTGTTTTCCCCTAAGAATTAATTACAAAGACATTTTTTTAATCAAACTTAAAAAAATAAATTCTTTATTATTTAATAAATATTAAAAACATTATAGATATTAGAAATATTAATTTTTTTTGTATTAAAAAATTTTGATAATCTTAATTTTTTTATTTAAATTTGATTTTTATAATCAATAAATATGAGATATTGTTCCATGACATTAGTTAAAAATAAATTTTTAAAATACCAAAAATAAAACATTTTTTGAATTAAAATAAAAAATTTTTAATTTAAATATTTTTTTTTAGGCTCACTTATTTAAATGATTGCCCAACAACTGATATAATATTTTTAGACTCTCTTCAATCTCCGATTATATTAATTATTAATTATATTTAAATTATAGAAAAAATGTGTAGAATTAAATAAGTATATATTAATAAATAAAATTCATAATGTTAATTAATAAAAAAAAAAAACTTAAATTTAATATTAAATTTTTAATATTTTAAATTAAATTAATAAATTAAATTCAATTACAAATGAAATTCTACAGAGTTAAAAAAATTTTTTTTGCTTTACAAGCAAAATAATAATATAAAATAAATTTCAAGAAATAAAAAAAAATTATTTATAGATAGCCAAAATTTTGATTGGTAAAAAATGACTAAATTTATATACCCTCTAAATAATTTCGCAGGAAATAAATAAATCTGAAACCAAAACCGAAATTGGGTCAGAAATTATTTTTCTGCTTTAGGTTTATTTGTATATTAAATAACAGTTAAATGATAAAAAAAATTAAATGACAATTTACAGGGTATACACACGTTGTATGTGGTATTTAAATACCCTGCATTTATTTTTAGCATATTTAAAAATTTTCCAAATTTCGAAGAGCGTAGATTTAAGCATTCGTGGGATTTTAAAGTCGAGCTCTGAGTCTAGCTTCAATTTACCAATACCCCACTGGGTTGTATTACAGGGTATAGCAGAGAGTACAAAAATAAATAGAATATTCCTTAAAGAAAAACTCAGGCAGAAAATAACCAAAAAATAAATAAAAATAAAAATATTTTATTTTCTGCAATTTTCAATGAACAGATTTTTTCCCAGAGAAATGCATCCCTTTGGGTTACTCTACGTACAGGGTATAAAATGCTGTGCCTTCTGCGAGTTATTGAATTTGAAAAGTTTTCTAATTGGTTGCCAAATCTTGAGCTTTCGTCGGCTTTGTAGGTCTTTGGGTCTTTCGGTCTTTGGGTCTTTATGTCACTTTGATAAGTTTACTTTTTGCTCGTTAGATGCTTGGCCCTGTGAACTATAGTGCCACGCCCACGGCAACCGCACACCCATAAAGGCATATATACACACACACACATACTCACACACACACATATGCACACACATGCACACTCACAGATATCTCAGTCGACTGCGAACTGTTTGCAAATAAAATGCAAGTGAAATGTGGCGCATTCATCTGCAACAAAAGAACTGCAAACAAACGCTGTACCATTCCTGTTGCTGCTTCTATAGTAGAAGTTGTTGTTGTAGTTGTAGTTGTAGTAGTTGTAGTTGTTGTTGTTGTTGTAGTTGTTGTTGTTGTTGTAGTAGTTGTTGTTGTTGAATCAGCAATAACCTTAGTTGGAGCAAATGTTGTTGCTGCTGTTGGTACTGTTCCCGGTTTTGCTTCTATTTCTGTGGCTGCCACCTTTTGCTTTCTTTCAGTTGCCGCTGTAGTTGTCCTTTATGCAACTGCTTTTACTTTTTAGCCGGCAGGATATCCTTACTGCCAGCAGCGGCAGCAGCAGCGGCAGAAAAAATAAAATAAATTGTTCAATTTAACAAACAAGCAAACATCGCAGAGCATCAGCGGCAGAAGCAGGTGAATGCGATTGCCCGATGACCGAGTGGGTGAGGGGGTGAGTGGGTAAGGTGGTGAGTGGGTGGGCGGTTGGTTGACTGGGTGACTGGGTGACTGGTTGGGTGGCTGGATGTCTGGTTGGATGGGTGGCTTTTGGTAGTTCAATGACGGTGTCGAGCATTGCGACGTTGCGCGTAAAATTCCTTGCACCAGTTTATGAAGCGAGCAAAAAAATCTTGTTTACTGCCACTCACTGAACGTAGGCGACATCGCACAGTGGGCAAAGTTGATGCATCCTGCAGATGCCCTGTAATTTGCAATTTCTCGAACATTGCTAAAGAGCAGAAATAAAAGAGAAAAAATAGAGGATAGTTTTATTTTATATTTATAAAAAATTTGTTGTTCATATTTATATAAATAATATTTTACTGAGGTGAAAATCGTTTAATTAATAATATATTTATGTATATAAATATATAAATTAAAATATAATTATATACTAAATAAAATATAAATAATTGTATGTAATAAATATAAATTAATATTTAATTCAAATATTTTATATAAAAAACTTTTATTAAAAATAAAAAAATAAAGATTTAAATGATTAGAAATATTTGAAATATATATAAAATTTGTATATTTATAACAAAAATATATTAGTAATAAGAGATTCAGATTTGAGTATAAGGATATATAAAAAACAATATATAAAATATAAATATATTTATAAAAATCTATTAACAAAATTTTTAAGCTTAAAAAAACTATAAAAAAAATGTTAAAAATCACATAAATATAAGAAATTTGTATGGCATTTTAAATTTTAATTCATATAAATAATTAAAACGTTTTTTAAGTGTCTACTACCTAACATCTCGTCAGGTTATCCTTACAGTCTTAGGAAGCAATTGCTTACCTATATATTTTATCTTGAATTTCATCTAAAGCAGCCACTGTACCGTGACAATTGCCTCAAGTAGCAAAGTTCAAATGCCCGTTGACCAGTGCCCAGAGCCCAATGACCGGTGGGCAGCGCCTGATTCCTGATTCCTGGCGCCCAATTCCAAGTCAGGATGTTGGGCAGCAGTCGTCGACGGACGTTGACCGTTCACTTTACGTTCGTAAATTTTCATTTTTGTATTTTCTTTTCTCTTTTTACTGTATCGATGAAAAGCTCAAATTGATTCAGGTGCCAACTCGGAAGTTCAGTCCAAGCCAAAATGAAGTAAGTAAGCAAATCAGCTTTAAGTAACCAAATGAAAGGAGGTCCGGTCTCCGGAAATGTTTTTGCAAGGATTCTACATTATATATAAGATTTATAGAGATTTATAGGAAAGTAGAAACTGGAGAGATTTGCATTTATTTAGTTATCAGTCTCAGTCTCAGTCTCAGTCTCAGTCTCAGTCTCAGTCTCAGTCTCAGTCTCAGTCTCAGTCTCAGTCTCAGTCTCAGTCTCAGTCTCAGTCTCAGTCTCAGTCTCAGTCTCAGTCTCAGTCTCAGTCTCAGTCTCAGTCTCAGTCTCAGTCTCAGTCTCAGTCTCAGTCTCAGTCTCAGTCTCAGTCTCAGTCTCAGTCTCAGTCTCAGTCTCAGTCTCAGTCTCAGTCTCAGTCTCAGTCTCAGTCTCAGTCTCAGTCTCAGTCTCAGTCTCAGTCTCAGTCTCAGTCTCAGTCTCAGTCTCAGTCTCAATCTCAGTCTCAGTCTCCGTTCCCGTGTTTCTCATTCTCTCTCTCTCGCTCTCTCTCACTCTCCCTGCCTCTCTCCCTCTCTCTCTATATCTTAAATGTTTGTATTATACACGATAATTTGCAACCATTTGTTTTGCTTTCAATTCAGAATTTGGGGCATGCCACAGCTCCATAAAGTATTTCTGGCACGCGTTGCAATTAACACCAAAGTTGAATGCAACCGCAGGAAGTCGTATGCCAAATTTATTGAATTTTAAATCTTGAGTTCCATTTACATGAAATTCTGAAAATACTCTGGATTTATAAGCGCCAAAGGCGTTACCCTAAATTAAACAAACGGAAAATAAAAAAAAATTAAAAAATATTGCGCTTTGTTTAAAAAAAATATTTTTTACATTGAGAATACATTTTTTATGTTCCAATTTTTTTTTACGCGAAAAACGGGTACAAATTCGGAAAAGGGACTCATAAAATTTTCATCTTCAGTTCAAGAATGAAATAAATAAAAAATTGCTACAATTTCAGACTATCTTTAATATTTATTTATTTTTTTAAAGTTAATTTTTGACTTTTTTTAAATTTAAATTTAAAATAAATCCTTCTTTAGATTTAAATATTTTTTTAGACTTTTTATGAAGCAATTTTGCTGAAATTAATATTTAACTTATATAATTATTAAATAAATATTTTTATTATTTGCTAAATTTATAATTATTTATTTTATTATTAAAATAATATTTATGTTATTTTTTAAATTTATATTTATTTACTGAATTGTTAAATAAATATTTTTTTAATATTAGATTATTTAAACTTGAACTTACATTTCTTTATTTGATTTATAACTTAATATTTATTGAAACGAAACTCTTCCTTTGCTATACGCTTTTATTTAAATATTATATTTGTTCTCTAATTTTTTATCTTTTTTTATATAAATAAAATATAATATTTTAATATTGTATATGAATTGTATTGGAATATTATAATTTTGACAAAAATAAAATTTTAACAATTAATAAATAATATTTAGTTTGTATTTAAATTAAATCTTCTTACTTTGAAAGCTCCTCAAATTTAAACTAAGCTTTAGCGGCAATTTAAGATATATTTTTGAAATAATTTAAAATAATAAGTAATAATAATTTAATAATAATATTTAAGTATAGTTATAAAAATAATAATAGTATACAAAATAATTATTATAATAATAATTATAATAATGAATAAAAGCGTAAAGATAAGTTTTAATAATTTAAGAATTGTAAAATTATAAATTATAAAATAAATATATTTATTTTATTTTATTTTATTTTATACAAAATTTTTTATCTTCAATTTGAAAGCTTTAAATAACAATACTTTAGGAATTTAATTAAATATTTAAGAAAAATTTTTTAATTCTGATTCTATGAAGATTAAAATATTTTTTTTAAGACTACTTATGATATTTATTTAATATTTCATAATATTTTTAAAATTTATAATAATATAAAAAATTATTATATTATCATTTAATAATTTAGTTTCTACTCTCACTTTCGTACAACGGGACTCAGAGTTGTCCCTGCATCTGATTTAATGCCGAGCTATAAATTTCTTGAGGAGATGCAAAGGATTTGATAGCAAAGTTGGAATTGTCGGCATTTGCCACATGACAATTCACTCCGTACAAAAAAGAATCAACAAATGTGCTAATGAAATGCTTGTAAGGACTGAGCATGTGTGGTGTGTGTGTGTGTGTGTGTGGATTATACTTGGATTGCAGATAAATGTGTGAACTGAAGAAAGTGAATGAGAGACGGAGAGACGGAGGGACAGAGGGACGGAGAGACATAGAGACAGAGAATGGATGGCAAATGTTTGCCTAAGAGCCAGATACAAATATGCTGGCCACTAAGGATGATATGGAGCATGCCACGTGCCTTTGTGTGTGGCAAATGAAGCGCAGCCAAAGGACCAATGAATACGGGCAACGCATAAAACTATGCAACACAATTGAGATAAAGTGCACAAAGCATCAACTCAAGAGGTAACGGGAGCAAACAGGGATGCATAAGGATGCAGGGGGATGCAGGGAGATGCAGGGGATGCAGGGGATGCAGGGGGATGCAGACGGACGCAGGGTGTGCCAAAGGATGCAGGGGAGTGCTAGGAATGCAGGGATATGAGAATATATCGTACGTATCCATTTAAGTGGTAACTTTGCATAAATAACACTTGAGCTGAGACATGGGAAATAAAAGATGTGGTTGCCGGAAAATGTGTGAAAAATAGTTGAGTATGGGAAAAAGCTGATGCGATCAGGGCAGAGCTTAAGCCGCTTAGCAGCAAAGCATTTCATAATTTTAGCTCCTCCTTAACTTTGGTCACACGCACGCATTGCGTATTTCATGTCATTAGGTCAAAAGTCAAAATCCCCGCTATTCCCCCCCTACCCGCCCTCCCACCACAATTGACTGTCACGCAGCCATCAGGCGTTGGCTGCCACGGGGATGTCTGCTATGGTGGCGGTGGTGGGGGTGGTGATAGCGGTGGTGGTGGTGGTGGTGGTGGTGTTTTTGGAACGAAGCGTGTGCGTGCTTAAACTTTTGACAGGCAGCATCCGCAGCGAACACCACAAGGTATTCAAAATTAGCACACAACTCAGACAACCCACAAGAAGTTGGGCAAACTCTACATATATGAATTGTTACGATATAATGGTTGGACGGTGGAGGATACGGAGAGTGGGAGTTGGAGTGGGAGGCGCTTAGCCGGGATAGTTGGATGGCAGAGCAGGACGATTGGACGGCTAATACCTGATGCCAGATTATGACACGTTGCAGCGGATTATTAATGAGATGCGTTGTTATCACTCGCCACTTGGCAGCTGCGTTGACTTTCTGTGCGCCCGTGGCAGGTTCTAACCTCAGGTCATTTTCTTTGCCTGTAACACCCTGTGATAGCAAATTGTGTGCTGTCAAAGCGAACAGGCTTCTGTTGGCGTAAATGAATCTGATAGCTAATACATAATTAAAGAGATAATTAAAAAATATATTTTTTTAATTTTATACTTTAATTTAATATTTTTTATTATTTAAATTATTATTAATATTTAAATATTAAGTAAAAAAATACATTTAATTTAAAGGTTGGATGTCTAAAAATTGGTTACAATTTTAAACTCAATTTTAATTGATCAGGGAAATTTATCACTATTAAATACAGTGCTGCCAGATAAAGTCAAAACTCCAAAAAGGCTGCCATACCATCAGCTGCAAAGAAAAAATCGAACTTATCGATAAATTTGAAATCTTGTTCAGAGGACTTAATCAACCACAGGAAGCTTCAATTTGACTCAAGTGACGAATGCTTTCAACTCAATAAATTTATCGAGCTCAATAAATTTATCGATTAATTAAGTGCTGCGATTAAGCCTGTAGAAATATTTGTACACATTTATCGAAATGCCAAGATGAAGTCTGACAATCGACTATTAAAGCTGAGGACTCCGCCTTTCGAGTTGAAGGCAATAAAAGATGTTTTATTTTCCAACAATGCAACAACAAATTAATGTTTATGCCTTCCACATGAAATGAATTACTATTTTTTCTATATGCTGCTACTATTGCCGTCTCTTTTCCACCATAAGACTGTCCCTGTTTCGCTCGTTTATCGCATACTCCGAATCGTTTATGAACCATTGGTAGATGTTAAGTACATGGAGGAAGACTTTACGACTTGGCATATGGCAAAGGCGGCATCGATATTCTGGTTGTTGCTTCGTGTCAATGGCCCCCTTAAGACACACTCGCAACGACAACAACAACAACTACTTGCCACATAATATGCATCATAGAAGCAACGCGCAGCACGCCAAGTGCTAATGAAGAATTTTGAGCTGCGGCCGCAACGCGAATGATATTATGTGCCCCTTGGCTAAAGTTGCACTGTGGCACAGCTGTGCATGCAACGCACACACACACACATGCATATCTATATCTATTGCTACTTATAAATAGCACAGATTCGATGCGTACCTCAAATGAAGTGGCAGGGAGTGCAGTTTATTGCATCACTTGGGCAAAGTGTTGCACGACGCCAGCGACGACGCCAGCGACGACGGCGATAAACAAAAGTACCTTTTGTTTCCTATCCAAAGACTTTGATAGATCTTATGCATGCGTATGTGTGTGTGTGTGTGTGTGTGTGTGTGTGTGTGCATCAGCTTAGCAAAAACTGAATGTAAATAAATTTCCAATTCAAGTCCCACGCAATCCCCGAACTCATCGAACGGCACTTCTGGAGCCCAAACAAACATAAATAACCCAAGTCTTATGACTGACTATAACTATACAAATACATATATATATATATATATATATATATACATATTTATAGAATGAATATAATCTATGGTGATCCAAGCAAATCGGTGCTTCCAATTAACATAAAGAAAAGTCAGCCATGATTCTTTTTATTGTTGCTCGGGGAATCATCAATCCAATTTTCAGCTAAGATTTCATTTCCCAATTTCCCAATTTTCCCAATTTTCCCAGTTTTCCAATTTGTGTGAAGTTGTAAATTTTTGTGTTGTCGACACACACGATAATTATTCCTAAATCTCAGAATCGCTCGACTTTAGTGGCAGCCAAAGCAAAAAATTAAATTATCTTTACGATATAACAAGAGCTTCTATATATATATATACATATATGTATGTATATATGAGATTAAAGATTGGGCTATATCCGACTTTAGATTTCAATGATAACAGAAATTGTATAAGTATGTGTGTGAAATGATATAGTTAACTACATGTGTGTGTGTGTGAGTACAGGCAGTGCACTACATGAACCCAAACATAATTCAATTTAATCCACATTTTTAGAATATTTGACGATATTGAATATCGTTTTACAAATTTAAATAAATAAATTTATTTTTCAGAAATTTGATGGGTATCTTATAGTCGAGCATAGAGAGTAATATTTAATAATATTTAAAAACAATGCACTGCTTGAAACGTGTAAATCTTTGATGATGATCTACATTCGATATACGATGTATAAATGAAGTTAAGTCCTGAAAGAAAGTTAAGTCTATTTTTTGCAAATATTTTAGGGCATCTTTTAGATAAATTTATAGCAAATAATTCAAGTTATTTTATAGTTAAATTTAGCCGGAAATAAAAAGTATCCATTAAAAGCATTTACACTGCTTGCAGGGCGAACGCTTCAAAGTTGACATTATGTCTTACATAAGTTACGATATTCAGTTCAAATGTTGATCCGAGTTCAAAATTTTAAGACTCGAAGACTTTTTAAAAAATACAGGATATTCTACTATCAAGTGAATTATTGAATATGCATATTATCAATAAACTGCTTTGTGTCAAAGCAGTGCACTGCTTGAAGCACGTGTAGAACTATACGATTTAATAGGCTCATAAAATGCATACGATATTAGATAATGTAATTATCTTTTAATTTAATTTAAGCTACAAATTGCGATAAAAATTACAGGGTATTCCAAAATCAAATGTATTCCAAAATCAAATGTCTGTTATTTCCTACCCAAGCAGTGCACTGCTTTAAGCGCGTGAGTTGCAAGCTGATGCAAAAGAAAATATAGTCAAAGTAAATATTAAAATTTTATTTACTATATTTTATTAAATTTTTAAAATATTTTCAAAATTTCTACACTGTCAGAAAAAAGTTTCCACTCAACTCAAGCAGTGCACTGCTTGAAACGCATGATTTATTAGAGGCGTAGCTGGACTAAAAGTGTTACAAACGTGGCTTAAAGTAAATCCCATATCTCATATTAAAAATGATGAAATAAAATAATTGTTAAAAATATCGAATAGTCGATATAAAATGTATCGTTAATCGATATCAATAACAAAGCTGAAACTGATTTTTATATTTGAATTAATTATATTTCATTCATATGTTATTCCAGGTTATCTTCCCTCTCTACCCTTCGCACTCTTTCCCCACTCTTTTATCCATGACACAAACCTTTCAATTGGTCATCCGCTGCCAAAGACAACAACCTGACTTCTCCCCACAGGCCCCACAGGCCCCACAGGCGGACTCCTTAAAAGAATCTATTTTCGATGCCCACGCCCCCCCCCCCCCCCCCCTATCTTCCACTCTCCTCCTCTCTCTCTATCTCTCACTCACTTATAGTTTGATTTGCTTAATTGATTTGAAAAGTAAATTAAATTAAATTTGTTAATTTTCACCTGTCGAAAATGTCAAGTGGGAAAGAAGCTGAAAAGCTTTTCTTAATGTTTTCCCCTGGTATTTCATCGCATTGCAATTTTCCCTTTTCCGTTTTCCATTTTCCATTTTCTATTCTACTTTTAAGCTTTTATTTGTGATTATGCTTTTATTTCGTTTTTATTTCCTTTTTTTTTTTTATTTTTGTTTTTTTTTTTTTTTTTTTTTGTCGGAGGTTCATTTAGCGCACTTTGAAAGCAATTCGCAATGCAGGTTCGTCCTTGGAGACGGGGCCACTGCTTAACAGGGGAAATGTGCTGGGGCGGGGAGTTGTGTTGAGGGTGTGAGGAGGGGTGGGGGGCGGGGCGTACATATCCTGGCAACTTGGCAATTGAAGGCACTTCAAATTGGCACATTGTTTTTACGCCTTCGACAGGCGGATGCCAGGCAATGGTCTGGGCTGGTCTGGTGTGCTCCTGCTCCAGGATGGTCTACTATAGTTTCAAAGATGTGGGCAACTGAATGGAAAGCAAATGCCTGAATGAGTGACAGTCTTAATTACAGAGAGATTAGCATGACCGGGCAGACGGTGTACAACGGAGCACGTCCCTCATCCAACGCTCTTGGGAATGGCGTTGGTCTTGGTTTCATGGTGTGGGTGATGGTGTGGGTGATGGTGTTGGCTATGGTGGTGGTGATGGTGATGGTGTGGATGGTTACCAGGTAGATTGGATGCTGCCTGCATAGACAACTTTACATGTATTCAATGTCACGTTTAATGGCGACGACGACGACGACGACGACAATGACGACGGCAACGGTGATGACGGGGACGCTGCGCCCTTAGATGATGAAGTGCAGCACCTGTGCAGGTGGATGCAGTGAAATGTACACGCTACCGGCTCTCAGCTATGAAAGTCTACCAAATTCACCAGCTTCACCTCCCCAGCTTCTCCTCCCCAACTGCCTTTCCCCAACTCCACACCCAACTCCATCCTCAACTCCATTTTCATCGTTTCATTCAACTCCCCCCACCCAAATCCCGTTCCACTCTCCAACTCCGACTCCCACTCCTTTGGCAGCTCCAATAACAATTGCAGCTCCCCTTCCATTGCGGGCGGCGGCACTGACACTGACGTCGGGCAATGGTACCGGATACTTGATGCTGTTTCTGGTGCTCGGTCTTGGTCTTGGTCTTGGTCTTCGTCCTGGCAGTTATTCCTCATGCTACTTGGCCGCTTTTGTTACATTTGATTGTCGCAAACGAAGTGGAAAAGTAAATGTTGCACATACACACAAACACACACACACTCCCCGCACACACACACACTCCACACACACACACACCCCACACACACACACACATAGAAGCACATACCAAAAGAGGAGCACACACGTTGAGAGTAACGGAAATGCACACTAATTACTCCAATGGGCGGCGGTTGGAGGTGAGTCTAGGTACGAGGAGGTCTAAAGTCAGGAAGAGGAAGAGGAAGAGGAAGGGTAGGAGGAGGGGACGGAAGGGGGAAGTTGGCAGAAGAAAGGAAACCCTTTTTTACTTTAACGCTCCTGTGCCTTGGCCTGGCCATTACACTCTTTATTTGCCTTTCATTCTCTTTATTTCTTTTGCATTTTTTTCTTATTGTTGTTGTCCTTGTTGTCCTTGTTGATTTTGTTTTGTTTTTGTTTTTTTTTTCTTATTTTTTTTGGTTTTGTTTTGTTCCGTTGCTTTCTTTCCCACTCTTCGTCAGCCATGTCTCTCATTTATTTTTACGAATGATAATTGAAAAGCAGCCAGGATCCAGGAGCAACAGCAGTAGAAATTATTGGCCTTTGTTTGCGCTCACGCAGAAGGTAGTTCAGTGGACGCCCCGAGAGATGGGCTACACATAGGAAAGAGTGGAGAGAGGGGAAGGGGCGTGAGGGGTGGGCAGGGGTGCACTCTGTACGTGAGGGGCGCGGGTAAGCGGGAGGAGCGTCCAATATACCAGAAGTCAGTCAGCCAAAGTCAAATAAAATAATATCCTAGTCATCATAGAAAGTCACATACACACACACACACACACACAAAGAGTAAAAGATAGAGACACACACACACACAGTCAGTCATTCAGCTAATATCCTTTTAATAGAAATGGGAAAATTAATAACTCGCCACGCAAAGCGATGAACAATGAAAACAGAAGTCAATTAATCAAAGGATACGTATGAATATCCTTTCCATTACTAATCCTTTCTTAGGCAAATAATACTCAAAACGTACTTTCAATAATAATCAATGAATTTTCAATGCATTTCAAAGTCCTGCCGAACACAACACGTACATCGCTTCAAAGTTAAGAGGATTATCCTTAAAATTCCTTCAAACAATAAAACTGAAAAAAAAAACAAATAATACCAAAAGCAAAAGTCGACTTGAAAATTCATTTATTTAATTATTGGCTTAAGCCAGAAAATAAACAGTTAATAATTTAATTATTTTTTTTTTTAACTTTTCTTCAATTCAGTTTGAATTTTTAAGAATTTCCTTCGTTGTCCTTTTCCGTGAAAAACATGTCAAAAAACACTTACGGGACACAAGAACATTAGCTAATTGCTTTGTTATTTCAAAGGGGCACACGCACACACACACGCACACACACACGCACACACACACGCACACACACACGCACACACACACATACATATACATAGACAGTATAAAGTTAACAGAAATCAAATATTTTCAAATTCACAACGAAAGTCAAATTTGCTCCCAAATTTCACTGGCTGACATTTAGTCCTGGGTAATCGTAATTTTAAATATCCTTGCAGCAAATTTAATAACACTACGAAAACCCACAGCAAGGTAAAAAGTAGTAAATAGTATTAAATACCGGAAAAAAGTAATATATGCCTGTAAATAGATGTAAACTGTAGTAAATAGTAGTAAAAAGTAGTAAACAGTAGTAAAAGGTAGCAAATAGTACTAAATAGTAGTAATTCCAGGAAATGGTAATAGGAAGCTGTAAGAAGTAGTGAATAGTAGAAAATATAAATAAATAGTAGTAAAAAGTAGTAGATAGTAGTGAATAGTAATATAAATAAGTAGTAGGTAAATTATAAAAAATAGTATTCAAAAGTAGTAAATAGTAGTAATTCCAGGAAATGGTAGTAAGAAGTTGTAAGTAGTAGTGAATAGTATAAAATATAAATAAATAGTAGTAAAACGTAGTAGATAGTAGTGAATAGTAATAAAAATAAAAAGTAGGTAAAGTAGTAGTAAATTATAGAAAATAATATTCAAAAGTATTTAAGAGTAGTAAATAGTAGTAAATATTAGTAAATAGTAGTAAAAAGTAGTAAAAAGTAGAAAACTATAGAAAATAATATTAAAAGTAGTAAATGGTAGTGAATAATAGTAAACAGTAGTAATTCAAGGAAATGGTACTAAATAGTTGTAATTCAAGAAATGCTAGTAAGAAGCTGTAAAAAGTAGTGAATAGTATAAAATATAAATAAATATTAGTAAATTATAGAAAAGAGTATTTAAAAGTAGTAAATAGTAGTAAATAGTTGGAACAATGACAATTAATACTCAGACTAAATTTATACCTACTTTATAAAAATGGATTATATTTTAAAAAATTTAATAATTAAAAAATGAATATCTCAATTATGTAATACAACAAGCACATTTTAATTACATGTGTTAAAGACTTAGGTGCTATATTAAAAGTCACAATTTGATAAAATTGATCTTCGTGTGAGTAGAAAATTCACCGTCAAACTAAAATTCAAATCTACGCGCGCACTCAAAACTTGAGTGAAAACCAAAATTTCAAATTGAGTGAAAATAAGAAACAGCGCTGCCACCTTTTTAAATGAAGAAATTTAAAATTGTTCGTAATCATATATTAATTAAATAAAGCCGTACGTCAGTTAATGGAAAATAAATAATAATTTAAAAATATTATTTGCGTTCTGTTGTCGTTTAAATAAATTAATGATTTTTTTAATATAATAAAATTTAAATATTTGCAGAGTCGCTTAACAGAAACTATCGATAGCTCGATAATTAGGTACAGCACATCACTAATATTGACAAGGACGCTAAACAACGCAAAAGCATATGAGAAAAAAATTCAGTTAGAAATCGCGGTAAATATTAAAAGTATAATTTAATAACATTGATAAAATTATAAAACAATTACATAGTTTCCAGTGCTTATTGTGTTCATACTCTCAAAGAATATAGAATCGTCAATCAATAAAACGCAACGCGGCAAATTGTGTTGCAGAAGGTGGAGAAATTTTGGAACCCACCAAAAAGTCAATGTCAAAATAAACACAATTATTAAATTAAAAATGCATATTCACTGCTTAAATTAAAGTAAAGTGGCGTTGGTTTCGGATAACACAAATCACAATAGTCTTCATTTGCAAAACATGCAGGTAAGTACCCTCAATGTTGATGTGCCATATTTGCTCACTAACGGCATCTCCGGGGGGTGGGGAATTCTGTTACAGCAAGTCGACGACCCACCATCTCTGCCCGTGGGCACCGAGGTGAGCGCCAAATATAAAGGCGCATTTTGTGAAGCCAAAGTTAGCAAAGTGGTGCGCAACATAAAAGTTAAGGTTGCATACAAACAAGGCCTTGGATCGGGAATTGTTTCGGACGACGCCATTAAGGCGCCAACAGGACAGCTGCGTGTTGGAGCTGTTGTTGAGGTACGTCATCCGGACCGGAAGGAAATTGTTGAAGCAACCATAACAAAAATTCAAGATTGCTCTCAATATACTGTCGTATTTGATGATGGAGATATTACAACTCTACGTCGAACAGCTCTCTGCCTGAAGAGTGGCAGACACTTCAATGAGAGCGAAACATTGGATCAACTACCCCTAACACATCCCGAACACTTTGGTAACCCGGTAGTCGGTGGTCGTCGAGGTCGTCGACGCGGTCAACTAAACGACGGCAGCTCCGATGACGATGATGAAAGCGATGCCAAGGAGGTGGTTAACGAAAAGGAGGAAAATATTGGTAAAGTTGTTTGTGTCGAAACCGAATCCAAAAAGAAGGACAAAGAGAAATGGTTTCCCGCCCTCGTTGTGGCACCAACTGCACAAGTAAGCAAGCAAGTAAGTTAAGAAATATCGAATTGGTGCTTGGGTGGCTTCAGGAGATTCCTTTGATTATATGACTAACTCCGCTTATCACTTGCTAAATATTAACACAATCCTCCCTAAAGGATGTCAATTATAAATACTTTATTATAAAATTGAATTTATTTATATAGGCAACTGTACGCATTCGTGTAAAGGACGAGTATCTAGTGCGATCATTCAAGGATGGACGTTACTACACAGTTCCCAAGAAGGAGGCTAACGAGATAACGCGTGAAATGGCCAGCAAACAGGATGGACCTGCTGTACAGGCGGCACTTGAGTTCCTTGACAGCGGGGTATTGCCTGCCCATTGGGATCGGGACTCGTTGTTTGGTTTGTCCAATATGACTAGCGACGAAGAAGCTGAAATCGATTCGGACTCATCGGATGATGAGCCGCACTTGGAGAAGGACCTATTTGTGGCCCAACTGTATAAATATATGGACGATCGTGGGACACCATTAAATAAGGTGCCTTCCATTCTAAGTCGAGACGTTGATCTCTATCGCCTCTTCCGGGCGGTCCAGAAGCGCGGCGGCTACAATCGCGTAACCGCCAAGAATCAATGGAAATTGATTGCCATCCGTTTGGGCTATACATCCGGAACCCTGAGCGTCATGAATCTGGTTAAGCAAGCGTATAAGAAGTTCTTGCAACCCTACGGAGATTTCCATCGAAAGCTCGGCTGCTCAATGATAATGACTTCACGGAACTCCAATCGCAGTAAGGGGCGCAGTCTAGTCCGGGCTAATTCCGTAGCCTCACCAAAACCAGTTGAAACCACCAGAGTAGAGACCATAAGCAAACTGGCGACCGCCAATGTAACAGCCGCAGCGACAACTACAAATACCGCTACTGCGTCGACCACGGCAGCGGCAACGGCAACGGCATCGGCTGCGGCTGCGGCTGCGGCTGCTTCCAGCAGCACCACGGCGGCTCGAGCTGCTACACCCGGCCGATCCGCCTCAACTGCATCACAATCGGCAACCGAGGAGTCTGAGAACACCAGCGAGTCCAGTGTAGTGGTGGAGCTGGTGAAGAAGCAACGTAAAGGATCTGCCGCCAGCAACACAAGAGTTAAAAATCTCGTGGAGAAATATGAGGAGAAAGCAAGCACGACCACAGCATCAACCGCCACGACTCCAGCAGCAGCAACAGTTGCAACGACAACTACAACGACAACTGCTGCTGCAACAACTACGACCACTGCAAGCAGCAGTTCGGCAACCACAACAACAACAACAACAACTACTACAGCAGCAACAGCAACAACAACTACAGCAACGGTCACCGCAAGTCCAGGAGCAGCCGCAAGCAACAAAGACGCTGAGGCAGATGTGCCATTGTCGAAGATTAAGGCCGCTGCAGCAACACGCAGTAGCATAGACAAGGACTCCAGCGCCGGTGGCAGCAACGCCTCCAGCAAAGCAGCATCGGAAACACAACGCAGTCGCGACGCATCACCAGCAACGGGTAAGTGATGAAACGTTTCTTCTTTTTAAATGCTTATAAGGATAAAGTAGTTAAGGATCCTTAGCAAGGACCATTTTAGAATTTAATTTTATATTTTATTATTAAGTCCCCAGACTTCCCATAGCTACTTCTGTTCCACTTAAAGAGGCTTAGAATATCCTTTGAAATTAGGAAGACTCGATTGATGAACTCCAAACTTGACTTCTGATTATTTTCACTCCTCCGTTGGGTTGTCAGGTGTGGGGATTAAAAAATTTATTGCCAAAAATTATAAAATAGTTATGATCGTTATCAGTTTTCGATATAATCAAACTTATCGATACTTAGATAAGCTTCACTTTGATCTTGTGATAGGCGTTGGCCAGCACTCCGCGTAGATTCCATATATTTGCAAATGTCTCTGGCTGCACATTGTAGGCGGAGTCAACGGCCTTGGCCCAAATCTCAATGTCCTGCTCCTTTCGCTGATCGGAACTGACCGGTATTAGGGCTTTCCATAGGGACCAGCCATAGTGACGGCCATCGGGCTCATCTTCTTGCTGTAGATTCGCCACATGCCAAGTTTTTCCACCGTCAGTGGTCAAATCGACACGCACGATACGTCGCCCGCCACCGCTCCAGGCATAGCCTTGAACCGTAATATAACCATCATCGTTGACCCTGACCCGCTCCTCAGGCATTGGTGTGCATATGGCAGATGTAACTGGCATTGCTTGTATGGCGTGAGATTTTGAAAAGTCCACGGTATCCCAATCTGTACTAGGACTGAATCCCTTGTAGTCGTTCTGCTGCCAATGCGAGTCGGATTCGTGATCAGCAACAATAATCCGGGTCAACCACTTGACATTACGCGCTCCAACTGTGCCTGGCACAATCACTCTTATCGGATAGCCATGATCCCGATTGAGAGGTTCGTCATTCATTTCGTAGGCAAGCACCACATCACCACGTGGATCAAGTGCCTTCGAAAGAGGTATAGAGGCTCCATAGGGGTGCGAAGTGGGATCCAAATCGGCGCCTTCGAATATCACGTGCAGATGTTCATCCGATTCCACGCCCATTGCTCGCAGCACGTCACACAGTCGTGCACCTGACCACTTGGCATTGCCAACTGCACCGGCGCCCCATGACAGACCTACAAAAAAAAAACGAAGGCAGTTAAAAAGACTTCACAGATCTTGTAGGATGTTACGCACCTTTTACCGCCTTGACTCGCGTCATTTCGGATCTTCGATTGCCTCCGCACATGATCGCCGCTGTGACAGTGTGTTTGGGCAGGGACTTAATATCGTCTAGGGTAAGGGAACGCTGTGGTGTACCAACACCAGCCTCCACCTCGAGTTCCAGTTCATAGTCTTCAGGACTTATGGACGGAACGGGCAAATGATTTCGAACATAGAATAAATCATTGGGAGTATAAAAATGATCGGCCAATAGGCCAATTGGTGGCTCTGCGTTGAAGGGTCGCTGGCTAGCAGCCTTTAATAGTGGATGACGTTTTGGCTCCTTAGACCACGTTGTGTCCTCTTCAGCCTCAACCACCACATCCGCTTTATTTATATTACCAATGCGAAAGCTCTCAAGCAGTGTCAGAACCTCCTGCGTATTGTGCTGCTGGTAGATAGCCCAAAATGGATCAATGGCACTGCCTGCTGCCATCATGATCTTGTCACCGCCAGGATGGTTGGGCGCAAACTCGGTAACATTATAGACACCTAGACCATAAGTAATCCAAATACCATTTGCCGGAGTATTGTGACGACCCACCTCTTCCAATGTGTATGTAGGCAAATCCTTACGTTCCGTACAATGCCATGTGTGAGCCTCTGTATTTTCATCATCAGTTGCTGCAGGCACTATCGACTGTGAAGGCGTACAGCACCCCTGACGCTTTTTGTCAATCTCATTGAAGAGCAGAACACCCGCGGTAATGCCACCTAATGTTATGGCTCCAGTTATAAAAGCATTGGAACCGTTGTTCCCATTTGATTTATGTTGCTCCTCGCTTATTGGGGCAGTCGCTAACAGTCGGGATCTGTGCCGATTGCTTAAAGCAAATTGCCTACTAGCTTTCACTAAGAAACGAAGCCGCATCGTTATGTAACCAATTTAACCTTACCAAAGTTAAACATTAATTAATCCCGTTTTTTTGTGAGTCGTCGAACGATGCATTATCTAAAGAGAAAACGACAAGTGTTCTTCTTCAGTATGTATTTTTTTTTTTCTATTTCGACAATGGGCACGACTTGAACTACTGATAAGCGTTTATTTATTCAAACTCAAATTCTGCTCTCTTCTAATCTCTACTTTGTGGGGATCTGCTCAGAGATTACTCCGCTTTGTTTTGATTTCTATACAAACACGATTCGTTAGTTCCTTGGCCCGGCACAAGAGTCGCGTCGCTCACCGATACGTGCCTGATTTAATTTTCTATCGATAGTGGTAGCTGCTTTATCGAAATATCGCTTTGTTCACATCGCTAAATTATTTTCATTTATTTCGAAATTATAATATAATATTACAATTTACCACATATAAGTATATATTAACACTTTACATTTTGGGTTTATAAAAGGATTGTGGCAATAAATTATCCTTTTACCCTGCCTTTCCCTGATTAACATTTCGCATAGACATTTTTAAGACCTACCGCAACTCGCTTAACCAAGTGTATTATTTGATAATTTTTATTTAATATAATAATTACCTATTTAAAAATGAAATAGAAATTATCGATCGATCTATCGTAGATAGATTTTCTGAATTTATTGAAATTGATTAAAAAGAATACCCCTTACGATAAATATTAGGCAGTGTGTCGAAAAACCCACGAAAAGAAAAGAAATCGCACAAATGTTTGTTAATAATATGTATCTATCTCTTTCTAACTCGTGTAACAGCTGCAACACCAACAACAAGCGCTGCGGGAGCAACGAAAAAAGAAAAACATCAACAACGCAAACAGGTGGAAAAAGGTGATGAGAAACGCGGTAAACGGAAGAAGGACGAGGTGACCGTTGAGAAAATTGATACGGGCGACTTTATAATTGGCATCGGGGACAAATTGAAGGTCAATTACCTGGAAAAGAAATCACCCAGCTCCCATGGCAGTACCTACGAGGCGAAGGTCATTGAAATCAATGTCCAGCGTGGACTGCCCTTATATCTGGTTCACTACACTGGCTGGAACAATCGATACGATGAATGGGTGCCCCGTGAACGAATAGCTGAGAATCTCACCAAGGGATCAAAGCAAAAGACGCGCAGCATCAGCACTAGCAGCGCCAACAGCGGTGGCGCACCTGCCCAACCGAGCACATCTGGTGGCAATAGCAATAATAATAACAATAGCAACAACGGCGGAAGCAATAGCACTACTCCAACGTCTGGCAGCAGCAGCGCAGTGTCTCCTAAGGATGCACCTAGCAAGGGTGCAACAGCTGCGGAGCAACAAGCACAGCAAACAACAGGCACTTCAGGCGCTGCTGCGGCACAGACAGTATCGAAAGCATCCACAACAGGAGGCGCGATAACAGCTTTGGGTGTGGGCAAGCGTGGTCGTGGACGCAGTGACTCAATGCCACCGCGCTCAACAACACCGTCGTCGGTCGCCTCTAACTCGAGTCGCACCAAATCGCCAGCGGCATCTCAGTCTCAGCCACAGCTCAGCAAGAAACGACCCACACGAATTGTGCCCACAAATAACAGCAACAGTAATCAGACACGTCGAACTTCCGCCTCCGCATCTGTCTCGGCAAATGTATCGGATGCGTCCATGGCAAGCGAAACGGAAAGTGATTCCGATGAGCCAGTGCGTCGTCCCAAGCGCCTCAGGGATCAGCCACAACAGCAGCCAAGTAGCTTTGTCAAAACAGCAAAGGGAAGGTCAACCACACCTGCAGCCGCTGGTGGCAAGAAGCTGGCATCGAGAAGACGCACCACTGCCAGCGACGATAGCGATGAGGAGGAGGAAGAAGAGCAACAGAAACCACAACAACATCCGACAATCAAAGCACAGCCCCAAGTACGACAGCAGCAGCAACCGCCACCTGTACAACGGCTACGGGCCGGAAACCGTGCTTTGAGCAGTGGCAGTGCTGCTGGAGCTGGAAAAGGATTGGATTATGATCTCAGTGAAATACGTTCGGAGCTTAAGGGCTTTCAGCCGCAGCTGGTGGACAGTAAGGATGCCATCAAAAGTGAACCTGGCGATGAACCTGCCAAGCAGGAGCCCAAGACGGGCAGCTCTACGGAGCAATCATCCGAAACGGAATCCTACAACGACGAGGATTCACAGTCATCTGAAAAGATTGAGTATCGCAAGCAACAAGCCGCCAGCGAGAAACGTAACGTGGACAAATCCAAGCCAGCAACTGCAGCAGCAGCAGCATCCACATCATCATCATCATCATCTGCAAAAACAGCAATCGGCTCCACGACGGAACCGTTGGCCAGCGAATCGACAATCAAGAAGGAACCCGAATTGCCGCCGCTGGTCAAGCAGGAAACTGCTGCCAGCGAGGATCGCAAAACGTTCAAAACCGAATCCAAGGAGGAGACCAAAGTGTTCCCAGCCGACATAAAACCCGCAATAACAGCAGCGGCAACAGTTGCTGCGACAGCAACAACAGCAACAACACCACTAATAAAACCGGCAGCAATCATCGCGCCGCTGATTGCGCCGGCAAGATTCACGGGCAGCAACAGCATCAGCAGCACTAGCGCTGCCACCACCAGCAGTGTCCTTAGTGGCACCCAAGCACAAAGTGGGCCTCCACTGAAGGCGGCCACTTCAGTAATTGTGGAGAAGCCATTGACGTTGCTGAAGAAAGCGGAATCAACCACAACGACGACCCCAGCAACTGTTGCATCAATATCTGTGGCAGCGGACACAACAACAGCAACAACTACAACAACTGCAGGAGCATCAACATCAGCAGCAGCAGCAGCCGCAGCAGCCGCAGCAGCAGGACCAAGCACGTCAACGTCGGCCAAGAAACAGGAGCTCACCAAGAAACAGCAGGCGGCAAGCACAAGTGCCGCTGCAATGGATTCCTTTAAGAAATTTGTGGAGCCAGTGATGCACAAGGAGGCGGCTACTCTGAAGGTTGAAGTGCCGGCTGCCTGTTCGCCATCATCGTCGAGCTCATCCTCCAGTTCGTTCTGCTCGAACAACTCGGCCATCACCACCGTAAGCATCAGCAGCTCCTCAGCCACACGCTCGCTGCCTGACATGAGCAAGTTGGAGATCAGCAGCACAACGTCTCCAGCAACAGTGGCATCAACATCAGCCGCAGCAGGCACATCGAGTGCCGGAGCAACAGCTGGTGGATTGGTGGTAACTGCAACAACCACACCCAAGGAAACGAAGTACAGCAGCAGCAGCAATACGGGCAACAGCAGCAGCAACATGGCCATTGGCATCAAGTTGCTATCGTCGGATGTGTACGAGTTTAAGGACACGGAGCCATTTGAGTTTGAGAAGCGCATCTCGCCAATGGCCTCCATGAGCTGCGGCACAACCTCAGTTATAACAACAACTCCGCCCTCGGCTGGTAGCAGCGGCAGCGCTAGTGTCAGCGCTAGTGTCAGCGCTGTGACGCCTCCCACCGGTGCTGTCAGTGCTGCGGCACGGAAACAGGCGCTGAAGGCCAACGCGATGCAGCAGAGCATTGAGCAGCATCAGCTTCCGCATGCTGGACACGAACAGCGCGGCTTTGTGACTGCCGCAGGGGCAGGAGCCGCATCGACATCTTTGGCTGGTGGAAGTAAATTGAAGAAGCGGGGATCGCCGCTCAAGGAAGCTACCTTGACCACGGACAAGCAAAAGCATCAGAAATTGGAATCGCCCCAGCAGCAGCAGCAACAGCAACAACAACAACAACTACAACTACAAGTGCAAGCACAACAAACAGCAGCAACATTGCCATCATCTCCAGCGGCGAGTCCAAAGTCAATGAATACTGCAACTAACACGCCGAAAGCGAGCGCCATTGTAGCGGCAACAACATCGAGCGCAGGAACAGGAACTTCCTCGGCTGGAGGAATAACACAGTTGATACCTGGCCATGCCACGCCCTTCGATGTACTGCGCAAATCGCCCAGCTTCAACTTGAATATAACAGCGCTTAATGAGGAACTCGCTCAGACCGTGCAGGAGACAACCCGTGCGCTTACGGATGCACTGCAACCACCGACAACTCTATTGGTACCGATGGAACCAGCCACACCACCACCGGTAACAGCACCGCTCACAACAGCGTCCACAGCAGCTGCTGCCTCTTCGGTGGCAACGCCAGTGATTGCCGTGCCCGTTTCCCCCAAATTGAGTACTCCGCCGCAGGCGTTGGGCGTGGTTAAGACAACACAGAAACAACACATTGTGGGCAGTCCGTTCATGGAGACGCGCAACGTGTTCGAGCTGAGCACCTCAAACGAGGGAAGCGGCTACAGTTCGGGTGAATCGAACAAGGACAACAAACTGGAGAAGCTGGAGAACGTGAAGATATTGTTGGCTGGCAGTGCCAGTCCCTTTGACTTGGATGCCGTCAAGTACGAACAGAAGACCAGTACCATAGCGGACAAGGTACTGAAGGCCATTAGCCAGAAGAAGGAGGAGGAGGAACAGAGCAAAGCGAAGGGTCAAACGGAAAACAACAGCGCGGACAAGGAGGAACCGCAGCTTCCAATCCCAACTGCTCTTAAGATTGAACCAAGTATATTGAGTGGTGCAAATGCCAAGTTGGACAAATTATTACTGCTCAATGAGCCGCTCAAGATTCAAACGAGCAGCGTTCTGCCCAGCGCCCTCAGCGATCTGTACCACAGGACGAGCAGCAGCAACAGCCCCGAAACGAAGTCCATTCTGGAAGCCTCACTGCCGGCCAAAAATAGTGAACTAAGCGAAACTATACTGAAGCTGGAGTGTGCCATACAGCAACGTAGGACACCAGTGGCAGGGCAATCGCTAGCCTCATCGACAGCTGGAACACCGCCGGTAACGACAACGACGGATTTGGTAAGCTTTTTTGATGAATCCATGGACAGCACAGATTCGGAGCAACGCTTGGTCATTGAGGACGTTATGCCCGAGGAGCCCAGCACAGTTAGTGAGATAAAGAGTCCTGTATCCGAGGTCTCAGGCAGTCAATCGACCACTCCGCCTGTCAAGCTAGAACTTTCGTCCGATGACAAATCCGATCTGACCGGAGTGGCAGCGCCCATCGCCGTAAAACCGATGGTATTGCAATGCAGCAGCTTCTCGCCAAAGGAACAGTCAGCAGCGAAGATGTCACCAGCGTCCGTAGTAGCCGCTTTATCACCGGTCATACCAACGGGTGTGCCCATTGTCCTTCCCGAAATACCCGTTTCGGTGGTTGTGGCGATGCGTCACAGTCCAAGCAGTAGCAGTGGTGTGACTTTGGTGTCGCCCAAGATTGAGTCAAAGCTTTCAATTTGTGAAGACGGTGGTCTGCTCCTCAAACCGTACACGGTTCAAACTAGTCCGTCACTGCCGGACACATCACTTGCGGTACCGCCCCTGGAGGCATTAAGTCCAAGAACAAAGACGACAGCATCGCCGCTGCAACGACCATTTATGCTGCAGCCGGCGAAGGAACTGCCACTCAACGTGCCACCAGCGGCGAGCAGTCCACTCATAAGCGATGTTACCCACAATGAGGCTGCCATCAATCTCCTGTGCGAGGAAACAATACCAGGTAGTCCAGCACCCACCTACAGTGGAAAGGACGAGCTGGCCAGCACTATCCAGATTAGCAGCTCTGTTCCGCCACCACTGGTTACCATTTCTGCACCCTCAACGTCTGCCAGCACCGCAGCACTGAACACAGCGGGCGCGGCAACTAATACGCCCGAGACGGCAGCACCACGAGTCACGGCAGCGGCGCACATTGGTCAGCCGGCTCCAGTGGCATCGGTATCACCTCACAGCTCACCGGACTCACCGGCTAGCCACGAGGACAGCAGCGAGGAGTTTTGCTTGGTGAATACCAAAAAGTTTACCGAACTCGAAACCCGAATGGTCGGCAGACGCAAGCGACCACGGGCCAAGGCAAGCGACGCAAGTGCCCAGCCCACGAGCCAAGCGAATACGAGTGCAGCTGCTGGCGCCGATATGCAAACGCTGGGCAAGCGACGTCGGCAGCAGATGTATACTTCCATACGGAAGACAGGTGAGCATCCTTTTCGAGGCTTCCATCCATGTCCACTTTTAAATGTGTGCTCCATTTTCATTTCACAGGTGGCGGTTCCGATACCGATGAGAATTCAGATAATCTGGCCTCAACGCAACGACATGGAGCACTCCAGCAACTGCAACAGCAACAGCAGCAGCAACAACAGCAGCAGCAACAACAACAACAGCAACAACAACAAACACAAATTCATCAGCAACAACATCCACAATTGCAACCACAGCAACAATCGCTGATCAATGCATCAGGCATTCGGCCATGTCCATACAATTTCCTTGTGGAATTGGGTGAGTACAGATGAAGGACATATGAACTGATTTCTCCAGGAACGGGATTAACTTTTTTTTTTCTTCTTTTTAGACTCGTCCCTAAGCTCCGAGCAGTGCATCCTCATACTGCAGAAGCAAATCGAGGAGCTTCGCAAAGCGTACAACACCATCAAGGGGGAATTGGCCGTCATCGACCGGCGGCGAAAGAAGCTGCGCCGTCGCGAGCGGGAGAAGAAGCAACAACAGCAAATGCAGAATCAGCAGCAGGGCAAGGTGTGTGCATAGGACATGCTACGACCAACGCACTGCTCCGAGATCCTAAATGCAATAAATTTACATATACGGAATATGTATCGTCATATATGATATCCTCCATATACACTATCTGGAAACTGTATATTGGTAGTTAATTAAGTTGTGCGTTTTTTTTTAGTCTGTAATTAAGCATTGTATAGAGTTTAGTGGATCTGTGGCCACGCCCACAACTTTCATTTCAAGCCATTTAAATGGAGAGCTTAAAAATACATAAAAGAAATGAGTTTATGTGTAAAAAAAAACAACATCGAATGTAGATTTATTTATGAGATTCTCCTTAGGACACGGAATAGCCACCCTCGAGATTGATATGGTGTCCATTGATAAAGCTTGACTTGTCGCCAAGCAGATAGCATATGGCATCAATGACTTCCTGCACTTCGCAGAAGCGATTCAATGGAATGTGTGCCAAAAGTGGACCACTCTTTGCCGGATCTGACCAATTTGCTCGTCCCATTTTGGTTAGCACTACGGTAGGATTGACGGAATTTACACGTATCTTTCGTGGTCCCAGCTCCAAGGCCAGCGACCTTGTAAGCGAGTCCAACGCCGCTTTGGTAGCACTGTAGGCGGTATGACCCGCAAAGCTGCGCGTTGCCGCTATAGATGACACATTCACAATGGCACCTCCTGTCTGAAGCTTGGGCAGCAGCACTTGGGTTACATTAAAGACAGCTTTAATGTTCACATCGAACTGGCTACAAGTGATTAAGGGTAATATCATGTATGGACTAGAATGATGATATTTGGAAACAACTTACGTATCGAAATCCTGCTCGGTTAACTGCTCGAACGGCTTCACGATGGCCACACCCGCATTATTCACTAATCCATCAAGCTTTGGTACATCAGCTAAACCCTTACGCACTTCATCCCAATTGGACAGATCGAGTAGAAGAGGCTTTATCAGTTTTGGATTGAACTCAACCAATTCCTTCAGCAAATCCTCGTTGCGTGCCACCGCTATGACTGTGGCACCAATAGAAGACAAATGCTTGGCCAGTGCGTTTCCTATACCAGCACCGGCACCGGTTACGAGTATCACCTTGTTAACTAAGCTGTCCGACATGTTGTTTACTTTTTGTTTCAGGCGTAATTTCGATGATAACTTTCCGACACTTGTCTCATTAAAACCGTATTTCTATTGTCTGAACAGGTTCTTTTATTTGACTGGTACTGCATCTTATCTTCTTATTCCGTCGCAAGCTTTCAATCGGATCGAACTACATCTGCTCTCTCCGAGAACAACTTCTCGAAACACACTCACGATCATTCATGCGTGGCCCCTACACGATCAACCTCGTTATCAATGACAAGAAAACTAAACATTTTGGCATCATAGATCTGGAACGAATATATACGAATATATTATAATATAGCTATAATTTATTCGTATATATTCGTTCCAGATCTATAATGTCAAAATGCTTAGTTTTCTTATTTTAAATTTATATTTAAATTTATTATTAAAGATGAGAAATATTATTGTCATGTTTGTGTCTCATATGACTAACTTTTCAAATAAATTATTAAGGATGATAAATGTAGATCATTCAATGAGCACTGATCAATGGGATTTATCCGCAAATAAATTTTTTCGTAGATATTATATAGATTATTCTATATCTATAAACGTATTAAATGTGAAATTAAAAATATAACATTACAAATTTTTCGCGCCCGAATATATAAGTGTTTCTGCAAAACTTATCGATGGTTGTCGAAATCATGTGCTTCCTTTCCCATGCGATATATCGATATTATTTTACGATATCATTTGTTATTAAACGCCGGTAATAACACGATTCATGGGCATTTTCAGAAGAAACAAAACATAAACATAAGTTTAGAATTTAAACAATTGGAAATGGCGGAAACACAACCAGCCGGTAATTTACAAAACATTAACGTTTACGCCGTACTATTTACTAATTTAATATTTAACATTTTACTTTCACCGACAGCAAAGCGCGTCAAGCTGGAAGTGGATAGAAAATCTTCAGTGGAAGACGATGGTAAGGGATATTTAAAATGTTATATTCCAGCACATATGACTAATATATTGCATATATTATATAGAAACGCCTTCTGTGTTCAATCCCAAATATCGTGTCTGTCCCTATCTGGACACGATTAACCGAAATCTTCTGGATTTCGACTTCGAGAAGCTTTGCTCCATATCGTTGACGCGAATAAACGTTTATGCGTGCCTCGTGTGTGGCAAATACTTCCAGGGTCGCGGTACCAATACGCACGCCTACACGCACTCAGTGGGTGAGGCACATCATGTATTCCTCAATTTAAATACGTTGCGCTTTTACTGTCTGCCGGACAATTATGAGATCATAGACTCCTCGCTGGATGACATCAAATATGTACTTAATCCAACGTTTCTACGCAACGAAATCAACAAACTGGACCAAGTGCAGCCAAAACATTCGCGAACCGTAGATGGTGTTTTATACTTGCCCGGCGTTGTGGGACTTAATAATATCAAAGCGAATGACTATTGCAATGTGGTGCTTCATGCGCTGTCGCATGTAAGTCCATTGCGTGATTATTTTTTGCGGGAACAAAGTTATGCGAATATAAAGCGGCCACCTGGTGATTCCATGTTTACGCTTGTGCAGCGCTTTGGTGAGCTTATGCGCAAAATGTGGAATCCACGTAACTTCAAATCACATGTATCACCCCATGAGATGCTTCAGGCTGTGGTACTGTGGTCCAGTAAACGTTTCCAAATTACCGAGCAAGGAGATCCGATTGATTTTTTATCCTGGTTCCTCAACACGCTGCATCGCGCCCTCAAGGGCAACAAGCAGCCAAATTCGTCTATTCTGTATAAAATATTTTTGGGTGAAATGAGAATTTATACACGCAAAATACCACCCGTGGAACTGGACGATGATGCCAAACATCTGCTGCTGGCCACCGACGAGTACAAACACCAAGTGGAACACACAAATTTTATATATCTAACCTGCGATCTGCCACCACCACCACTGTTTACAGATGAGTTTCGCGAGAACATCATTCCACAGGTGAATCTGTATCAGTTGCTTGGAAAATTCAATGGCAGCGCCGAAAAGGAGTACAAAACGTATAAGGATAATTTCATGAAACGCTTTGAGATTACCAAACTGCCACAGTTTATTATCCTGTACATAAAGCGATTCACTAAGAACACATTCTTTCTGGAAAAGAATCCCACGATTGTCAACTTTCCCATCAAGTGAGTAAAATCCTTGATCCTTTAAACTTAATCTCAAACCGAAATTTTCCAATGTACATTTCAGAAACGTAGATTTTGGTGATATTTTGGGCATGAAGCAACGCGACAAAGACGTCAAGGATACCAAATACAATCTGGTAGCAAATATTGTACATGACGGCGATCCAAAGAAAGGCACCTACCGTGTTCACATACTCCACAAAGCCAATGGTCAGTGGTACGAGATGCAGGATCTGCATGTTACCGAAATCCTGCCACAAATGATCACACTGACGGAGTCCTACATACAAATCTATGAGCGCAGCGAAGAATCCTAGCCTTGGCCCCAATCACATCCATGTCCACGTCCACATTTTCTATAGTTGTAGACAAGTCTTATGCATTAAAGTTCCAACCGCTAAATAGACCAGAAAATTCAAATCTCAGCTGTTTTTATATTTCTAAGGCCTTGTCCCATAGGCGCATGCGCCGTGGCCCAGTTGTTGGATTGCCCATTCATCCATTGCACATGCTACACAAGACAAAAATCGATGTGTGTCGCTGGACGGTGGAAGTCAACATTAACAAAAAATATAATTAAATAAATTAATAATAAGTCATGGCGGATTTAAATAGCTATGAGGAGGAGTGTCAGCGGGCGGAGTTGCTGGGCACACAGCCGCCAGATAGGGCAGAGTTTGAAAAGCAACGAAGTGCACGTATCGAACAGGAACTGGCTGAGCAGGAAGCCGCTGAAATAGCCGTAAGTTCCATGAATGTCATCATTAACCTTCAGAAACTTCAGCCAGAATCATATCCTCATCCATATATAATAAAAAGGATTAGAATAAAGAGTTGGTCTTTAGGAAAAGTGATATTGGTATGATGGAATTAACTAAAGTAATGTGTGTCCCACTTTGCAGATGGTGGAGCAGCAGGATGAGTCGCTTCGATCTACAGGAGGTAAGCTGGATGAGTTGAACAGCATTTTGTCCAGCACTCAGCAGCGTCTGAATCGCTTCAAGCAAACTGCATGCGGCAGCCTTACAAATATCTTTGCACGAGGTGTTAGCTTTAGCGGTGCTGCAGGCGGTAGTGGTGCCTCAATGGATGTGCCCAGTGCTAGCGATGAGCCAACTGAGGAGACCACCATTCAGCGTCAACCACAACCATTGCCACCACCAACGGCAGCCCAGGTAAGCGCCGCCAAGGCAGCAAAGCAAATGAAAATGGACAATCAGTTGGACAAGTTGGATGCACTCATCAACAAGGCTGACAATGCACAGATTGCGATGAGCGAACAAACGAAGCAGATGCGTCGCATTGCCAAGTGAAACACATTTGGATTTTTTAATTTTTCTTTGGGTTGTTTGGGTTAATCAATAACACCATTGTTTATTATTATTATTATTATTATTATTATTATTTTTTTATTCTAATGCGATTCCAAGTTATGCGAACACATGCGTTGCCCTTAAACAATAATAATAATTAAACATAAGTGGAGAAATTCAATCACATTTTAAGCAAAGTTCGTCTTCGCGAATTGTTCATATTTACAAAGACAAATCTATATACATAATAATAGATTTAACTTGTGTGTAGTTAATACTTGTTACTAAATGTTAATCAAATAAAAATTTACAAAATTTCACATTCCGAAACATAAATATAAACATTTCATTTCATTCAACTTTCACTTACGTATTAAAAGGTGAGTAGAAAAATATAAAAATATAAACTAAAAGCGAAACCACAATCCAAATGCTCAGCAGAAAGGATTAAGTGGTGATTCAGGAATTATGTTTATGATTATGTTACTTCTGTTGTGGCCAACGTTTGACTAAATTCTCCTCGTAGGCCACGATTGATGCAGTCTTCTTCGTTAGGGACGATTTGAACTCGCTATCCGTGTCCGAGTGCTCATCATCACTTTGATTCTCCTCATCGAAGCTGCAATATTGACCAGCATCGGTTTCATATGCCTTGTCCATATTCTGTGACTGTGGCTTCAAGACCTGCTTCTTGGGCACAATCTGAAAATTTAAAGATATTTAAATCAAAATTCGTAGCTTCTTTTTATTTGAGTTGCACGCACCTCGTTGCTCTGCTGCTTTTGCCTCTCCTGTTGCTGGAGTTCTTGTTGTTCGTTTTCAAAAAAGAAATATGTGAGTCGCAGCTTCTCCTCGAAGGTATTGTGACGCCATGCGTGCGGTACCAGCTCAGCGTTCTTGTTAAGTCGTTTCTCCAGCTCAATGAATAAATACGGTGAGATGGTTAACTTGGGCACATGCATTTGCTGCTGCCATTTTTGCAGCACCTGTGGCTCATGCGTGCAGCTGCCAATAACTTGGAAGTAAAGCTTGCAGGCGGGAAAATATTGAAATTCGTGTGTGTCAGTGGAATTGTTGTTCTTTGGTAACTTTTTTGGTACCCGGAGCAGTGTATTTATATTTGATTCAAGCACTTCAAGAAGCATAAAGTGTTGATGGCGATTGGGCATAGTGGTGATTATTAGGGCGCGGTTCGTTTCGGGACTAAATTGTGGCAACGCATATGACCACAAGCTGCACAATAAATGGATCACAAGTTCCGTTATTGTCGAATTTTTAAAAAGTGGACGTGGCACTGGCTTAATCAGGTGGTTGTCACTTGGTTGTGGAGGCAACCAGTAAATTGCATCTGCCCACAACTTAACCGCCCAACCCGACAGTATGGAGACGCCCAGCATCCACATACACCGTTGACAGTAAAGATAGCCTGAGGTTTCGATAATACGTGCCCGCACAACATTCATGTTAAGTATAATATGATTAAGACCATAAAACATATCAGCAGGTCCAGGAACCAATGATGGCTGTTTAGAAACTGATCCGTGATTATGACAGAAGAATTCACTAGGATCAATAAAACCGGACGGAAACTCGCGCAGACGATTATAGTAGCAACTGGGTACAATTTCGTACTGACAGCTGCCACAATGCAATGCCACAAGCTGTGTTCGCTCTGCAAAGTTGAGAAGTAGTATCTTTGGCTTTAGTTGAACGCCATTCGACTCTTGCATAGCTTGTAGATCAATTTGCGTATAGTTAAAACGAAAGCTTATATGACAAAAACTAATAAGTAAGCTGGATATTTGTTTAATATCCATGCCAAAGCAACCATGGTGCAGCACAAGTTCAGTCTCTTCGGTTTCCTTGTTTTCCTTAATATAAACATCGCGCTCCTTAATGACGAGATGTGTTCCACTAAAGCTCGGAATATCATGATCGAATTTTAAGATTATGTGACCGCTATTTAAATTTGGGCGCAATTCTATGCACACAGCCTCTAAAGGCATGTTGACGACAAACTTCGTTCGTTATTAATTTAAAACGCAATGTGAACGCGAATCGTGAACGTTTTGTTGTTTTTGTTCGATAGCACGAATAAGTGCTGCGCAATGTTCTGTTGTATGCAATCGATAATTGCATAATTTTAAAGAAATCGATACTGTTATAGCCAACTAAATATTTTAATTTAATTTTTACATTTATATATTATACTACGTGAACAAATTATCTTAAATTTGCTAAAATATTAAATAAATAATTTTGTGGTACTAAGTAGTCTAGCTAACTTGAAATAAAATGAGAGATAAATGAATAGCGCTATCAATATCGTTGTGTGTAATAACTGATATTTAACGAAAGCCGTTAACAGAGTAAATTAAATATCAACAGCTGGTCGTGATCATAAAAATATATTTGTATCATTATAAACTTATATATAAAAGAACACAAAAGAAAAACATAGGTCCAATCATATTAAGAAAACTATGTGAGTCTTGATTTATTACTTCCACTATTACATATACTATTACTATTCTCATTCAGAAATTATCTTTATTATTACTAAATCTTCTCTCATATAATACGAAAATAATTAATAAAGCATTATTTAAAACACAAAAGTTTAAACTTTAATAATATTGTGTTTATTTTTAAATTTCAGTAATTTAAGAATATATATTTTAATTAGCATCGAGTAATTATTCACCACATCTGACATTGTTATCATATCAGTCAGCTGGAAACTTACTATTCGATAAATGAACTTTGAACAATCGTTTGTAATTATAAAATAAAACAACAAAATGAAATGTATACACATAAAATAAAATAAAATTAAGTGTTCCCTGTGAAAGTACATTTAATATTTTGTTCATTAAGAATCGGAGTTTTGATTTTAAAACCGATTATAGCTCGATAGTACTCGATGTATATTGTTAGGAAGGTAATTTGTAAGTCGATGTTTCGATGGTTTTTACATCACTAGTATGAACGCGAACGCGATTTTTGTGATGGATAAAAACAAAGTCCCGTACAAAATCATAAAAACTGTGTAATAATGCAGCAAATGCAAATCAAAATCATAACTAAACTCTACGACGTTTAACAACTAACAAATTAAAGTGCTTAAGTGGTATAACAAAAACAAAATTATTTCGAAACGGGCAAATAGAAAAGGTTTTTCGACGTTTTCTTTAACGCATTTCGTGTACACACACATACGCAGATAGACGCAAACATATACGCAACGTTCACATTTGGACACATATACAGGCATTGATATATGTATATCAATATATTGATGTTGTGCTGTGCTGTTGTTGTTTGTGTGTATGCCTGTGTATATGTGTGTGCGAGAGCGGTGCAATAGTGTATATATATAAATACGTGTATGTGTGTACGTTTGTTCAGCATTTCTGCTGTCTGAATAGGCCAAAGCCAGTACGAATGTGATGAAGAGAAAAAGAGAGAGATAGAGAGAGCGCGCAGGTTTCGCGACAAGGCATAAAGCAGGATAAAAAGGAGCGAGCGAAGATGAGCAGAAAGCATAAAAGTGAAAAATAATTAAAGGTTACTAAAGGGACGCGCGCACGGCACGACTACGGCAGTGGCAGCAGTACCAACAGCAGAGCAGCTGGTCTTGCTGCAGTTAAGAAAGCAACAACGCCACATATACAGTTATATATACATACATTTATATATTTAAGTATGTATGCATATGCTTCCATACATACATAAAACTGTGTGACCAACAACAATTGGCCATTTTGGCGTTCTCTATTTTGGCAGTCACATACACAATCACACACATACAACAACATCACTGACAGCTCCCCCAGCGACGCTGCTTCTGTGATTCTCTCACTCTCCGAATCTAAATCGTTGTTGTTGCTGCTGCTGCTGCTGCTGCTCCTGCTGCTGTGGGGGGTACAAATTCATATAGCCGTGAAAAATAGCATGAAACACAACAACGACAATAAACAATAGGCAGTAGTCGCAGTCACAGTCACAGTCTCAGTCACAGTCGCAACAACGTAACGTGTTTAGTTCGGTTGTCTGCGTCTTGTGACACCTTATTTTTTAACTATTATAAATTTGTTGTTGTTACCTTTAAATTTATTCCATCAACTCCCTATCAGTTTGTATATATACAAGTGTAATACAATTAGAGATGCGTTAATGACGTGACACGTTGTAGTCATCAAAACGGAATGTAAAAGACACGCAAGAAATCCCATCAACATTTGTGTTTATCCTGGAGAGTGGGAAAGGTAAACATCCCAATATCGTTTACTTTTATTATAGTAAACGGATCCTAGTAATTATCGTTCAAAAATCTGTTAATAAGCTTCCATTTTGATCAGCCTAAAATATCTGATATGTAATGTAGGACCTGTTTTTTTTTTTTATTTATTTTTTTTTTAATAAATCATGAATACAAATAAATTTTGAGTAAACAGTTATATTACAAAATTTTGAGCTTTAAATATTTATTCTTGTATACCGTGTACCGTGTTCCGTTCAGCGCTTTGTCTATTCGCTTCATAAACAGGACTTAACTTTTTTGCATTCAAAAAATAATGTAACAAACAATAAATAAATGTAAAAATTAAAAATATCAAGCAGACAGTAGGCAATGCAGAAAACATTAAATAGACATATATAAGCAAAGTTTTAAACGAAACATTTACAATTTACTTCAGAGATTCAAACAGCACGTATCACGAGAAATTTATTTAAAAAAAAAAAAACTGCTCAACACTTCGCCTTTTACACGAAAGTTTGAGCATCAAAATCTAAGTTAAAACTCATAAACGAAAATATAACAAACACTTTAAATAATATCCATCCACACGTGAAAACTAAACCTAAAATCTAAAACTAAAAAGTAAAAAAAAAAAACAAAAAAAAAAAAAAAATATTTAAAAAATAATCGCGGCACCGCAGCAGCAAACGTCGGTCTAAGTGTTAGCGTAACATCAATCATAGGAGTAACAAGGAAGACTTACACACTGATCCAAGCTCAGCTTCAATCTGGCGAATCGCAACGGCAGCAACAACAACAGAGCCGATGCCGCTGCTGGCGGCGCAGCTGGCGCTGCCGCTGTAGCCGCCGTTGGCCGCAACAATAACAGCAATAATAACAATAATGCAGCTGCCGCTGGTGGAGCTGCTGCTGCAGGCGCTGGCGCCGATGCAAATGCTGCTGCTGGTGGCGGCAACAATGAGTGGGTTGAGGAAATTGATCGCTTCAGTTTTGACGATTCCATACGCTTTGAGGAGGACTCGCTCTGCAGCTGGAGCTCTGAGGCGGAATCATTGTGCAAATATTGGCGCGGCTGGAAAAAGCCCACCAATGGTACCGGTGCATCAGGGACGAGCAACGGTGTTGGTCCCATCACCAGCACAACAAACAACAGTAGCAGCGGTAGTGCCACATACGGTGCAGCTGGTTGCGGTGTTCCAACCATTGGAAGCAGTGGCATAGTTGCCATTTCGGCCGGAGTTCAATGTGGACGTTATTATGGTAAGTCTAATCATAGCTATAAAAATGCCCCCTCTTCATTTTCCCCCATTTTTTGAGGATTATTGTCTGCCTTTTATCTTGAAAGAAACTTATCTCCGTACTTCATTGCATTTTTAAAGAAAATTTATTAATTAATATTTAACCAAACAAATTTTATATTTCACTGCATATTAAGAAATGATCCTTAGTATTTGAGCAAACTAAAAACAAATGTTATTTTAGGGATTACATTTCTAAAAGATAACATCTACCTTTTCTCAATTTAAAAAAGTGTCTCCAAATAAAATCCAAACGATGACAACCAAAAAAGGGGGAAGCTGAAGCTTAGCTGCAGGAGGCCAAGTGATTTTTCGCGCGTTTACACGCGTGTGGGCGATGGGTGCCTGCCGCTTCGTTGCCCCTGATTAGCCACAAACAGACTTGTAATCGCATAAGGATAATAATAATTTCAGTTTATTTGATTATAAAAATCATGTGTCAGGATTAGGTAAGCCACCAAGCAATTGAAAGCAATAAAAAGCTTTTTAGTCTTGCGGAGCGAAACTCTTTTATTCCCAGACAATATTATCCAAGCAATGCAGATTTTTCGCTAAGTTCGCAATACTTCAAACATGTGTCAAGATAAGCCATTTACAGTTAGAGCTGAATACCGCCAAAACGTTTGAATGTGTGTGTAAACTACGCAGTACGCACATATATATATATACAACTGTTGTAGGTGCTTTATGACTCTGCCGCCTGTTAAACGATCCTTTGTTGATAGCTACACACACATATGCAGACACAGGCATGCGTTGCATACATACATACATGCATGCATACATAGATAAATGCATGCATACATACAAATAAACATACATATGTACATACACATACTAATATTCGTGTTCACCGCTTTGGATTTTCAATTGTTTTTAAAATGTTCGTAGACTCAATGGCAATGAGGTTTCAAAGATGAAATGGGGTTAATTTAATTGTTCATTATTTTCACATTTCAAGAATTCCATTGTTAACATAAATATTTTAAATAATTGAAGATATAAACAAAATTTCAAAATGTAATTAGGCTTGTTAAGATTCTTGTGCATTCTCTTATATTAAACATGTTTGTCCTTATTCTGAGTCGCATATAAAAAAAAAAAATAATTTTTTTAAGCATTTCTTGTGAAGATCATATAATTATCATTGTAGTTGCGGTGTCAATGGTGAAGGTGTCCATTAAAGCGATCTAGTGACTCCTGCATTCATTTCATTTTGCCAAATTATACACATTACCTTTTCAATGTAATCCCAAAAATCGTATATACGGGCACACATAGAAATATATACATACATTCGATCACGTATGTATGTGTGAATGTGTATGTATGTATGTATGTATGTATATACACATAGGTACATGTAAAATCGGCTACAACAACAACTAAGCAACAATTTCTGCCTGCTTCGCTGCTTATCGCTGAAGTCAAAATCACGACTTTGCGGGTTACATTTTTCCTTTGTCCGTTACCTTGCGTTTCTTCTGTCTGTTCCTTTCGTGTCTTTAAACCCTTGTTTGTGTTATTTATGTATGTGTGTATGTGTGCGTGTGTGTAGCTCATTGTTTTTGGTACGCTCGGGTCCTGTGCGCCGCCGCACCATTATCAACATGTAATCTCAACTGCGTCGCGACTGCGCTGCCATTGCTTTTCATTGCTCTTTGTTTGGTTGTTGCCCGTGCAATGCTACACTAGTTTTTTTATGCGCTTGTTGTTGTTATTGGGGCCAGGGCATCTTACTAGGTGAGCAAACACTGCCAGCTGCATCTCAACGTTGTTTATGTATAACATGCATACATATCTCAACATATGTAATATACTGATGGTTTTGTATCTGTCTGGGTTTAAAAGAAAAAAATAAAATACATAACCGCAAAAACGTCATCGTGACGTAGTTCTTTGCCGTCTTTTAACGCTGCGCTGGTAACTTTGCTTTGGTTGTCGTTTGTGTCAAGAAACCTTTTCAAGGATAATACCCAAATAAGTATGTATGAATTTGCATGTACATATGTATGTATGTGTGCGCATAAATATATTGGTGCGTACGCATGTATTATATGTATGTATATGTATGTACTTTACAGGCAACAGCACCTGCTTTGACAAGGCCGACTCTTATAACAAATTTACCGACCGATGACAATTTCTTTTACTAAAATTATCGTTGACATTCTACCTTTGCATTCTTAGGTACTTGTATTTATTTATGTATTTGTATTTATGTAAGTAAGTATGCACGCATGCATAACAAACTTACGTGTGTGTGTGTGTGTGTGTGTGTGTGTGTGTGGTGTTGCCACATGTCATCTAATTAGTATCGTGACGCTTTTAAATTTATGCTGACAAAGAACGCGCGGTTAAAGACCCACATACGCATAACTTTTATTCGCTTGTAGTTGTTTATGTAGATATCCACTTTCAAGCACTTCCGCAACCGCGACAAAACTACACACACATATATGTATGTATGCATACATACGTATATATGTGTCGATACACACATACATGGTATTTTTTGACCTCTTTTCACTTCTCCTTTGTTTCAATAACCTGCATTGTCCTCTGTCTGCACATTTCAATGTAGCAATTTAACTTAAAGGGACGACACTAGTCGACAACAGAAGCAAGAACAATGACATTGCGCTACTCGATTTGCAACCGGGACAAACGCGTTTAATTGTTGTTGTTGTTGCTACTTTTGTTGTTGTCTTGTTACTTTTGCCCGTTTTTACACATTACGCTCTATATACATTTATATACATATCTATATTATAAATACATGCATACATCCATACATCATACATATACATATACAAATATTAATGCGTCTGTTTCTGCAAAGTCAGCAAATGAATTACGAATAACGAAAGGAACAGGCGCAAATAATAACTTGACGCTTGTGGAAAATGACTTTGAATAAAATGGTGCCAGACTGTCTGAAATAAAACGACAACGAACGGCAAACGAACGAACGGACGAAAGAAGCGCATGAAACGAAAACAAACAAGCGCTGCGCTGGTCATTCTTAACTTTGTTTTTTTTTCTTTCTTTATATATGAATATATACATGTGTATATACATCATCATATATATATATATATGCATTTGTGTGTATGTTTGTGTGCCTGTGCGTAAGAACAACCGACATAAGTTTATGAAACCAATATCACTAATGTCAATAAATGGAAGTTCTTATGTGTATGTGTGACATCGGAGAGCACTCAAAGTGATAGTGAAAACGATACAGGTTTTTAAGAAATTTTTCAACACATTCATTAAATTTGTTTTTTGTTTTTTGTTTTCCTTTTTTTGTTTTGTTGCTTCATCAATGTGTGTATGCAATGCTGCTTATGTACATCGGTTAAATGTGTAGGCGAACTTGAACTTTGTGTTTTTTTTTGTCGGTTGGCCTCCCAGTTTTTTTTTTTTTTTGTTTTTGTTGGTGTCTCAGTTTCTCTTGTTCAAAGAAAACTACAAAGCACAATCTACTTTTTATTACTTCTACTTCTTTGTTTTTCGTCTTTTAGCGAATGGACACGACCTTTTTACAAATATAAACATACATTTTTTTGTATGTATTTGCATGGATGTGTGTGCCTGCGTTCGTTTGTATGTGTTCATGTTCGTTTTATTGCTGTATTGGATGTTTAACCATTTGTTTATTTGCATGACAATTTGTGAAGTTTTGTTTATCTACAAGTCGAATTGAGAGTGTGTGTATGGCTGTGTGTGTGTATGGCTGTGTGTGTGTGTTTATAATAAAAGAGCAAATGCGCTGTGGCATGCAACAAACAACATAAACAACCGCAAGAACAACGCAACAACAACAGACCTACAATTGGAACGGCGTTGACCTCTGAAAGCCACTGTTCTTCGTTGCTTTTTCAATTTCATTTGGGCATTGACCGAAAGTCACGCAAACAGTTTGATCTATCAGTGTGTGTCTCTGCTGATTTGTATGCATGTGTGTGTGTGTGTGTGAGTGAGTGACTGCGTGAGTTGTCTGAATGTGTGTATACATCTTTATTGGTTATTAACACTTTTATTTAATCTACTCAATTAAAAAATATAACATGTCCCGACCTGCTTAACATTAATGAATCGCATCCTGAGTTCACATTTTGGAATAAAGATATTTTTGTTTTATATAAATTTTAAATTATTTATATTACTGAAATATAAAAAATGCTTAATCTTTAATTGTCTATTTTTCCGCACTTGCAGATGTCTCGTCGCTGGCAGAACTTTCCGCACGCTGTGTCGCCTCTTATATACCATTTGAGTTGGTTGAACATGTTTATCCGCCCGTGCCGGAGCAGCTGCAGCTGCGTATTGCGTACTGGAGCTTTCCGGACAATGAGGAGGATATACGGTTGTACTCGTGCCTGGCGAACAGCTCGGCGGACGAGTTCAATCGAGGCGATCAACTATTTCGCTCACGTGCCGTAAAGGATCCCCTACAGATTGGTAAGTGGAACAGCAAAAAATCTCATCCACGAATTTTCTTCAAATGTCATAATTAATAATATTGTTTCCCCGTAGGCTTTCATCTGTCGGCCAGTGTTATGAATCATACACCGCGCACCTTTTTCAACGTAGCCGTCACATTCGATCGTCGCCGAATTTCTTCCTGCAACTGCACCTGCACCTCTTCCGCCTACTGGTGCTCCCATGTGGTTGCCGTCTGTCTCCATCGCATTCATTGCGTAAGTCACATTCTCACGTGTTTCTACTTCCAAGGAAGGAATTCAATAATAATGATCCTCTTTTACTTTTAGCCTCATGAGGTTTGCCTGCGTGCACCTGTATCCGAGTCACTGACACGTCTGCAACGGGATCAGCTGCAGAAGTTTGCTCAGTATCTGATTAGTGAACTTCCCCAACAGATTCTACCAACTGCTCAGCGTCTGCTGGATGAGCTGCTGAGCGCCCAACCAACAGCAATCAACACAGTCTGCGGTGCACCTGATCCGACAGCGGGCGCTTCCATCAATGATCAGACCAGCTGGTATCTGGACGAGAAGACCCTCCACGAAAACATTAAACGCATACTCTTTAAATTCGTAATTCCAGCACCGATTGTTTTTAGGTAAATGTCGTTAATTGTTATTTATTTATTTGTTTTAAGCAAATTTTTGTTTATTGTTGCTTTAATTGTGTAACCTTGGTACTTGCAGCGATGTAAACTATTTGACCAATTCGGCACCTCCAGCAGCTGCCGAGTGGAGTTCACTGCTGCGTCCGTTACGTGGTAGGGAGCCGGAGGGTATGTGGAATCTGTTGTCAATAGTGCGTGAAATGTACAGACGCTGCGATCGGAATGCGGTGCGTCTCCTTGAGATCATAACGGAAGAGTTTATAGCCTGCGACCAGATGTACATTTGGTGGTTCCAGACAAAATGGGCACTGATGATGGGCTCGCATGGGCACAGCGGCGGTAAGCACTCCAACACCCACTCAAACACAACTGCACTCCAACATGCGTGTAGCTCGGTATGCGATGAGATAGTCGCCTTATGGCGTTTGGCTGCACTGAATCCGGGCCTAGCGCCAGATGAGCGGGACATGCTGCATGCTCAGTTCACGGAATGGCATCTGAAGATATTGGATCGTGTGGTAAGGTGTCGTAGTTCATACACGAATAAGCATCCACAGAACTTACGTTCGGAGACGGAGCTCTTCATTGGCTTTAAGCCGGCAGTTGAGGCGTGTTATTTGGATTGGGAGGATTATCCCATTGCCGGTGTCACACATACTCACGACACGAATCCCATTTACTACTCGCCCTTCACTTGTTTTAAGCACATGGATACCAAGGGCGAAACAACTGGAACCACCAGCCAGCTGAACGCCACACAGGCTCTGATAAGCAACAACAAGCACTACAATTTTTATAGCACCTCAAATGATCATGGGCTGCACGCCGGCGCTTTCAAGCAGCGCCCGGAGCGCGGCAACTATCGCGAACGCTTCGATGCCAGTGGCGCCGAATTGTTCGGCTCGCCCAACGATGCACCGTCCATAAACACAGTCCTACTCATGGCAGTACGAAATGGCATTTCCATAGCGGGCAACAGTCCGCCCCAACAACAGCTGTCTAGCGCAGTGGCGACGCCAAAATCAAATGCAGTTGCTGCGGCAGGTGGAGTGGCCGGGGTATCTGGCACATCTGGTGGTGGAAGCGGTGGCGGTGGCGGTGGTGGTGGAGGCGGCGGTGGCGATGGAAATCGCTCTAGTACCAGCAGCGAGGGATTCTGTGAGAATGATGATTTTGGTGGCGACAACAGTAGCAGCCACAATTATTGCACGGATCGGGCAGCAACAATAGCTGGACAGAAATCGTTAACAGAATCGGACTCGCAGAGTAGCTTCGATGCCGTGTCAGCCGTGTCGCAGCAGAGCAAGGATATGAACATAGCAGGGGCGGGAGACACGGTTGCGTCCGTTGTTGAACCCGGCACACCGGACTATCGGCAACAGGCGTGCTCCACATCGGACACATCATCCGGCTCGTCGGCCTCGTCATCCGTGTCCACAGCCTCCGGCAGTAGCAACAGTTCCACCTCATCCATGCTTAAAACTGCCGCAACAACGCAGCAGCAACAGCAGCTCCAACACCAGCAACAGGTGGCTCGACGTCTATCGAAGGACGAGTCCTTTAGCAGTAGCAGTGATGAATATGCGCAGGTTGTCGGTATAACTTCCACTGAAGCTGCAGCGGCGGCGGCAGCAGCAGTAGCAGCAGTTACCAGCGGCGACCTGACACCTGTTCCCAGTACTTCAGCGGCAGCTCGAGCGGCTTTGGTCGCCGCGTCGACAAACAGCAAAGGCGTTGCGACCGAACAGACAGGATTAGCGGGTGCAGCGGCCGTAGCCGCTCCAACAGCAGCTACCGGAACAACATCTGCGCAAGGCGGCTTGTCCACAGCTTCAGCGTCCACATCTGGAACTGCAGCAGCTGGAGGATCGGGAGCCGCTACGTTGGAACAACAGCCCAGCAGCAGCAGCAGCAACGCAACGAACGCACGTTCAGCATTGAGTGGCGACAAGCGGTACATATTCTGTAATGTGCGACCCTCGGAGGATGCCTGGGATATACTCCTGGCGCGAGCAGAAGGTCTACATGCTCATGGTCATGGGCGGGAAGCATGCATATTAGCGGTACGTCTGGCGGAACAAATGCTAGCCAATCCTCCAAACTTGCTAATGGAACTGCCACCAGCACCGAAGAGGAAAGGCAAAAAGCAGAACGTGAATCCAATATCCCATCAGCTGACGGTTGTCGCCTCATCTACGCTCTCCAAATGCGCCTTCCTGTGCACTGTGCTCTCCGAGAATGCGGAGCATTATCACATCGGTTTTCGCATTTGTTTGTTTGCTCTTGAAATGCCACGCCCACCGGCAAGCACCAAGCAGCTGGAGGTGAAGCTGGCCAACCAGGAAGCCGACATACTAGCACTGCTGAAGCGTTTGCCATTGGGTGCCGCCGAGTTGGAGATGATACAAGAACGTGCCGAAGAGCTTCGCAGTGGCACCTTCAAGAAACGTGGCGAAGCGTTGCTACCCATCAATTTGGCCACCTTCATCTTCGATGCACTTGTCACGCCCGCCGCATCGAAGTCGGGCAGCGATATGGCGATCATGTCACGGCGACCATGCACAACAATCTATAAGTACCAGCACGAGGAGAACATGGGCTTTGAGGCGGCTGTGGCTGCATTGGGCTTGAAGGCGAACGTTTCGGAGGCGGAACATCCGCTGCTGTGTGAGGGCACCCGGCGGCAACGTGGTGACCTTGCACTAACCCTGCTCAGCCACTACAGGGATGATCCACGAAAGATAGCGAAGATAATGGAGAAACTGCTGGACCGCGACATACACACACTGCTTAAGACGCCGCTGCTGCCCGCCTACTACTCCAATCATCCACCTGTGCGAACTCCTAACCAGCAGCCCATACGAAGAGACGATCACGAGTATGGAGCAAATGCAAGTGGCAGTGGGGTCAGTGGAGGTGGTAGCGCTGCATTTAATTTATGCGACCTTCTGTCCAATGACTATGGCAGCGTTGGAGGGAACAGTAGACCCCACAGCTCCACCAGCGCTGAACTGGAGCTCAGCTTGTGCGTTCTGAACTTGGCCGGCAACAGCAATCAGTCCTGCAGTAGCAACAACAATGGCCAGGGACAAGGCCAGTCGCAGGGACAGTCCATGGTCTCGTGCCAGAGCAGTGGCCAGCCCGGCGGCAGTAGCACCAGCAGCAGCAGTAACACTAACAATCCCACGGTCACAAGTGCAACGGGCACTGCCGGTGCCTCCGGCAGTGGTGCCAATGGCAACAATGGCAGTGGCACCGCCAACAGCAATAACAATGCAACTGGCAGCAGCAGCAGTCGAAGCAAGGAGAGTCGGTACAAGGGTAAGCGGGCGTATCCCTCTATTCCCAATCAGCCCTCGGAGGCGAGTGCACACTTCATGTTTGAGCTGGCCAAGAATGTGTTGACCAAAGCCGGCGGCAACAGTTGCACATCACTGTTCACCCAGGCGAGCACCAGTCAGAATCACCATGGACCACATCGTGCACTCCACATGTGTGCCTTCCAGCTGGGGCTTTATGCCCTTGGACTGCACAATTGTGTAAGTCCCAATTGGCTGTCGCGTACATACTCATCGCATGTCTCCTGGATACTTGGCCAGGCGATGGAGATTGGTGCGCCGGCGATAAGCTTCTTGATTGACACTTGGGAGGCGCATTTGACGCCACCGGAAGCAGCTGGAATGGCAGACCGTGCATCACGTGGCTGGGACAATAACATGGTGTATCCTGCCGCAGAGTTAGCCCTCTCCGTGCTTCCCCATGCCGCTGCACTCAATCCGAATGAAATACAGCGAGCGATATTGCAATGTAAGGAGCAGAGTGATATGATGCTGGAGCGCGCTTGTTTAACTGTCGAAACGGCGGCCAAGGGTGGTGGTGTGTATCCTGAGGTATTGTTCCAGGTGGCACGCTATTGGTATGAGTTGTATACGAGCAAATCTCCAAACACAAGCGGTGCAGATCACGAGCAGCATGAGGATCAGATTGAGCACTCGGTTAGCCTTAGCGCCCTCATTGAGTCGCAGCAGCAGCACGAGTTGCAGCTGCAGCAGCAACACCAGCAATACCAGCAACAACAACAACAGCAGCAGCAACAACAATTGATGAACGCTGCTGGGGGCGGGTCGGGCCCATTGCCAGGACCGCCAGTGGTTGGCGCTGCACCACAACCGTTCCAGCAGGGCGTTGCCACGCTGGCTCCTATCAGTCTAGCTCCCTATGGACCGTATACCTTCTGTCAGAGTATCTACGCGCATCATCATAATCTCAGCTACCCGCCCGGTCAGATGCAGATGTACATTTCGGCTGGACCACCGCCGCCACCACAGCCACTTTATGCAGGTTATTCGCAGCAACAGCAACCGCCGCCGCCGTCTACACAGCAGCAGCAACAGCAACAAAATCAGCAACAGCAGCAGCAACAACAGCAACAACAGCCTTTGGCGCCGCCGACAGGTGTGGTACATTCGGCACCACCTGGCCATCAGCCGCCACCAGCGTTCCAAGTACCGCCATCGGGCGGATTCCAGCCGATGCCGCCGCAGGTGTATCAGACATTGCAACAAGGCCCACCGGGACCACCAATGGGTCCAATGGCACCTGCGTACTATGGTCCGCCACCACCACCGCCGCCAAATGGACCGCCTGGTGGCGGCGTGGGTGTACCACTGCGTCAACATCCCGCCCAGCATCCGGTGTATCCATTCATGCAGCAGCAGCCGCCACCGCCGCAACACCAGCAGCAGCAGCCGCCATCTCAGCCAACAGTGCGTCAGCGACAACCACATCAGTTCACGTGAGTATCGAATCTTAATGCAGAGTGCCAGGAGGGTGATACCTAATCTTTGATACCTTTTATTCCCAATAGACCCACGCAACTGCGCTATTTGCTGGCTGCCTACAACGTTGGAATGCTGGCCATGGAGACACTGGCACGACGTGTCCACGATGATCGTCCGCAGGCGAAGTATGCACGGAACCCGCCCTATGGTGAGGATGTAAAATGGTTGCTGCGCATCAGCAAAAAGTTGGGCACCCAGTATCTGCATCAGTTTTGCATCTGTGCGGTCAACTCGATTGTGAGTCCATTTGTGCTGCACGACGTGGCCATCGAGTCGGCACATTATTTAGGCAGGAATAACCATCAGCTGGTCATGCAGCATTTGCGTTCGGCCCTAACGCCGCTCGTGCAAAAATGCCAACAAATGTGAGTAGCTGCGCGCAGCGTGTACAGTGGAATCTTAAATCCTACTTCCTTTTGGACAATCCTTCTTGGAAACCCGCAACTTATTTTAATTATTAATAATTACAGGTACATTCAGTGCATACACCAGAAGCTCTATCATCTCACACAGGGCGACTATGAGGAGTTTGCTAGCATTGTAGTAGCCGCACGCGCTGCGTTCCAAATCACGCCGGAGGGCAGTGCACAGTTCAAGGATTGGCTGCAGTCCATTAAACGGTCAGTTGCATTATAAAAAAAAAATGAACACTCTGCAATTAATCATTAATCATTAATCAATTATCATTACTTATCATCCATTACTAATCAATCCTCAATACTCAACAATCAAATCCCACAATCCTAACCACAATCCCAAATTCCTGGCCATAGAAATGTTAACCGTGTACGTCAAAATAACAATTACTATCCGAAAGTCGTCTGGGGATATCTTTACTATGTGCTAGTCTTTCTATGCGGTCCAGCGCAATTATTCCACTGATGACACCCAAGAATTCAAGATTAAATCAGTTTAAACTTAGCAAGAAAAAATCGCTGGCAGGATATGTTTCTATATATAAAATATGTATGAATGTGTGGGTATAACCGAATATGTATGAAATTATGAATGAATGTATGATAGTATGAATGAATGAATGTATGCATGTATGTATGATTGAATGTATGAATGTATGAGTGAATGTATGAATGTGTGAATGTGGGTATAAATGAGTTTATGTACGTGTGTATGAATGAATGCCTGAATGCTTGTGTGAATGTTTGTGTGAATGTGTGTATGAATGAATGAATATATGTATGAATGAATGACTGAATGCTTATGTAAATGTGTGTATGAATAAATAAATGTATGTATGTATGAATGTATAAATGTATGAATGTATGAATGTGTGAATGTATGTACGAATGTATGAATGAATGCATGTATGTATGAATGAATGTATGAATGATTGAAGTGTGTATGAATTTTTGAATGTGAATATATGAATATATGAATATATGATTATATGAATATATGAATATATGAATATATGAATATATGAATGTATGAATATATGAATGTATGAATATATGAATGTATGAATATATGAATATATGAATATATGAGTATATGAATATATGAATATATGAATATATGAATGTAAGTATGTATGTATGTTGTATGTATGCGTGTGCACAGTTTAATTATTTAAAAATTTTTTATTGTTATGTATAAATACGTGTATCCTTTTCTTCTGTTTATTCCAAAATTACTTTTTGTTAAAGTTTAAATACAAGAAACATATCCCAGCAACATTTTTTTAAAGTGTATCCTTTGTCTATGCAAAAATGAAATTTATTCGCTTTAAACCTCATCCCAGCTTAAAGCCGAACCGGAGGCTTGAATAGTAAGTCGGAAGAATATTTTTCAAAATTTATTAAAATAAGGATCGTATCCTTTAGATCCTTAAATCTTTGGTTCCACAAACAAGAGATTGAATTTATTTTATATTGGCTTAAACGTTATCCTAGTTTCAAGTTTAAATATTGGAAGCAAATAACGAAACTTTTTCAATGAATGTATCCTGGGCATATATGTATCCTAGAAGTATATCCTGTACCAACAAAAGGAAATGGAGTACATATTAAAAAGATTTTTCATAGTTCAAATATTGGCAACCCAAGAAATTCATTTCAAGGATCCCACCCAAGGAATGTTTCCAAGAATTGTATCCTTGGTGTTCATAAGCATTCGGATGTGGTTAAGTGAGAAATCGCTTAGCTTTACACACGAAGGATGAAATCGTTTTACTTACCAAAATGTTATTCCATTTCCGTGATTTACAGCTCGAAGTCGTGCAAGAAGGAGCTCTGGACACAGATCAACGCGGCGCTGCAAAGCAATTCCAAATGACAAAGACTTGACTCTTGCAACCTGATGACGGCCTTGGCTTCAGCTTCAGCATCGGCTACAGCGGCGGCTACGGCATCGGCATCGGCATCGGCAACGGCAACGGCAACGGCAGTAACAACGGGGACAACAATTGCTATTGAAACGGTGCCGCCGCCACAGACTCCACAGTCGAAGCCAACACTGGGCACAATATCAACGGTGCCCGGCAATGGTAGCAGCAACAGCAATGCCAATGGCAATATGAGCGTCAGCATCAGCATCAGCAACAATGCAAGTAACAACAATGGAATCGGAAATGGGATGAACGGCAGCAGCAGCGCCATCAGCGTTAATGGCAATAACAATAGAAATAGTAACATCGACACAACAACAACAACGCCGCAGGCGCATCATCATCATCACCATCATCATCATAGACACCATCATTTGCTGGAGACGCCGCCAAGCAGTGCAGCGGCAGCGTCGATGGTGGCAACAACAGCCTCGGTGACAGCAACGCTAACATCGCCGGCAACTGGACAAGTGTATGAGCGTCTGTGTCGGTCCAATCACGTGGACAGGGCACAGATAACGGAACAGCAGCGGCAACAGCTACCGAATGCCCAACAGCGTTCCATGATGTCGTCCCAGACGCAGTCACATTCACACTCACATTCACAGTTGCAATCGCAGTCACAATCGCAATCGCAATCGCATCTGCAGTCACAGTCACAGCATCCCACGTCAGCGTCATCAGCATCATCGGTATCATTGCCAGTGCAGGTGCCAGGACATCATGCTTATCAGACTCTACCAGGATATTATCAAACTGCAGCACGATCCATGCCGCATCACACACACCAACACACGCAAACACATCCGCATCCGCATGCGGCATACCATCAACTGCAGTCGCTGAGCCACTACCATCAGCAGCTTTAACAACGTATCCCAGGCGCTGCCCGCGACGGCGTTGCGTTTGGCTCGTCTCTTGCTTCAGCTGCATCGCAGCAAGCCGAAAATCGAACCCCAACAGCTCCTCCAGCAACCACTATCAGCAACAACAGTTGCTGCTGCATCGCCGCAGCCGGCACCGCGGTCGCCGCCTCAAGATGCTGCTGCCTTATTGGCTGTGCGGTTGCATCGCAGCTGCCATAGACTGGCACCAACAGACCTGCACTGCTGGTGGCTACTCCCGCTGCTGTCCCTGGCCATAGGTCTGCCACTGCTCCTGTTGCTGCTGCTCCTTCTGTTGCAGTTGCAGCTGCCGTTCTAACGCAATTTGTATATGCAGTGCTTATGCAGTGCGATCTCAGTGCTGCGCCACCACCCACCACCCATAACCCATAACCCAGTCCCAGCCTGCACCACCGCACCAAATTCATGTTATCTCTTCCCCTACGCGTTTCAAATCTATATATATATATATATATATATATGTATGTATGTATATATTATATATATATATATATTTTTATATTATATTTATATCTTTGTATTCGTTTTTTTTTTTGTTTTTTGTTTTTTTTTTTTGATCATCTTTTTTTTGATGTCATGTTTAAATTTCACAGCAACATTGAAAGTGTGTGCAATTTTAGACTGAGATTTCTGCCAACCAACAAGCAAACACACACTCATACACTTACACATGCATTCACACAATCAAAATATACAATAATTTAAAAGTTTTATTTACACACACACACACGTATACACAAATATATATATATACACACTCTCACTCTTTTATAAAGCCACAAAACCGCAAAACTCACTTCAAAATGTGTTCAGTTAAATTAACGTTATTTAAGACATCTACTTATCAAATAGTTATAACAATTAATTCTATATAATATAAAGATCTATACATATATGCATGTATATATATATATATATGTATATATATATATATATGTATACATATATATATACATAACCGCCTATTATATATCAATAACCGCCTAAGCTTCCCCTTGACCCCCACTGCATAGGCATATAATTTTCATAATACACAATATGCTTATACATAAATATATATATATATATATATAAATATATTTATATATATATATATATATATGTATCTTTATCTATCTATAATTTAAGGCGAATATTTTTTAAATATATACAACATATATTATAGATTTTCAAATGTATTTAAGCAATTTTTAGGATTTTCAAATTTGTTTCAATAAGACATAAGAACACTCACCGATCAACATAAATCGAAAGGAACATAAATCGTTTACGTATGTTAAATATAACGTCTTAATGTATATAAATATATATATATATATATATATAAATTCATATATATATATATTTATTTAAATATCATATATCTTCAATTGTTGGATTTTCACGTGCTAAATATTTGTTTTTATATATTTTCATTGAACTTTTGTGTAGAGGAATTTGCGATCTTATATGTTTGTGTTAATGGGATATTTCATTATTATCCTTGATTTTTGATTTTAAGATATTATTTAAAAAAAAAAATCGTTTTTGTAATTTCAAAACTTGTTTTAAATATCGTTATTAATTTTGCACGAATATTTAGCACCAAGAAAAATAAATTTAATTTACAAATCGAGGAGAACAGAACAGAACAGAACAGAAGCGAACGGAACGGAATGGAACAGAACTGTGGAAAACGAAACAGAATATAAATTAATTTTATTTGCATAATTTAAAATAATTATTTGTAATTTGTAATGTATTTTATTTGAAATATCGCAGACAGATTCAAACAACACACACAAACACCACCCATACGTTGACACCCACACTTACACACTCACACACTCACACACTTACACAGACACACAATTACGATAAACGTATTGCAAGGAGCCGAGATGTGAGATCGTTTGAAAATTTAAGTTCCATTTCGCTGCCCAAATAAGCAGACTACAAATATTTAATTGAACTCCACACACACACACATACATACACACACGCATACACACACAAATATGACTACACAATAACACTTTTTTGTATTTACACGTTTTAAAATATAAATGGAAAAGAAAAAGAAAAAGAAAAAAAAACACATAAAAAGATAAATTTTGATTGAAATATTTAATTATAATTAAAAGAATTATTTAAGTTGATAAAATTACAAAGCAAAAATGAAAAGAAAGAAAAATTTAGCCACTGTTTATTTTTTATTGAGTTTTAGCTAAAATGCTTTAGTTTTACATATAAATTCTATTTTAATTGCTATATTCTTTTTTTTAATTTATACACATAATTTTCTTGCAAAAGAAACAAAAAAATGAAAAAAGCTTTTTTTTATATTTACAAACAAACCGACGAATCAAATGCAGTTTTGAATAAATATGGTTTTTTGGATTTATTTCAAAACGCAGTAAAAAAAGAAAAAAAAACACAAAAACCAAAAAAAAAAAAAAAAGGAGAAAGAAACCAAACAAAAAACGCAAGACACAAAGCAAAAAAAATGTTTGTTTTATTTTATTTTAAATGTAATAATTTTTTTTTTAATTTCATTTATGATGTATTTGTTTTTTTTACAGATTTAGAGAAATTTTTTATTTTTTGATTTTTAATTTTTTTTTTTTTCATGAAGCGCCGTAACTTGCCACTTGGCTAAAAGCTCTGAGATCGCAAACTGCAGCCCGTTAATTGGCACTGCAAGAGATGGGACATACTTTATACTCACACACACACACACACATACACATATACAACTTCGAATCGAAATGCTATACACACACATATATACATATATGCAGAGACTCGTATATATACATGCATGCCCACAGTTGTAAGTTCATAATAAGTAAAAAAAAAAAAAAAACACATATACATATGAGTATAGCTATTTTAAATGACAAACTGCCACTTTTCGTTAGTAACTATTAAATTAATATGTATATGTAGTGAATGCTATACATATATATATATGTATGTATATATGCATATGTATATATGTATATGTACGCATGCGTAACCAAAACCTTGTGAAATATATTACAATTCGGACCTGAAGGTTGAAGAGATCCTCAAAAAGATCACGAATTCGCTTTCCCCTGCGTAAAGGCCACTTAAGCAATTGAGGTACGAATAATGATACCCTGTAAATATGAAATATGACGATCTTCAATGTTGCGCAATCGGAATGTTGCGTTGTTCTTATATAAATATTGTAACTCTTTGTGTTTTTATATGCATATATACACACACGTTGGCAGAGGGAGTATATTATATACATATATATACATATATATATATATATATATATTATGTAAAAATTATGCATTGAATTACCTTGTATGTATATATAAATTTACACACTCACCCACACATATACATACATACATATATATATATATATATATATAGATATATACAATCGAAAATGTAATCTAGTGAATTCTGTAAGCAATCGCGTATATTGTAAATTTTTAGTGGACAGTTTTATACAAATGAATCCGAATCTCGAAATTAAAAAAATGAAAATATAATCAAACTTAAAATTCAGAAACTTAAAAAGCAAAAACATTTAAAAAACCAATACAATCTGTAAATTTAGAGTCAAATCCAAAATGGACGAAGATCGAATCTTAGTGAAAGATGATTTTAAAATTAACATGCAAAGTCATGGGACACATGCAACTGTATAGAACACATATTAACATCTATATATATATATATGTATATATATATATATATAGAAAATTGTATATGCATGAGTAAATACATTATTCTAAAAATCAGGCTACATGTAAAACATACAAATATATGCATATATATATATATATCTTTATATGTATATATATGGTATATATAGAGCAAACTTTTTTCCGTGAAAAAACCAGATTATAAAAGAGGCAAAAATATATTAAAAGAAATCATATGCATCTACATAAATATGTATAATTATATATTAATATATATATATGTATATATATATATATTTATATATTAATATATAACATATATATAATATATACATAAAGCAATGCTTATTTAAAATTATGTAGAACACTCGATAGTTGTATATATATATATGCAAGACATACGATAGTTAAACAAACTACTCACAAGCCACACACACACGCACACATGTGCATAGTTGTGCCTGAGTGTGTGTAGGTAATCAATTTAAACAATTTTATGAAACAACACAGAAACCAAAATATATATTTAAATGAGCAGAGAAAAAAAGAAAATAATTATTGAAAAAAGTCGCATGTTTTCAAAAGTCACTTCCACATTGATGAGAATTACTAGATCTAGATCCTATATATATATGTATACATATATGCATATGTATGTATATGTATCTTATAGATTATATGGCAGCTACTAAAAGGACGCAAAGCTTTAGTTTCGTTAAGCAATTTCCTTTTGGGATATAATTTGCCCCCCCACCATGAATGATTTAGTAATATGATTAATACTTAAGTTTAAGCTTTAAAGCAGCAATTTTTACATAAGTTTCGTTAAATATGTAAAAATGCATTTAAAAAAAGAAAAAAAGGTAAAAAAAATTTTATTATTAAAAAATAAAAAGAAACATTTAAAATGCTGCCAAGTAACCCGCCTGCCGATCGGCGTATAAACCACCAACAATCATCTATTAATAATACTAAATATATATTATTTATTTATTAATTTCGAATAGATTAGATTGCAAATTAATTGATTAACATTAATTAAATCTAGAGTTTAAATTATATTGTGTTTATAAATATATATAATTAGTATTTCCGATCTAAGAGCCTCTCGGATAGATGTATACATTTTTAGGGTTGTACAAGTTTTAATCTCTGCGTAAGTCACTGACTGACTGTATTATCCATTGGTTCTCATCAAGGACAGGGAGTTTCAGGGGAAGCGAAGACATGCGATTACTGCGAATATGTTATCGATAGTTCTTAGTTAATTTAGTGCATGTTCACGATCAGTAGACATCGAGTTAAATGAAGGGATCAGAAGATTAAGTAAAATATAAAAACTTAATTATAGTTAACAGTTCCGCTTCCAAAACACTAAGTAGTCAACAAAATTTTGAGATTGTAATATTTAACAATTGTAAAAAGTAGATCATTTATCGATAGCTATCGATATATGTGTATTTCCTAAAGCTTTAAACTGTTCAGTAACTTTCAATCAAACATTTTGAATGTTCTTATTGTAATTTTTTAAATATTTATAGATTTCATAAGTTCATGGTTGACCGTTAAGTAAACTCACACACACAAACACAAACAACAAACTCAAATAGAATCCTCTCCCCTCCCCCCTAACAGCACTCGACGAAATATCGATAATTTTTATGGGCAGCCACGTCAACCTTAAATAATTTAATGCATATTTAAATAGCGAACAAATTGAATAGGCATAGACCCCATAGAAATAAATCTATGTATATATATATATATATATATATATATTATATACATATATATATATATATATATATATATGTGTGTAAATACATGTGGTTAATTCTTATATAAACTGTAAATGTATTCGTTCATTCACATTGGGCCGAGTTTACAAATTTGCTTCCAGAAGTAAATTTTACAATCAAGTCCCTATAAATAAATATATAAATAAATAAAAAAATGAATATATATATATATAATTTATAATTATATATATATAATTTAACATATATACATATACATATATAAATAAATAGAAATATACATTTTTGGGGCTGCGCAGCTTTATGGATCGCATAACATCTTTCCGATCATATCTGAATCCGATCTATATATATATATATATACATATATATATGGCGCCAGGGCCCCCTAGTTAAGTCGAAATAAAGCATTACCTCATACTTTAAATACTTATGATAACAGTTAAAAATGTAGAGCTCTATGCATATGATACGATGGTAGTAGACATCGTAATTTTTTTGTAGCAATCGTCGAACTGACGAAATAGGAATTATGATGAATTTATTTAAATATTTTTAACAAATTGTTTGTTGTAAAGCAAAATGGAACATTATATTAGCAACTCAATATATATATATATATATATATATAAATATATATTATATATATATATATGTATATATACAGATAAAAGAAGTTCAAGAAATTGGTTACCAACTTTGGTATTATACCGAAGTTAAATGCCCCTTCAAACATCACACGCGTCTGTCTTCAAGGAAAATCATGTTCGATTATTAAAAATTCAAAATAAAATTTTAAAAAAAATATTTAAATTATTACAAAAAAAACAAACACAGATACATTAAGGGCTCTTTGCTCTAATTTCTGATTGCAGCGGCATTTTGGAACTTAATTAAATGCAGATATAAATATATATATATATATTATATATATATATAG